>CM035140.1:80775565-81375565 GCA_020205605.1 Panax ginseng | reverse complement strand
ATTCGTGAAATTCTCGGAATAGAAGTCGTATTTTGTGTTTGAGATTGGAAACATTGGTTTTCAATGGAGACAAGTCGTATTTGTCATTATAGAGTTGCGGACTCGAAAATGGCGAATTCGAAACTTAGAACGAAGAAAAGCGGCGTTGAACGTTCATGAACGTTTATCGTTTTCATTAAAAAGGGACTAATAGGTGAAATTTTAGCAAACGAAGTCTAATAGATAAAATTCTTGCATGAACGCATAGATTACGTAATTTCTAAACCGTAGGCTCTTGAATGAGCCAATTCGGACTTATAACGTGAAGAAGTTACGAGTGCGGGAATCTCATGCAGTTAAAAAATCATCAAAACTATCTCATGGCTCAGAGTGCAACACTGCCATGCGACTCCAAGCTTAAATAACCCAGTGTGCTTGCGTAAAGTGAGATTTAGACATTGACAAAGTCAAGCTTTCATGTACAACCATGTCCCGGTCTCCAAGCCTTAATGGGCGACACTAGCAGTACTTTAACAAAAAATAATCTTGGCCAGCAGAGCCACCTTAAAACACACGAATAATGAAGAATGTTTACAAGTGGAACATGAATGGGAATTGTTAACAATGAGTTAAAGAACTTAATCAAACATTATTAAGTTATAATTGAACCCCAAGTATGATCACTTAGGGTTAAAGAAAGTCAATGGAAGATGAACGCAAACGGTATGCAATAAACGTACTTAATCAATGACGATCGCGTTTCGCTTAAATAACGTAAAGAACGTTAGTAAGCCGTGAGGACGGGTAATTAACTCGAACCAAGTTGTAATAATGATGTAATTTCCCTTAAGTGTTAGAAGAGAACGAAGTTAGTAAGAATGATGTAAAAGAATGACGGAAAACCGGAACCCATAATAATAAATCTAATACGGGATTAGATTGAGAAGTAGGATAAGATTCTTTAGGAACTATGTATGTTCATTCATGACCTAATATGGTATGTTATGTGATTATGTATTGTAGAGACTGTAAAGACTCAAAGGAAACGTAATTGTACTGTAGCAGACGCTAAAGGCAAGTTTTTTTTCTTAAACGCTTGTCTAACCTTTGTGTTAGCCAGGTTTTCAAATGATTCAAGTTATGAGATGCATGTATGATTTTAAAGAAAGAGTCGATGCCAGTTTTAGCTCGGCTAGACTAATCGTAATAGATTGATTGAACTATTTATAAGTCTTTCAATATAGAATTGCTAACGCTATCCTATGCCAACTCTTTGGTACGGATTCAAGGTAAGCCTGAATATGTATAAACAAATGTATTTTCATCGGTATTCGATGGGCACGTGAGTTGCCACAACTTAAACGTATACACGTTTAATGGATTTAGTGTTGATCGATCAACTTAGGGTACTATGTGATCACCTAGATGTACTAAATAAGCTATCTTGGGACTTACGGACTTCGTGTTAGGTTGTCCTTTTCAAAGAAACTATAAGACGTTCACGTCTTGAACCAGAATTGATGAATATTGTTATTGTAAAATGTTTTGAAGGAAAAAGGAAAGCTATTTTGAAGTATTGATAGTACTTCGTAACTATCATCCAGTTATTGAAGATATACGATTCCTTTGTTTCAAGCATGCTTTTAAAATGAAATTGTTGTATTTGCTGAGCTTGTTATGCTCACTCTTGCTTGAACCATATGAATGCAGCTTAGACCGAATGGACCGAAGGATTCTACAAGGATAAAGAGAAGGCTAAAGTGAACGTGTAGATTGCCTATATAATAGTATAGGTTTGTAATGATAATATTTGATATTATGACAAGAACAAATGTAACGGTTATAAAGAACCTGGGGAATGGTAGTATTGTTTTGGAATATATATAAGACATATTCGTTCTTTTGAGGCATTTCAATTGAATGTTTGTGTGAACTGTAGCACCGTGGAGCACCATATGTCGGGTTGAAAGAGACCCGGATTTGGGGGCGTCATAATCCCTCAAAGTGATTTAACTTTGGGAAGAAAGGTCCACCTCATCTCCAGGGATGCTTTAGTGCTTTCATTAACCTCTGAAAAGCTCTTGGTCTAACATCTAAACAATAACAATCACTCATGCAAATTATTGATAGCTTTGTCACATATTCACCTTTCTCTCAGGTTTACAAGTTAATGTGCAATGAGAACTCTTCATTGCTTGTAGCTATGCTTCATGTCTAATGTTTATTAACGAGGTCTAACAAAGAAAAACAACCCATGCAAAGATAAAAGTTATTAAACAATATCTCAAAACCTGATATAAATGTTTGGTTCATAGGCATTAAACTTAAATAGACTCCATATTCTCAACATTTAATGACCATGATATACCCAAAGTGCACTAAAAAACTCTAGCATTCCAATTTCTTTAAACATATAAACATGCATTTAGTCAATTATCTCTGCCTTGCATGCTTGCTCATAATAATTAAAGTTAGTAAAGAAGCCCAAAAATCAATAACTAAACCCAAGTAAAGCAATTGACTCGATAAGGATGTTACATGCTTCCTCTAAAATTTCACTTGGGCACAATGTCCAAAGCTCATGCATCATAAATAAAAAAACCTTCTAAGCCAGTAGTAGCAAGAGAAGCGACAGAGGTGGGGGCAATGTGGAATCTGGGTGCTCTCATCCATAGTATCAAAAGCTGCTAACCCAAAGTAAGTCTTATCTACCTGCCTCTACCTAGAAATTAGTAAATAACACCCCACTAGACACATGATTCCAGATAAAATGTTTAGGTCTTTACACAAATTAGTTATGTTAGTTCCCGGAGGCACAATAGTTATCTAGAAGGGGGGGGGGGGGGGTTGAATAGATATTTAAAAATCTTTTCGTTTTAACTTGTTAGTTGATGATGATTAAAACTTAGCGAAATTAATATTTGTTTTAATCTCCCTTAAGATAGTGAATACATTAGAGTGAGACTGTTGTAACAGTTATGGCAGATATGACAGTTATAACAAGAATGTAGTAGACACAGTCATTTTAAGTGGTTCAGAGCACTTAAAGCTCATAGTTCACTCTTCTACCCTTCATGTAGGAAATCCACTAAGGATGTCTTTTACACTTTCTGAATCACATGGATTCCTTCTAGACCAGCAGTCTAGGAACTTCTTAGTTCACTCTTGAACTCTTCAAGTCTAGCAGACTTGGCTCTTTACAGTTCACTTAGAACTCTTCAAATCCTTCTGACTTGGAACTCTTACTTAAGTTGATTGGTAGTTGTTGAGTTCTTGATGGTTGTTACTTAGTTTCTATTAAGCACTTGTTCAAAAGAACTGAGTAGCTGAGCAAGCTTTCTCTTTTTCTCAGATCGTAGAGTTGAGCGTTGAGAGTTCTTTTTTGTTCTTGTTCAATTGCTTGCCTTTTTTTCACTTTTTCTTACCTGCATATGTTTTACATATATGTGATCTTGAAATCTATCCGTTTGATCCATCCATTAAAGCATTAAATGCGTTTGACATTTCTGTACTTTGATGGAGACTTTTTTGCACATCTTCTGAATTGCATTCTGGTCAACTGACACAGCAGACTGCTTTCTCACCTAACACCTGAAAAGGGTTTTTGCCTCTTACGAAAGGTACTTTCCTTAGCTTCTTTAATACGCTTCTTTGTTGTATACTAAGGATATCTTTTGTACCGTTGGAACTGGTGAGGACTTCAACATTTGAAACCCATTCCATATTTGTTGGAGATATATCTTCAAACAAAAAGGTAGGGCTCGAGTCTTCTGACACACGGCAGATGATACTCTACGATCCAGATCGTGGTGTATTTGTTACCTTGGTGCTTGGTCTGATTCTATCAAATAAGAGCACTACGATTTTTCTTAAAGACTTGCACACTACGATCTTCACTTGCTTGCTTTGCAAGCTCTACATTTCCGAGAGCACACTAGGATCTCTGAGTTGGCTCGATAAACATTGGGACCACTCTACAATTTTCGAAGAGGCCCTTAAGGCATGCACACTACGATCCTCGAAGCTCGACGTTCTGCCTTGGCTTCTGTAATCTTGATCAGCTTGATACACTACGATCTCTTCGAAGCCTATCTCAAGATCAACCTAACAAGTTTGATCTTTTTTTTATACATTCATTTACAGAATGATATACATTAAGAGCTTAGATCAACCTACCAAATTTGATCTATCACTAATTCTTTATACAAATATTCCTTGAAGGACTTTACAAATAATCATGAGCATTTATATTTAAACATCAAATCAAAATATGTACTCTCCCAACATTCTCCCCCTATTTGATGTTGACATAACCAAGGAGATTTGTTGTCATGATTATTAGTTTCTAGATGCAATTGCATGAAAATAAACATGACTTAGTATTTCAGTGAGCAATTGAAATTTCTAGAGAATAAGCATGAATTTATTGATGTTCGAAGAATATTACAATTTAGCTTTACATCAATAAGAATTAAAACTTTCATTTATCTCTATTTCCTTGATCTTTTGCGAGGAAGATTGGCATACTCATCAGCTCTTCTTTTCCTGTTTGCTTCATCACACCTGGCTAGATCTTCCAGCTCACTAGGGCTTAGCCTAGGATTTTGATCATACCTATTCATGAATGCAGGATCTCCAGTTGGCATTCTAAGGCCTGTGGTGGTGACATTTTATGAAATTTGGTAGTCGGCCTATACTCCTTATTGACTTCGACCATTAAAATTTCCTCTTGATTAGGTTGTTGAGTCGATGGGTTTGGATCGTGGGGAATCCATTGGTGGAATTGCCTTGTGGGAGGACTCCTTCCTCTTTGCCTCCTTACAGCCTCATTGAACTCCTCTGCATCTGCCCTGGCCTCCTTCTCCTTTCCCTTTATTCTCCCCATTTATGTCAGCATCAAGGGTTTGAATGTCTTCGGATAGTCGAGTCACTCCTTGGACGAGCTCATTCAGTTGGCTTTGAGTTTGAGCTATGTCCTCTCGATTTTCCTTTATCAGAGCTTCAGATCGAGTGTCCCTATTTTTGAGAACGGCTAGAACATTGTAAGTTTGATGTCCTTGATTTACGTAGGCTTACTAAAATTCTTTGACTGCAGTTTTCAAACTGATGATGTTCTCCACCATAAGCTTATTCTGGGCTTCTTGAGTGTTCTGTAATGAAAGAACAACATCTCTATGTCTTTTGGCGGCTATGAAGTGAATATCATCCCTGTCCTTTATGCTTTCAATCATTTCCTTGATAATCTCCCTCAACTTCTTAGTAAGCTCAGCGTTTAGGGTGCCTGGGAGATTGTTTGCAGCAGCGATCATATTTGTCAGTCTGAGATGAATGAATTCTAAGTGAGCTTCAAGGCTCTCATCGATGTCCTTGATCATGTTCTTGGACACTTCATTCAACTCAACTTTAGTGGGCAGATCTGGGAGTAAATCACTGAGTTGAGGATTGTTTAAACGAGGGGATGTTTTCTTGAATTGATCTTGCGAGGAGTAGAGGGCAAGATCAAGGTTGAAGTATTCATTTATGGATGAAGAGGGAATATCTGATGAAGGGGCCTGTGGTTGAGTGTCTGAAGAGGGTGGCTCTACGATTTGGGACTCTACGCTAGGGCTAGAGTCATCAATTGTAGAGTTGATGGAAGTTGGGATCAATATAAAGTTTGACACGTTTGGTTCATCAGTTATTGAAATTTGGGATTCTATAACTGGGGATTGACTTGGTGGATTTAGAACCACTTCCAACCAGCTTGGAAATTCATAAAATTGGCTGGAAAAAGACAGTGGATAATGATTCACTCTATAAAGAATTGGGACAGTTAATACCTCATTTACCATTCTTGAGGAGGGATCATTTGTGATGACCTTCTTGGCAAAGTTGAAGTTTCCTGGAAATCCATGGGCTAGCACATAGATGGCTGGATATTCCTTGAAGCTCGAAAACATGTGGCTCCAGGAGTTTAGAATTTGAGCTTGATGATAGGGCATCATTGGGAGATATGAGAACAACTGATTGTAAAGATAACTCCTATACCCATCATGGCCCACGCCTGTGATCTCAAGTTCATCATCATCTTTGTCTCCTCTTCTTCTCCATCTTCTTTTGAGGATTCCACTGTAATACCCACAACTTTTACGATTTAATATTTATATTTATAAATAGAGCCGGTGATTATTTATTTTATAAATGCTTACGTGGCATGAGGAGAGTAACTCAATTGTATTAAAATTGAACTCTTAATGATTGCTAGGATGTGGAGAATTATGATAGGTTCATGAAATGTCTTGTGTGAGACAAGGATGGACTTAGTGAAGGATGATTAAGTATTTGCATGTTTAAAGTCCAAATAATAAATTGAGAGTCTAGCCCAATAAGTTAATTGATGGACTTTTGAGTTAGCCCAATAAACTTGGGATATTTAAAATCCAATCCGAATCCAACAAAATAGTTAACTGAGAGTACAAGGTATTGGTTAAATTAAAATGTGGCGTGGGGCAGTGGGCCTGACCGACTAGCCCCTTGTCTATGTCTGAGATCTGTTCTCTTGTCCCCAAATTAGGGTCTCTAAGTACAAAGAACAGTAGCCTAAACTCTCTTTACGCAAACTTTCAAGCTGCTAATCCTAGGCATGCATGGCTAGCTAAGTGGCTGGTATGTAGTGGTTGAACAACTCCTTAAGTAACCATTATTCATTTCTATTGCACCATGAATCCCAACATTGGGTAAAGCAAGTGTCTAGTCCATGTTTTCTCTTTAAATACAAGCCACCGAGGCGATGTCTGTTTTAGTGATAAGAGTGTTGGAGAAATCTGAGTAAAGAATTCTTAGTTGCTAAGCATTACCAAATCAGTGTGTGAGATATCAAGGTTAAAGCTCGAGAAGGTATAGTTTCTACTTCGTTCTTAACTTGAGTCTTGTTTTATTCTCGTTTTTTCAAATTAATAGGTCAAGTATGATGAATTAGCATGATATAAGGTGTTTAGAAAGTTTACCTTCGTGCATGAATACGTTAAAAATTGTCTGGAATCAAGTTGTGGCTACTCACGCAAAAGCGAGCATGTTCACGCTTTACGAAATCCATGGGTGCAAACACTTGCCGTGCATTTAAGAACCAATGATGGGTTCGGTCGTGTTGGACCATGTATTAAGAAATTCCCTTAGGTTGTGTGCATATAGTAAAGTCTTAATGAAATTAACCCGACGAACTTAGACTTTATCGAAATAGTGTAGACCGAAGTCTTTGAAGGAGCTGGCTTCGGACAAAGCGTGATGTCTTCGGACAAAGAGTGATGTCTTCGGACAAAGAGTGATGTCTTCGGACAAAGCGTGATGTCTTCGGAAAAAGCGTGATGTCTTCGGAAAAAGCGTGATGTCTACGGACAAAGCGCGATGTCTTCGGACGAAGCATGTTGTCTTCGGACAAGTCATAATATCTTTGGACATGGCGAGATGTCCTGGGACTCGGAGACAACATCATGACTTGATATAAGGATGGATTATTAAATACTCCTATACTATTAGTACACGAATAAGTTCTAAGTAGAGAATTTTACTAACTTCGGGAAAATAAATCTAATGCTTGCAAACATGCATAGAAAAAGGTCGGTGGGATTAATAGACGTTATGGTCTACTTAAAGCAATGAACCTCTTAGTACTTCGAGGAAGAAAGATTATGAATAAACTAGCACTGGTCAATAGTATGAGCATGTTAGTGTACAGTTATGAGTTTTGATGGGTACAGCTGATAGAAAGAAAAATGTGTTATGTGTACATGTTGTTGATATATATCAAGTGTCTTTGGCTAATGAATACCTATACTTACATGAATAGGACATACATAGTTCGTTGAGGTGATTTTATTTATTAGTAGTAATCAACGCTAAAGGCAAGTTTCCTATCCTAAAAACTTGTTACTTATATTATGCAAGTTTCCTATCCCTAAAACTTATTACTTATATTATGCAAGTTTCCTATCCCTAAAACTTATTACTTATATCATGCAAGTTTTCTATCCCTAACTTATTGTTATTGTTGGGCAAGTTCCTAACCTCACTCAAATTTACATTGAGCAAGTATCCAACACTATTATTATTGTGTTGCAAGTTCATTAATTCACACACTTTATCGTTGAATTGTTGTCATATCAATCATATTTTATTAAGCAAATATCTCGCTTCTATTCGAAAATCACTTGTATACCTTGACGTTGTTGTAAGCATTGGACTTATCGTTCCTAAATGCATGATGAAAAACTGTCTAAGCCCTTGATTCGGCTAAACTATTATTATGTGTTAAAGAGCTATCCAAACCAATTGACTTGAAAAGTGCGGATATAAATAGAATCTCTTGAGATGAACAACCCTCATAGAAGGGGAAATTACATATTGTTGGGGAACTGACGTGCATACATGAGTATGATTAAATGTTATGCATAACATAGGGTACTTTAGGCTGATCACCTGTTGTACTCGTTTGTATTGGATTACAGTGAAATACTCTTAATTCTAGTAAGAGTTCTTAGTCCTTAGTGGCTGCTCAGTACTCATTCGTGTTGAACCTCGAAATGGATAAATCCTGAGATTTTGTTGATATCCTCCAGTCTATAAGGACTCCTATTGAATACTCTTGATATTTTTGATATCCTTAAACAATCAATTATTATACCCTTGAAAGATTCAAATGCTATAACTGCTTGTTCTTCTAGCTATATTACTTGTTGGGCAAACTTGTTGCTCATTCTTGCTTCCTAAAACATTACGATTAAAAGAAGCAAGGCGGCGATTTCTTGAAAGGACAAGGGAAAGGGCAAAGGCGACGAATAACTTTAGTCCTTAAGACTAGAAGTATTATTATTATTGTTATGATTGTTATGATGTATTCAAGAATGATTAGGCTATGTTAAGCTAATCACGAAATTGTTGTAGTAATGGTTACTTGTACCTTGGGGCGTGAATATTTATATTACATCAATGTAAATTATTCTATTATTTCCGTTGTTAATGATTTTGTAAGATATTCGTAAGTAGACGTGATGCACCAAAAATTCGAGATATGGGTGTCTGAATTTTGGGGGCGTCACAGGTTGGTATCAAAGCCATAGTTATAAACCTTAGGAGCGAGAGCCCTTAGATTATAACTTAGGAAAACTTAGAAGAAAGAAAGGGATGAAACTCATATAGAGTTTTCATAGAGATGGACTTAGCGTGTTATAGAATATAACTTCACTCTATACAATGAACTTATAATTCTAATGGAGTTGTTTGTTGTTTTGTCTTGTGTCGGTGATTGTAGGATGGTGACATGGGAGGACCTAGCCGAGTAGTAGTAGAAGAGGAGCCAAGTGACATACACGTGGTATATGAGGCACCATTGATAGCAGAGCCTATATCAACTGTAGTTCCTATCAATGATGATGACGAGGAAGAAGAGATAGAGCCAATACCCGAAGAGTCTGATCCAGAGGAGGAGCCTATGGAGGAGCGTATGGTGGATGAGCCCATGGGGGACTCCGAAGAGGGTACTTTTGAGGATAAGATATTGGGGGAGTATGAGGAGCAGATTTTAGAGTTAGGGTGTAAAGTTGAGGAGTTAGAGGCTGAGGCTAAAGACAGAGAGTCTGAATTCCAAAAGCTGAAGGATGGAGACCACCAGAGAAAGTTAGTGATCAGGGAGATGGAAGTAGAGATTGCTCACCGTAAAAGGCGAGGAATCGGATGGGGCTTTGTTTCACAAAGGCGGTGGCTAGGAATGTAGAACTGGCAGGGAAGTTGGAAGAGATGGAGCAGAGGGAGTTGAGTGAGGGGACAGGGAAGGAAGTTATCCGTACTCAGTTAAGGATGGAAGTAATGGATAGGATCCATTTCGAAGAAAAGTGGAAAGGGGCCAATGATAGGGCTAACGATCTAGAAGATGAAGTGAGGTGCAAAAGGAGGAAGATGAATAGGATGAGCTATGCATTGCGCACGGCCATGAAGGTACTGTTTGATGGGGTAAATCACTACCCGACAGAGTAGGGACAGACCCGGCACACCATAAGCCGAGAGGTGGTGGTGCACATTACTCGAGAGAGAAGTACCAGAATGCGTGGAGGCGGCGGAATGATAGATTAAGTCTAGGCGTTAAAAGTTATTAGTTGTAGTTCATTGTGTAGTGTATTATCTGTTGTTGTAATTTGGTCTTTATATGTATGTGAGATGTTGTAAACCCCAAACTTTTGAGTTATGTTAGAGGGTAGTATGTTAATGATTGTCCCCATCTTTTGTGATATTAGGGGATAAGTTGTGTCATTTATAGAAGTATGCTGGAGATAATCATGTAATGTAACAATTTGGCATATGAATATAAATGATCTTGTTCTGAAATGTATTCCGAGATCTTATTCCTTTTATGGGGAATTGTTTAAGTAATATAATTAGATAATAAAAAAATGGAATGTTATGATGTAGGAATATCTTTGCCCAGGAGCGTGGGTTAAGCTGCAGGAAGAGTCGAGTTAATGATGAGAGAGACAAGTAGATCCCATTCGGAGGCTTGTAGATTTGTTAAGGGAGGCTCTTAGGGAAGAAATGAACAAGTACTACCCATTCCTCAAGTAGCTCAGCTTCATGAAACTTCAAGGACTTTACAAGTGTAGGACCTCCTAATTCATAGTACTACCGACTCTATCGTAAGCATAAACGTGGATCAAGGAAATAGAAAACCTTACGCCATTGCTCGTGTGGGTGAAGACGAGAAAACGTGTTAAACTACATATATGATGAGGGTGAAGCAAACTACTTTGGTGGGAAGCAAATCAATGAGAGGCGGAGAAGGGACTATAACACAGGAAAGGTTTAAGACTACATTCTTGAGAATTACTTCCCGAAGAGCATGAAGAATAGGATGGAGGTAAAGTTCCTAGAACTAAAATAAGGGGAGATGATAGTGGCACAGTATGCGGCCAAGTTCAATGAACTCGCACAATTCGTAACACATCAAGTAGACACTGAAGAGAGGAAATCTCGACGCTTAAAACTTGGACTAAAACCTTGGTTGTTCAAAAAGGTGTCGGTCCTTCAAATCGACTCGTTCGCCACATTATTGGAGAAGGCGATAATTGCTGAGGGAGGTAGCGAGGCATTGAGCCAATACAACAAGGAGAAAAAGAACAAGAATGTTGGAGAGAGACTCGTGGAGGGAGTAGCAGTGGTGGAAGTTATCTAGGAAAGAGGAAATGGGTAACCGCAACAACGACAACAACACCAACCACCGAAACATCAACTAGTCAGAAAATTTTCAAGGAGGATTCAAGAAAAGAAGTGAAGCTTGCTCGAAATGTTGGAAAAACCATCAAGGGGAATGCTGGAAGGGGCGCAGCGTCTGCTACAACTGCGGCCAAGAAGGGCACATTTCACCCAATTGCCCAAAGCCGAAGAAGATCAAGGGATGTTTCGCGTGTGGCTCAACTGAGCATCAAATTAAGGATTGCCCAAATAAGGGGAGCAACGGAGGAAGCAGCCAGCAAGGACGGGGCAACAAGCTGATGATCGGTGGACCAACGCAATCTAACCGACCGACTGCCCGAACCTTTAACATGACTGTCCAAGATGCAGTGAATGCAAGGGACGTGGTGTCAGGTATTCTCCCAATCAATAATATAAATGCCTATATATTATTTGATTCGGGTGCTACCTATTCCTTTGTGTCTGAAGAATTTGCTAATCGACTAAACATACCTCCTGAACATTTAGAAAATTCAATGAACATAGAGATTGCAAATAAGGAAGTAATTCCCATAGAGTTTGTTTACCGAAACTGTTGTGCAAACATTAGAGGTCACGAACTAAACGTAGACTTAATTCCGATTAAACTGGGAGAGTTTGATGTGATATTAGGAATAGATTGGTTATTCGGCCACGCTGCGATAATCGATTGTCAGAAGAAGAGTGTGAACCTTCAGACCTCAAATCGGTCTAAGATAGTGTTTTACGGTAGCTCATCACTCAAGCAATCGTGTTGCCTTACGATGATGCAGGCCAAGAAATTGTTAAAGAAAGGATGTGTAGGTTATTTAGCCTATATAGTGGACATTCAACAAAAGAGAATAGAAATGAAAGATATATCAGTGGTAAGAGATTTCCAAGACGTGTTTCCAAACGAACTTCCTGGCCTTCCGCCAGACAGAGAAATTTAATTCATAATAGACTTAGCGCCAGGAATTGCACCAATTTCGAAATCCCCATATCGTATGGCGCCAGTAGAAATGAAGGAATTGATGATTCAATTGCAAGAGTTACTAGATAAGGGTTACATTCGACCAAGTGTGTCTCCTTGGGGAGCACCAGTGTTGTTTGTAAAGAAAAAGGATGGATCGATGAGGCTCTATATCGATTATCGGGAGTTGAACCGAGTGACAATTAAGAATAAATATCCATTACCAAGGATAGACGACATTTTCGATCAATGAAGGGAGCGAAGTGTTTTTCAAAGATAGATTCTGAGCGGGTTATCATCAGTTGAAAGTGCGAGAGGAGGACATACAAAAGACGGCGTTTCGAACTCGCTACGGACATTACAAATTTTTAGTGATGTTATTTGGATTAACCAATGCTCCGGCAGCATTTATGGGCTTGATGAACCGAGTTTTCAGGCCATACTTAGATAAGTTCGTAGTAGTATTTATCGATGACTTTTTGATTTATTCAAAGACGAAGGAAGAGCACGGCAAACACCTGAAGATGGTATTGGAAGCATTGAGAAGGGAAAAGATGTACGATAAATTTTCAAAATGTGAATTTTGGATGGAAAGGGTCCAGTTTCTAGGACACGTGATAGATCAAGATGGAATTTCTGTGGATCCTGCAAAGGTGGAAGCGGTAAGTAACTGGGAATAGCCGAAGACGCCAATAGAAGTTAGGAGTTTCTTAGGTTTAGCCAGGTACTATCGAAGATTTATCCAAGATTTTTCTAAGATAGCAACCCCGCTAACCAATCTAACGAAGAAGACAGAGAAGTTTGTATGGACGGACAAATGCGAGGAGAGTTTCCAAGAATTGAAGAGGAGGTTGAGTGAGGCGCCTGTATTATCATTACCAGATGATACGGGAAGATTTGTTGTGTATAGTGATGCATCTCATACAGGACTTGGTTGTGTGATAATGCAACATGGCAAGGTCATTGCATATGCCTCACGACAGTTGAAAAATATCGACAAACGATACCCTACCCATGACTTGGAGTTAGCGGCGGTAGTCTTTGCATTGAAGATTTGGAGGCACTATTTGTATGGAGAAAAATGTGAGATATATCACGGATCACAAGAGTCTCAAATATATCTTCACACGAAGGAGTTGAACATGCGACAAAGAAGGTGGTTGGGCCGATCAAGGATTACGACTGTGAAATTCTTTATCACCGGAAAAGCAAACGTTATGGCCGCCTTTGAGTAGAAAATGAAGGAGAAGTTATTCAAACTGACAACTCAAGAGGAATTAATAAGAGAAATGAATAGGTTGGAAATAAAGGTGGAGGAACCAAGAGAAGCGGAAGGAAGATTTCTCATGATGAGAGCTCACCCGACGTTATTGGATAGAATAAAGGAAGCACAAGAGAAAGATGAAGAATGTGAGAAGATAAAGAAGAGAATAGTAGAAGATAAGGAAGAAAGGTTCAAAGTAGATAAGGACGGTATATTGAGATTCGAGGGTCGAGTATGGGTGCTAGATGTAATCAGACTAAGAGAGGAAATCCTACACGAAGCACACAATACGACGTATTCCGTACATCCAGGAGGCACAAAAATGTACCGGGATCTTCGACACCATTTTTGGTGGCCTAATTTGAAAAGAGAAGTTGCAGAGTGTGTTAGCGGATGTCTTACTTGTCACGAGTCAAAGCGAACACACGGAGACCAAGTGGACTACTTCAACCATTTGGAAATTCCAGAATGGAAATGGGAGCACATTACGATGGACTTCGTAGTTGGACTTTCGGTTACCCAGAAGGGTTATGACGCCATTTGGGTTATTGTGGACCGACTAACAAAGACAGCTCATTTTCTACCCATCAAGATTCGATTCAATTTGAACGATTAGCAAATTTGTATGTGAAGGAAATCGTATCGCGACATGGAGTCTTGGGTGTCGATTGTCTCCGTCGAGATCCGCGTTTCATGTCAAAATTCAGGAAAAGTTTGCGAGGAGCGAATGGGAACTCAATTGAGATTAAGTACTGCTTATCACCCTCAAACTGACGGGCAGAGTGAACGAACCATACAAACATTGGAGGACATGTTGAGAGCTTGCGTGATGGACTTCAAGGGGAATTGGGGCGACCATTTACCATTAGTAGAATTAAACTTACAATAATAGCTATCATGCGAGTATCGGATGCCGCCATATGAAGCTCTTCTGACGGGAGAAAGTGCGGGGCGCCATTATGTTGGGATGAAGTCGGAGAACGAGCGACTTTTGGGACCGAAATTAGTCCAATGAAACGGCCAGATGGATGGTAAACAACAATAAGGGCAAATTGGTAGCATTCAAGATCGCCAAAAGAAGTACAACAAACTTGCATCATCGTAACCAAGACTTTGAAGTCGGTAATTTTGTGTTTTGAAGGTATCTCCTTGGAAGGAAAGATCGATTCGGAAAGAAAGGAAAATTGAGTCCGAGGTTCATAGGGCCATTCGAGATATTGAAGCGAGTGGTGGTGGCATACAAAGTTGCTTTGCCATCCAATTGGAACACATCCACAACGTGTTTCACATTTCCGTCTACTGACCGTACAAAATCGACTATAAGCACGCGATTTCCTATGAGCCCATTCAAGTAGAGAAGAATCTGGCATATGAAGAAATTCCTGTTCAGATAATAGATAAGAAAGAACAAATGCTTAGAAACAAAGTTATATCTTCTGTAAAGGTTGTTTGGCGAAACCACGATGTCGAAGAGGCCACATGGGAATTAGAAGATGGGATGAGGAGAGACTATCCCCACCTTTTTGGGTAACCTTGTATCAATTCCGAGGAGGGAATTTTTATAAGGGGGAGAGGATGTAATACCTGTAACTTTTACGATTTAATATTTATATTTATAAATAGAGCCGATGATTATTTATTTTACAAATGCTTACGTGGCATGAGGAGAGTAACTCAATTGTATTAAAATTGAACTCTTAATGATTGCTAGGATGTGGAGAATTATGATAGTTCATGAAATGTCTTGTGTGAGATAAGGATGGACTTAGTGAAGGATGATTAAGTATTTGCATGTTTAAAGTCCAAATAATAAATTGGGAGTCTAGCCCAATAAGTTTATTGATGGACTTTTGAGTTAGCCCAATAAACTTGGGATATTTAAAATCCAATCCGGAATCCAACAAAATAGTTAACTGAGAGTACAAGGTATTGGTTAAATTAAAATGTGGCGTGGGGTAGTGGGCCTGACCGACTAGCCCCTTGTCTATGTCTGAGATCTGTTCTCTTGTCCCCAAATTAGGGTCACCAAGTACAAAGAACAGTAGCCTAAACTCTCTTAATGTATGCTTGCTGAAATTCTTTGACTGCAGTTTTCAAACTGATGATGTTCTCCATCATAAGCTTATTCTAGGCTTCTTGAGTGTTATGTAATGCAAGAACAACATCTCTATGTCTTTTGGCGGCTATGAAGTGAATATCATCCCTGTCCTTTATGCTTTCAATCATTTCCTTGATAATCTCCCTCAACTTCTTAGTAAGCTCAGCGTTTAGGATGCCTGGGAGATTGTTTGCAGCAGTGATCATATTTTTCAGTCTGAGATGAATGAATTCTGAGTGAGCTTTAAGGCTCTCATCGATGTCCTTGATCATGTTCTTGGACACTTCATTCAACTCAACTTTAGTGGGCAGATCTGGGAGTAAATCACTGAGTTGAGGATTATTTAAACGAGGGGATGTTTTCTTGAATTGATCTTGCGAGGAGTAGAGGGCAAGATCAAGGTTGAAGTATTCATTTATGGATGAAGAGGGAATATCTGATGAAGGGGCCTGTGGTTGGGTGTCTGAAGAGGGTGGCTCTACGATTTGGGACTCTATGCTGGGGCTAGAGTCATCAATCGTAGAGTTGATGGAAGTTGGGATTAATATAAAGTTTGGCACGTTTGGTTCATCAGTTATTGAAATTTGGGATTCTATAACTGGGGATTGACTTGGTGGATTTAGAACCACTTCCAACCAGCTTGGAAATTCATAAAATTGGCTGAAAAAAGACACTGGATAATGATTCACTCTATAAAGAATTGGGACAATTAATACCTCATTCACCATTCTTGAGGAGGGATCATTTGTGATGACCTTCTTGGCAAAGTTGAAGTTTCCTGGAAATCCATGGGCTAGCACATAGATGGCTGGATATTCCTTGAAGCTCGAAAACATGTGGCTCCAGGAGTTTAGAATTTGAGCTTGATGATAGGGCATCATGGGGAGATATGAGAACAACTGATTGTAAAGATAACTCCTATACCCATCATGGCCCACGCCTGTGATCTCAAGTTCATCATCATCTTTGTCTTCCTCTTCTTCTCCATCTTCTTTTGAGGATTCCACTGTAATACCCGCAACTTTTACGATTTAATATTTATATGTATAAATAGAGCCGGTGATTATTTATTTTATAAATGCTTACGTGGCATGAGGAGAGTAACTCAATTGTATTAAAATTGAACTCTTAATGATTGCTAGGATGTGGAGAATTATGATAGGTTCATGAAATGTCTTGTGTGAGACAAGGATGGACTTAGTGAAGGATGATTAAGTATTTGCATGTTTAAAGTCCAAATAATAAATTGGGAGTCTAGCCCAATAAGTTAATTGATGGACTTTTGAGTTAGCCCAATAAACTTGGGATATTTAAAATCCAATCCGAAATCCAACAAAATAGTTAACCGAGAGTACAAGGTATTGGTTAAATTAAAATGTGGGCGTGGGGCGGTGGGCTGTTACCGACTAGCCCTTGTCTATGTCTGAGATCATTCTCTTGTCCCCAAATTAGGGTCTCTAAGTACAAAGAACAAGAGCCTAAACTCTCTTTACGCAAACTTTCAAGCTGCTAATCCTAGGCATGCATGGCTAGCTAAGTGGCTGGTATGGAGTGGTTGAACAACTCCTTAAGTAACCATTGTTCATTTCTATTGCACCATAAATCCCAACATTGGGTAAAGCAAGTGTCTAGTCCATGTTTTCTCTTTAAATACAAGCCACCAGGGCAGTCTGTTTTAGTGATAAGAGTGTTGGAGAAATCTGAGTAAAGAATTCTTAGTTGCTAAGCATTACCAAATCAGTGTGTGAGATATCAAGGTTAAAGCTCGAGAAGGTATAATTTCTACTTCGGTCTTAACTTGAGTCTTGTTTTATTCTCGTTTTTTCAGATTAATAGGTCAAGTATGATGAATTAGCATGATATAGGGTGTTTAGAAAGTTTACCTTCGTGCATGAATACATTAAAAATTGTCTGGAATCAAGTTGTGGCTACTCTCAAAAAGCAGCATGTTCATTTATTCGAAATCCATGGGGAATACAATTTGCACTGCATTTAGGAACCAACTGATGGGTTCGGTCATGTTGGACCATGTATTAAGAAATTCCCTTAGGTTGTATGCATATAGTAAAGTGTTAATGAAATTAACCCGACGAACTTAGACTTTATCGAAATAGTGTAGACCGAAGTCTCTGAAGGAGCTGGCTTCGGACAAAGCGTGATGTCTTCGGACAAAGCGTGATGTCTTCGGACAAAGCGTGATGTCTTTGGACAAAGCATGATATCTTCGGACAAAGCGTGATGTCTTCGGACAGAGCGTGATGTCTTCGGAAAAAGCGTGATGTCTACGGACAAAGCGCGATGTCTTCGGACGAAGCATGTTG
The DNA here is from genome assembly GCA_020205605.1 of Panax ginseng. Taxonomy (NCBI): domain Eukaryota; kingdom Viridiplantae; phylum Streptophyta; class Magnoliopsida; order Apiales; family Araliaceae; genus Panax; species Panax ginseng. The sequence goes on along the minus strand of CM035140.1, from coordinate 81,357,716 downwards.
TCTTCGGACAAGTCATAATATCTTCGGACATGGCGAGATGTCCTGGGACTCGGAGACAGCATCATGACTTGATATAAGGATGGATTAATAAATACTCCTATACTATTAGTACACGAATAAGTTCTAAGTAGAGAATTTTACTAACTTCGGGAAAATAAATCTAATGCTTACAAACATGCGTAGAAAAAGGTTGGTGGGATTAATAGACGTTATGGTCTACTTAAAGCAATGAACCTCTTAGAACTTCGAGGAAGAAAGATTATGAATAAACTAGTAGTGGTCAATAGTATGAGCATGTTAGTGTACAGTTATGAGTTTTGATGGATGCAATGAGATAGAAAGAAAATGTGTGTTATGTGTACATGTTGTTGATATATATCAAGTGTGTTTGGCTAATGAATACCTATTCTTACATGAATAGGACAGACATAGTTCGTTGAGGTGATTTTCGCTATTAGTAGTAATCAACGCTAAAGGCAAGTTTCCTATCCCTAAAAACTTGTTACTTATATTATGCAAGTTTCCTATCCCTAAAAACTTGTTTATGCAAGTTTCTTATCCCTAAAAACTTGTTACTTATATTATGCAAGTTTCCTATCCCTAAAAACTTGTTACTTATATCATGCAAGTTTTCTATCCCTAACTTATTCTTATTGTTGGGCAAGTTCCCTAACCTCACTCAAATTTACATTGAGCAAGTATTCGAACACTATTATTATTGTCTTGCAAGTTCCATAATTCACACACTTTATACGTTGAATTGTTGTCATATTAATCATATTTTATCAAGCAAATATTTGCTTCTATTCGAAAATCACTTGTATACCTTGACGTTGTTGTAAGCATTGGACTTATCGTTCCTAAATGCTGTCTAAGCCCTTGATTCGGCTAGACTGTTATTATGTGTGAAAGAGCTATCCAAACCAATTGACTTGAAAAGCGGTTGTCAGAAATCTCTTGAGATGAACAACCCTCATAGAAGGGGAAATTACATATTATCGGGGAACCGACGTGCGCACATGAGTATGATTAAATGTTATGCATAACGTAGGGTACTTTAGGCTGATCACCTGTTGTACTCGTTTGTATTGGATTACAGTGAAATACTGTTAATTCTAGTAAGAGTTCTTAGTCCTTAGTGGTACTTTCGATTACTCATTAAGTGTTGAACCTCGAAATGGATAAATCCTGAGATTTTGTTGATATCCTTCAGTCTATAACGACTCCTATTGAATACTCTTGATATTCTTGATATCCTTAAACTATCAATTATTATAATACCCTTGAAAGATTCAAATGCTATAACTTCTTGTTCTTCTAGCTATTTTACTTGCTGGGCAAACTTGTTACTCATTCTTGCTTCCTAAAACATTAAAGTTAAGGTAGAGCAAGGCGGTACTTCAGGAAAGGACAAGGGAAAGGGAAAGGCGACAGAATAACTTAGTCCTTAAGACTAGAAGTATTATTATTATTGTTATGATTGTTATGATGTATTCAAGAATGATTAGGCTATGTTAAGCTAATCACAGAATTGTTGTAGTAATGGTTACGGTACCTTGGGACGTGAATATTTATATTACATCAATGTAAATTATTCTATTATTTCCGTTGTTAATGATTTTGTAAGATATTCGTAGTAGCACGTGATGCACCAAAAATTCGAGATATGGGTGTCTGAATTTTGGGGGCGTCACATCCACTATGTCAATGACTTCCTTTTTACTTTCTTGCTCAGGCTCTCCCTCATTTTCTGCATGAGCAGCTTCTTCTGTAATGGGGATATCATAAGGCTCCCCCTCAACATGATCCTCCATCTGTAGGACTAATGGCTCCCCCTCAGCTGGAGCATTTTCTATTATGAGAACTTCAGGTATTTCCTCAGCTTGAGTATTTTCTAAGGTGATAGCTTCAGGTGTCTCCCCCCCAGCTTGAGCTATGTCCTTTTGGCTTAATTTGGATAGTTCCTTTATAGCAGCCATCTTTTTGTCTTCCTCTTTGAGTACTCCTTCATTAATAAGGATGTACCAATTTTTGTCTTGGTTTTCTGGGTTGAGCCACAACCTCAGGACTTCCTTGAGCTTGACTCAGTCTTTGATCAATCGTAACATCCAGTGCGGCAGACTTCCTTGCTTGAGGTGTTCGGTCTGGTCTCTACGATTGGTAGAGACTCTATGATCGAAGAGACAGATGGCCTCTTGGACTTGTGGCTAATTTTGTTCTTCTTCAGCAGCTGTGATATGGTAGCTCTATCTTCATCAGCCGCCTCAGCTTGCTATTCTTTCCTTCTTAGGATCCTCAGAGTCTCAATATCAGAGGACTCTATAGGTATGTCAGTGGTAGACCCTTGAGGTTCTTCTACCATCCTAGTCTTTAGCTTCCTCTTGCCCTTGCTTTTTTTGATGAGGGCAGTGGGTTCTCCCTTGTTGGTCTCTTCTTCTTTTTCTGCAGTCTCTTTGATGACTGACATATTTCCTGGAATCCCTGATTCCTTTAGTTCACCAGTTCTTCCACTGGACTCAGTCATCATGCGTATATACTCAGCTGGATTCCTTTTCCAATTCTCTAACAATTGCTAGGTCATTGTCTGTTTGGATTGATGGACTCTCCTTCATCGTCCCCAATCTTATCACCCAAGGCAGATTGTAAGATGATGCGTAGAGCATCTTTTGAGATCCCTTTGCTTTCTTAGAATTGAGAATCCATTTTCCTATCCAATCTAGTAGTAGAGCTCCATAGTTAAGCTGTATCCCACAGCTTATGGCAGTCACAAGCTTTAGATGCACCTCATTTACAGAATCGTGCCCAGTGCTTTTGCAACATATACACTTCCCAATAATGTCAGCCAGAAATTCGTACCTCTGAGGAAACTCCTTCTTCTTGTATCCTTTGACAGTGGGGGATTTCTTGTGATGCATCTTCTTAAGCCCTACATGGAAATCGATGCCATCTAAAAAAAAAATTCCTTCGAATTTGAAACCTAGGGCTAGGTTGACGTTCTCAGCCTTTAGCTTGATTTCCACGTCCTTGACTCTCGTCATGAGGACTTCATTTTTGTATACACCATTTTTGTAAAACTCCTTTATTAACATTGGGTATATCCATGTGCTCGTACCCAGAGTGTCTTCGACACCAACCTTCTTCAATAATGTCAGAATCTTGTGAAATTTGGGTTTTGCGGTTTTGAACTCATCGAAGCATAGTCTATAGCTAGAGACGATGTTGGAGGCTTCCATTTCTATCGTTGAAGGGAGTATGGTTGTTTGAGCTTTCTTTGGGGTTAGGGTTTTTGCTTGTAGAAAAAGAGAAGAGAGATATGCCTTTTGAACTTTTGATTTCAAAAAGGCATTTTCGAACTGTACTTGTAGTTTCCCTCTCTCCATTTTTGTTTAGTGGGGCAGTTGTCAAATTCTGCTTGGCTCTACGAGTTTGACTGAGAAGGATTATACTGATTTGCCCTTAGCTCCTTTAAAGCTAATATGTCCTTAGGTAGGACTACGATCGTTGAGGTAGCCTTTGCATTCGTCGTGCCTAAACTACGATCGTCAAGTTTGTCCAGCAGTCGTCGTGTCCGAACTACGATCGCCGAGTCTGACAGGATCCTTGTGATGAGTTTTTGACTTAGCATTCTTTTAAGGTAGCTCAGGAAGGGCCAACCTCTTGGAGTGAGTCAAGGGTTAGGTTTGTTCCTGATGCGCTTATCAGAGAGATTGCTTTGTTTTGAAGCTTATCATCATAAGATGCTCCTTTTGTTTTATTGATGGGGTTCTGCTATCGTTGAGTCTGCACTATGATTGTTGAGTCTATGCTACGATCGTTGTCTTTCATGTCACTTCAGCTCTACGATCGTGGATTTCCCTTGATCATGTCTATGATTTTAACCATAGCCTTTGTATATGTATGGTTAGCACATACTAGAGCATATATTTCATGGTTGTAAATTAAACATTCCTAGCTCACTTATTAACTTGTTAAACATGGATTCATCTAGTGGTTTTGTAAAGACATCAGCAAGTTGATGTTCAGTAGGGATATATTGTAAAGATATAGTTCCATTTTGTACATGATCCCTAAAGAAGTGATACCTTATTTCTATATGCTTAGTACTAGAATGCATGACAGGATTATGAGTTATTGCTATGGCACTTGTGTTATCACAGTGAATGGGGATGGATTTGAAATCAAACCCATAATCAGCTAGCTAATTTTTCATCCATAGGATTTGAGCACAGTAGCTACCAGCAGCAATGTATTCAGCTTCTGCAGTTGAAGTAGATACTGAGTTTTGTCTCTTGCTAAACTAGGACACAAGTCTGTTTCTTAGCAATTGACAGGTGCCAGTGGTACTCTTTCTATCTATTTTGCAGCCTGCAAAATCAACATCTGTTTATCCTATTAGTTCAAAAGAGGACTCCTTGGGGTACCAAAGCCCCAAGTAAGGTGTACCCTTGAGATACCTGAAAATCCTCTTTACAGCAGTTAAATGTGATTCTTTAGGATCAACCTGAAATCTAGCACATATTCATGTTGCAAACATTATATCTGGTCTACTGGCAGTTAGATATAGAAGAGAGCCTATCATACCTCTGTATTGAGTTATATCAATTCTTTTACCTTTTTCATCTTTGTCAAGCTTGGTTGCAGGAGCAATTGGGGTTTTCATGGGAGGAGCTGATTTCATGCCATATTTCTTAAGTAAATCTTTGATGTACTTGGTTTGGTTTATGAATATTCCTTCACCAGACTGCTTTACTTGCAGTCCAAGGAAGAAGTTCAGATTATCCATCATGCTCATTTCAAACTTGCTCTGCATAAGCTTGGAGAATCTCTTACATAGCTTTTCATCAGTAGAACCAAAAATACTATCATCAACATATATTTGAACCAATAAGACTTTATCTTTATGCTTTCTAAGGAATAATGTGGTATCTACTCTACCTCTAGTGAATCAATTTTCAATAAGAAAGTTAGTTAGTGTTTCATACCATGCTCTAGGTGCTTGTTTAGGACCATATAAGGCTTTGTCTAATCTATAAACATAATTAAAGAGAGAAGGATTTATGAAACCTGGAGGTTGCTCTACATAGACTTCTTCTTCAAGTTCACCATTCAGGAATGCACTTTTGACATCCATCTGAAAGATTTTGAATTTCATGTGAGCAGCAAAGGAAAGGAAGCTTCTGATGGCTTCTAGTCTGGCAATAGGTGCAAATGTCTCATCGTAGTCAATGTCTTCTTCCTGAGAGTAGCCCTTGGCCACTAGTCTTGCCTTATTCCTGGTTATTACTCCATCTTCATCCATCTTGTTTCTGAAGACCCACTTGGTTCCAATGACAGGTTGACTCTTTGATCTTGGTACTAATCTCCATACTTTGCTTCTTTCAAATTGATTGAGTTTTTCCTGCATGGCTTCTATCCAGTTGGAGTCTTCCATAGCATCCTCTATCTTCTTAGGTTCTATTTATGACAGGAAGCTTAGATATAAACATTCATTCTGGATGGCAGCTATTGTTTTGACTCTTGTACTCGGATCTCCAATGATTAGATCTTGAGTGTGATCTCTTGCCCATCTGTTTCCTGTTGGGACATCTGTCCTTGTGCCTTCTTGTCTTAGGCCTTCAAGATCTATTTCTTCTTCTTGGTGTGGGGGTTTGTTGTCTGGTATCGGCCTCTCTACGATCTCATTTCTTTGCTCAACTATTTCAGTATCTGGCACTATGATCGTAGTGTTGAGCTCGACGACCTCGTTCGTAGTGTCTGAACTGTCAGTCATAGTGTCTTGAGGCACTATTTTGTCCAAGTCTATTTCATCAAAGATGATGTGAATCGAGACTTCAACACTCAGTGTCTTCTTGCTGAACACTCTGTAGGCTTTACTGTCTGTGACATATCCAAGAAATATTCCTTCGTCTGACTTGGGTTGAAACTTTGTCAAGTACTGTTTTCCATTGTTGAGAATGTAGCATGCACAGCCGAATACATGAAAGTAGCTGACACTTGGCTTTCTTCCTTTCCACGGTTCATAGGGAGTCTTCTTGATCGTAGAATGTATGAGTGATCTATTTTGAGTGTAGCATGAAGTGTTGACAGCTTCTTTCCAGAAGTATTCAGGCAGATGGGCTGCTGCAAGTAGAGTTCTTCCAGCCTCTATCAAAGTTCTGTTCTTTCTCTCAGCTACTCAATTTTGTTGAGGAGTTCATGGAGCTGAGAAGTTATGACTGATGTCGTTGTCTGTGCAGAACTGGTCCATTTCTGAGAAGTCAAATTCTCTACCATGATCACTCCTTATCCCCTTGATTTTCTCTTCATTCTCATTCATTACTAGTCTGAACATCTTGATCAGTTGGGAACTTGTTTCATCCTTAGAGGTTAGAAAGAACACCCTTATGAACCTGGTGTAGTCGTCGACTATGACCAGTGAGTATCTCTTCCCTCAGAGACTAGTTGTTGGAATTGGCCCGAATAGATCCATGTGAAGCAATTGCAGAGGCTTGTCGATTGAGTTGGCAGTTTTGCTCTTAAATGAGATTCTGGTTTGCTTTCTAAGCTGATAGGCATTGCATGACCTTTCTTTCATGAAGTTGAACTTGGGTAGGCCTGCAACAATATCTTTTGAGGCAAACATGGAATGCTTTTGAAGTTTAAATGAGATAATCGTTTATGCCATAGCCAACTTATTTCTTCAGATGCTTTGTCCAGAAAGCATATTGTTTCATCTGAGCTTAGCTATCCAAGATTCACCGTGTAAACATTTCCTTCTCTTGTTCCGGTTAGCTTTACAGCAGATGTCTTCAAATCTCTGACTTGACACTGATTGTTGAGGAATGTTACTTGATGACCCTTGTCGTAGAGTTGGCTAATGCTTAGAAGATTGTGTTGTAATCCTTCTACATAGGCCACTCTACTGAAGGACACTGCTCCATTTCCAGCTGAGCCATATCCTCTTGTCTTGCCAGAGCCATTGTCTCCAAAGATGACTGAGGGACCGTCCTTTTCTATGTAGTTAGACAAAAGGGCTTTGTTCCCAGTCATGTGCCTTGAGCATCCACTATCCAGATACCAGGTCATGATCATGGAGCTCTTTTCTTGTGGTAACATCAAACCTTCATTTTGGTACCCATATTTCCATGGGTCCTATTTTGTTAGTACCATTGGAAACCCAAATCTATTTGATCTTAGGTCACACATGCATGTAATTATAATAGCACTTTGTAGCCTTGTGACCAACTCTATTGCACACAAAACACTTTAGTATAATGCATGCATGTTTGTGTGTGAGAGTTCATCCTCCATTTGGACTTTTGTGATTCTTTAGTCATCCTTCTGTTAAACTTATTTTCCTTCTTCCAAATGTTATTGGGTCTCATGAAATGTGAGGAATGTATCTTACCTCTACTGTACCTTCCCAGTTGGTTCGTAGAGTTTGTTTTATTTGACTCTGCGATCCTTCGAGGTTGGTGAGTAGAGGATGTGTTACTCTTCTCTTTTCTGAAGCCCAGGCCAGCATGAGATCCTTTAGTCCTTTGAATATGGATGGAAACAGTAGAACATGGTTGGGCTGGTTCTTCCTTCTGTGAGGATTTCACAAATGTAATGCCTCTACTAAAACTTGAAGCATTACTAGTGCTAGTTTCCTTTATTTTTTTCACACACGGATCTGAGGTGGATTTCCCAAAGCCTAAGCCTGTTCTGTCAAATGTAATTCTCTGACTAAGGAGCAGGGAGTCCATGGATGATGATGATTTGTTCCATATAGAGATAGTCTTTTCTAGTTCCTCAACTTTAGAGGTTAGATTGGACTCTCTTTATGTATTGAGCTCATTAGTCTGTTTTAAGATCTCATTCTCAGCCTCAAGCTTGGAGAGAAAGTTAGTACTTAGAAGAGATTTCTCTAGCTCTTCTTGAACTTTCTTTTTCTCCTCTTAAAGAAGTGAATAATCCTTCAACAGAACTCTGAACCACTTCATGTATTGATGTAGATCAATTATTATGCCATGCAGTGCAGTTCTCAAGTCATTAATGTCTACATCAAGTGAGTTGAAGTCAAATACCTCATCGATACTTACTTCATGTATGTTGGAGTTTAGTTTTTCCTTTGCATGTTTGGCCATTAGGCACAGATTAACCATTTGAGGATCTTCATCATCTCCAGATTCAGGAGTTGAGTCATTGTCTGAATCACTCCACGATCCTCCAGCTACAAGGTCTTTGTCTCTCTTCTGAGGCCTTTTGTTGCCTTTGTATTCCTTATTTGCATGTGATTTCTTCTTTAGTTCTTCTCTGAGAGGTTTGTTGTAGTTGGCAATGAAATGGCCAGGCTTCTTGCAGTTGTAGCATAGATCATTCATTTGCTCCTGGCTGCTATAGTTGCTGACCTTCTTTGGCTTGCTGGTTTTGCCTTGACGCATGAACCTTCTTAGTCTTTTTACCAGCATTGAAAAGTCCTCATCATCGTCTTCATCATAGTCAGAGTCAATTTTAGTGTTGACCTTTGAGGTACTTTCAGTTGCTTTGAGAGCAACACCCTTATCCTTCTTTCTTCCTTCTGATAGAGTTTTTGCTCGTTGAGTCAACTCCAAATCGTATGTCAGAAGGTTGCCATATAATTGTTGGACAGTCATCTCATGGAGATTCTTTTACTCTTTGATAGCAGTGGTTTGGCATCCCATCTGCTTGGTAAGGCTCTTCTGAACTTTATGATTAGATCTTTGTTTGGATAGATCTTTCCATATGCTCGTAGAGAGTTGAGTAGAACGTTGAATCTCTCGTAGGTGGCAGTGACGTTCTCTCCTTGAACGTGTGCAAACATTTCATATTGCTGTGTTAGGAGAGATTGTTTATTTTCTCTTACTTCTTCCGTTCCTTCATGCATGATGAGTAGTGCTTCCCAAACCTCCTTTCCTGTTTTTCTGTTGACCACATTTTCGAATAGATCATCTTCTAATGATTGAAACAAAATGTTCTTAGCCTTCTTGTCGAGTTGAACAGCTCTCTTCTCGTTGTCTATCAACTCCTCTTTGACTTTGATTTGTATTCTGTTTGGATCGTCTGTAGTTGGTGGAAGCTTTGTTGGAGCATAGGGCCCATTCTGAACACTCTCAAATAGATCTTCATCTATAGAGTCCATGTATACTTGCATCATAACTTTCCAGTTTACAAATTTATCTTTGTTGCACATTAGTGGCTTGCTGCCTCCTCCAGTCCTTGATTCGCTTGGTAAGTGTGCCATTGGATCTACTTAAGCTTTGTAGGATGTATAATATAACCTGCTCTGATACCAATTATTAGTTCCCAGAGGCATAATAGTTATCTAGAAGGGGGGGTTGAATAGATATTTAAAAATCTTTTCGTTTTAACTTGTTAGTTGATGATGATTAAAACTTAGCGGAATTAATATTTGTTTTAATCTCCCTTAAGATAGTGAGTTAATGAGAGTAAGGCAGTTATAGCAGTTATGGCAGATATGATAGTTATAGCAAGAATGTAGTAGACACAGTCGTTTTAAGTGGTTCAGAGCACTTAAAGCTCCTAGTCCACTCTTCTACCCTTCAAGTAGGAAATCCACTAAGGATGTCTTTTACACTTTTTTGAATCACACGGATTCCTTCTGAGACCCGGCTGATCCTAGGAACTTCTTAGTTCACTCTTGAACTCTTTAAGTCCAGCAAACTTGGCTCTTTACAGTTCACTTAGAACTCTTCAAGTCCTTCTGACTTGGAACTCTTACTTAAGTTGATTGGTAGTTGTTGAGTTCTTGATGGTTGCTACTCAGTTGCAGTTAAGCACTTGTTCGAAAGAACTGAGTAGCTGAGCAACGGACGCCAAGGTTTCTGGGTGGAGGTGTAATTTTGATAACTTTGTATGGGTGGTTTTGAACTCTATCTCTCTCGCTCTTTCTGCAGAAAACTTGGGACACCTGTGTCTGCTAAGAGAGGAAAGAAAATGAGAAGATGTAAATTTAGTGATTAAAGTTAGAAAGATAAAATTCAGAAGAGATCATAGCTCTCACCTTTCTAAATATGGAAAATTTTGACACCATTGCCATTTTCCTTCTCTACCTCTTCCATTTGACGAAGCCCAAGGAAAGCCAAGAAATGTTTGAGAAATATAATTTAATACCAAAATTGAGACGGCGTAGGGTTGGCGAGAGTTGTTTCTCATTAGAGCGTGGACAGAATTGACGAGATCGGGATGGATTGGGGCCTTCATGACATCCGATAAAGGGAGGGAGCTGGTGGCGGCGGGGCTGTCGGTGGCCATGTGGGATTCAAGGGTTTGAATCGAAACAACGGGGCGAGCAGCGGCAACGGCCATTTCTAATGGTTGTGGAGGTAGAGAGTGAGAGAGAAGAGAAGCTAGGGTTTTGGGCTAGAAGAGATTGACTGGCATTTTATTTTAATTTCAAATTCAGTTCCGTGTTTTTTTTGGCTCCGTGTTTTTTACACAGATAACATTTTTTTAAAAAAATGTTATCTATTTAAAACTAAAAATTGCACTTATAAATACAAAACGTTTTTAAATATGTATCTACAATGTTTTATTAAAAAACGTTGTAAAAATACAACGTCTTTTTATAAAAACGTCATCTTTTAAGTGTTATCTTTTTATGGTTTTGTACTGGTGAAACGAGCAAGTAGCACCCAAATCAAATAATACATAAGCATTTATATCATTGATTCGGATAATACCCGACACCACATCTTTTGATTTCATAGCATCTTGCACAGTCATGTTGAAGGTTCTGGCTGTGGGTTTGTTTGATGTTGTAGGTCCATCAATGGCCCATATACCTCCATTGTTACCTTCATTGCTTCTGGTTGTCTCTCCAGCCTTCTTCTTAGGGAATTCATGAGCAAAGTGATCCTTGGATCCGCACATGAAGCAAACGTTCTTCTTAGGTTGAGTGCAATTTGGGACGATGTGACCCTAGTGACCACAATTGAAGCATACACGTTTCCCCATCAAGCACGCACCCTTGTGAAACTTCCCGCATGTAACATATGCTTCAAACTTCTTATTTTTCTAGTTACCCTGTTTGTTTCAAGCACCCATGTTCCCATTCCACTTCCTCTTCAAATTGTTGTTGTCATTTCCACTACTACCATCTCCATTCTTGATCTCCACTTCATTCTTCTTCTTCTTTTGTTCGTGATTGAACTTAGTCACTGCCTCGCCTCCACCTTCAGCGACTATTGCCTTCTCCATCACTACTGCGAAAGTCTTCAACTAGAATAGGGAGACCCTACTGTACAACCAGGGCTTCAATCCCTATTCGAACCTCTTCACCTTGCATTTGTTCGTGCTGACTTGATATGGCGCAAACCTCGCCAACTCGTTGAATTTAGCGGCATACTCAGATACCGTCATCGTTCCCGGCTTCAGTTCCAAAAATTGCACTTCTAGCTGACTCTTTGAACTCTCTGGGAAATAGGTCTCGAAGAATATTTCCTTAAACCTATCTCAGGTCATCACCTCTGGCCCTTCTCGAGTTTTATTGGCCTGCCACCAATAACTAGCATATGCTTTCAACATGAATGTTGCAAAAGCAGTCTTCTGATCATCACCTACCCTCGCAATATCGAATACCTAATATATTTCCATGATCCACGTCGGTGCCTCCACGGGATTCATGGACCCACAGAATTCAGGTGGTCCAACCGCCTTGAAATCCTTAAACGTTCTACCTTGATTTTGAGGTTGATTCTGCAACGCTCCTGTTAGTAATGTTACTAGCTGTTGAACAGGGTTAACATTAACATTGTCGTTATTGGTTCCTTCAGTGGTTTTCTGTCGTGGTGGTTGATGTCTTGGAGGCATTTTCTGTTAAAATATACACTCATTAGATTATTATTAAACTCTTTTAAGTACTTTCTACTTAACTTACATCTCATAAAGGAAATTATCACATAACACTTTGAATAAAATAAAATAATAACTTTTATTCATTTATAATCTTGTTGAAAAAATCATAATAATAGCATCACTGCTATCTACATTACTTTCCTAAACTACAAAAGTTTCAGGATAACATCATCATCATATCCCATAAGTTACATAACACTTGGGATTTACACATTATTTAAAATTTTATTAATCGCATAACAACTACAATGTTCTACTAAGATACTGCTTAGCCTTACTACGTTCTTCCTCCATAATTTGGAACATTGTTCGACAATCTAACAGGTACGATGGTAGAGTCTCGAATTGAATCGGATTTCCTATGACCCGATCTTGAGCTCGATTAATCATGGTGTTGAATACTTTATCCATCTCCTCCATCTTCATCCTCTTTGCTTGTGCGTCTCTCGTTGTTATTCCATTTCGTTGAAAAGTTTCCTCGTATGCGTCTTCAACTCTTGCTCTCTTAGTAGCTTCTTCTTTTAGTTTGTTCTTCAGTTCTGCGATCACCTTGATCAGTTGTTCTTTCTCTCCTTTTGTGTGTACTAGCTTCTCCTCAAAATTAGTCAGTCGTTCCTCACGATCCTGGATCTCGCCATCTTTCTGTGTCATTGCAGTCTGTTGTTCAGCTACTATCTCTTGCAATTCCTCAACTGTATCCTGAAGTTCCATATTACGGTCGTAGACTTCATCGTACCTACGAGCGGCTATCGAGGTTAGTGGAGTCTCTGCCTCCTCGTCCTCGTCATCTTCATTCTCTTGTGGCAGCTCAGCGGGATCCTCCTCATCCGTTTCCACATCATCATCATCCTCTTCAACCACTGTGACCAACGACGATGACTCCCGTGGCAGTAGTCGTTCCCAAATAACCTGAATATCGCGAGGCTCCTCCTCTATAGGCATCTGAGGTCCTTCCTCCCTAGCCTGACCGGATTCTTCGACATTAGTCATCCTGACAACAAATTTTAAGTTTTTAATTATTAATCATTAATACTCGACACTCACGAGCAAATAAGTTATAAACACATAAGCACATAAGTGTTTTATTACTTCTTCCTTACAACTCGATAATAGTTAATCACCACTATCTTTTCAAAGGTTACTTCCTAAAGGTTTTCCCCACCTAAGGTTCATAACCTAAGGCTTTGATACCAACTTGTGACACCCCCAAATCCCAGTACTTCATTACCTCAAGATTTGGTGTTCACTTAATCAAAACATTCATATCTAACTACCCAATCATAATAAAATTGAATAATAAAACCTTCCCATACATGATTACATTAATAAAAATCTCCCAGGTTATCTAACCTTAAGTACAATCATTCAAATGCGGAATTTAAATAAGTTCATTACAATAATTCAAATAAAGTCTGATAATAAAAATCAAAAAATTACAAGTCTTCAATACTTGTTCATCTTTCCATTTCCCTTACTAGTGCTACGTACATCAACCTTCTCATCCTTAGTTGTAATGGTTATATAAACAAGAGAGAGCAAACAAAGCTCACTTGAAATAATAATGGATAAACTTTACAACATTTGCCAAATAATAAGCTCAATAGAACTGAATGATATGTTCTATTAACATTCTGAAATATACAACTGAGGGTCTAATGATCACGAACCATGTCCACAGTTATAAGTAATCTTTTAACTTAAACTTTAACAGTCATAAGACTATAAGGACTCCACGTACTTAGGGGGATCAACCCTTCGTACAATGTATTGTGCACAAACATTTCAACGCTAAGCGTAAACCCCTAATAATAGGGTTATTCATCTTAATATTAAGATTACAAGTCCGCACCAAAGTAAGTTTGGTTTGGATACATTTCAAGGTAATTTGGAATCCAACGAACATCAACTAAGGATTGAATAAAAGGTAATCACATTATACTATGGAATAAGGCATAAGTGAATTAACATTGTATATTAAAGTTATGCTTTAGGAATAATCTAATAGCATCAATATTGAATAACTATCACATACCTTGCTTGAAAAATATTAAGACAAGGTTATTTAGAATTGAACACTAAGCATGCATAACGAATAGCAATTTGAATAATAAAAACTATTCAACAACGGTATATTAGATTATATAAACTTGCATGCTAATTAACAAGTTAAAGACAAGAATAACTTTCTTAACATAAAAATAAGGTTTAGAAAACTTACATCATCATGAACAAACTAGATACAAGAGCTTGTGAATTTACAGTTGAAATAGGACAAGTAATCTTGCAGAATAATAAACAAACTAGCTCAACGAAAGTGTAGAGTTAGAAAAACTTGCTCAATGTAAAAAGATAAGTTTAGAAACTTGCCTCGAGCGTAAGCTATAATATTAAACTCACGTTCACCTACATATAGGTGTAGAACCACCATCTATTAGATATACTACATTCACATTCCAACATAACATGCATTTCTAGTTAGACTTATTATTTTAGTACAAGTCTTAAGCTACCATACAAATATCAGAATTTACAAGTGTTAACCCTCACAACACCTATTTAGTATTCATCATGCTCACTAAGTTCTAATATACCACGTTCATCACTTACTAATCATTCAAAACTTTGAATTTATCAATTACATATCATGGTTCTGTTTTAACCTTCTTACTACATGTTTGACACATTAACATAACCTTAGACCAAGTGGTAAGCTACCCCAAAATCAGCGGCTGACAGAAGGCTATACCTCGGATCGATGTCAATTTACGCTTGATTTTTTGCCACAACACCAATATAGCTAACGTTGGTGCACGAACATAAGCGAGAGATGGCTATGAGCGATGGCCAAACTTTAGCCCAACAAACACGAATTTCACCCACTAAATAGTAATATTACCACGTAAAATAAATATAAAATTATCTTAAACATATTTGTTAACATATTCCACCAATTAGAATAATTTAACAACAACTAAAACTATTTTAATTTCTCAAATTTCATATTTTCATACATAAGCACCATTTTTGAGTTCCTTAGACAAAAATCAACACTGTAAACACGATTCTTGTCCAAATAGCTTCATTCAAATTACGTTATCTTCGTTTCTTAATAGACTAGCATAATCAAGCCTCAATTCATACATTAACATACAAATTAACCATCAACATTAGTACTTACATGAGTCATATAAAAAATATACATACAAACATACAATGTCGTATTTTCCTACTGTTATCCAAATTTAGCATACAATTTTCTTGTTTAAACATAAACTCTAGTATTGCAATTACATACTAATGCGATAATACAGTCATATAGCAACAATTCGAAAAGTATGGAATTCACAGAGTTTGAAATTCATGCCGCAAAACTCAAATATATATATATATATATACATAATATACATAAAACCAAGGTTTAGATAAAATACCTTCACTTAGCTTGTAATCCTTGCTAAAATCGCTGGAAATTGCTTACGTTCTCTCTCAACTCTCTCTGAAATTCTCAGTGTTCTTAGCAAATGGCCAAAACCTAACTGATATGCCTTATGCGTAAGGCAAAATAAAACTGATAACCTTAATATGCCAAATTTAATAAAATGCCAATTAAAAAACGTATCTATTATAATTAAATATACAATATTTATTATTTTAATTATTTTTTATTTACTTTATTATAAATTCAAAATTTAAAATCCAAAAGCCATAACGCTCCATTTGGCAAACTCTTTAAAATTAAAGACTTAATATACTTAAGCCTTGTTTTGGTGAACTCAATTAAAACTACATTAATTTATTTTAATACTCCTTATAATATAGTTATTTTCCACACTATATTTAATTAAATTTTCATACTTAATTAATTAATTCAAATAACAATTTATTAAATAAATCATTTAATCACATAACTCCATACAAATAATCATTTAATCACATAACTCCATACAAATAATTAACCATCAAATTGAAATATCAATATAATAATAATTTCCTTAACTCATTAATTATTTATTTAACAAATCAATTAAACAAATATTTATTCAACGATAAACACATCCATTAAATATTTATATAATTCAATAAATATTTAAACATTATAATTTAAAATTTCGGATTGTTATAACACCTGACTCTGCATTGTTATATTTGGAGCTTCTTTCTAGTGGTTGAAAGGAATGCTGGGCTTCCTAATTTCCTTGCTCAGAGATTTTAAGAGCAAGACTATTTCTTCATATCAGGGATGGGAACTGTGGTCTGTGAAAAATGTTGTAATTGTCCCTTGTAATTCAATAAAACTCCAACCAGGAAGGTTTTTCAACCCTAGGGACCTCATCTGGATCCATGCCTCACCCATACTATCTTATCTAGCTGTTGAAACATAGTTTTGCGCCAATTACATATAGTTCAACATGTAAATATCTTCAGTAATAATTTCACCAAGTTCTGCATTACCATTGCAACGACAAGCATCAAGTATTATGCCTAAAAAATCAACTACTGGTTCTGCAAATATTTTCTTGTAGAAGTCGTATTCTTCTTCTACCCTCCGAGCTCTACAAAGGAGATCGACAATGCAAGCACAATGTTCAACTTTTGGCTCAATCCGAAAATCATTTGTCATATCATGGAACAAGCTCAGACCATAGTCAACGAGCCCATTGTGACTACATGTAGAAAGAACAGATAAAAAAATTACATGGTTAGGTTTGAGCCCAGCTTTGAGAAACTCCACATATATCTCCAAAGATGTCTCCCCTTTGTCACGACTGCCATATCCAGCAATAATTGTGCTCCAAGAGACCAGATCATGCTATAACATTCTGTCAAAACATTTCCTTTCATTGTTTAAGTTATCACATTTGGAGTACATATCAACCAAAGTTTTGTCAACCAAGATGCATGATCCAAGGTAACTCCGAATGACAAAGCTATGGATCCACTTTCCCTGATGGTATGCCCCAATGGAAACACAAGCTTGGAGAAGAAAGACAACTATTATTGAATCTGGTCTTTCAAGGGCTATCCTCATTTCATTAAATAAACACATAGCCTTGCATAAATGTCCATTATGTGCATGCCTAGAAACAATAGTATTCCAGGAAACAACGTTTCTTTTGCCCATTATATTGAAAAGTATACAATTTTGCTCCAGATGACCACACTTCGAATACATAGTTCAAGGGAGTTCTGAGTGGGAATATCTACAGGCTGATGCAGACAATCATTGATAGGTGAAAACTATGGTTTACTTAACACTACTACCTTTGTACCAAATCCAGATTACTACAGGTGATTAAAAAAAATTCAGTCAATGCCTAATGAAAAAAGAAGTATAAACTTGTGAATTCCTTTTGTGGAATTGAAAAAAAAAGAGTTTGCTGACTAGAGAACAATCATTGTAGATATGTTCATCCTGGTAAATCACTTCTCTTCTTCTATCTTCATTCTTGTTTTAGGCTCTTTGGTTGAACCTCCACTCAACTAGTCACTTTGTAAATACACAAAGATTGGATAAATGTATAAAGTATAAATAGCTCTTGTAAATTGGAAATAAAGAGAGGGGGAGGTGTTTGTTCTAGATTGGATAAATGTAATGATGTTACTAGAAATTATATCATATTATAATTAATATTGTAAATTTATCATTGTAATATTTGTAACTGTAACACATGAATTTTTATATATAAATGAAATTGAAGTTTTTCTAAGTTTTCATTTTATGTCTCATTTTGATGTGATCCATCTCAGACTCGAGCTTGAGTAGAAAGGCTCGCGAGTTACTCATTGTGAAAATGAGTCAAGTAACTCCGAGCCGAGTTGTATCGAGTAATTTATCGAGTCGAACTTGAGCAGTCTTAGAAATTATCAGTTCGAATTCGAGTCCAATCTGAACACACATTTTTTGATCCGAGTCGAGCTTGAGCATTAGGGTGTTCGGATTGACTCGAGCTCATTTTCACCCCTAACAACTATGAATTGTTGTATGATAAGTCAAATTTGAATCTAAAAAAAACTAAGAAAATAACTTGGGAATTCTTCAAAGAACCAAAAGTATGAGAATAATCTCACAAATAGAATAAATCTGAATAATATTGAATAATTAATAATGTTGAATTACATCCATGAGACTTTAAATAATAGGAATTGAAACCCGAGGAATCTTAAAAGTAATCAATAAGTATTTTTGGAATCAAAATTTAATCTTGTGACGCCCCCAAATTCGAGTATCGTCCACCCCGACAGATGCTGCTACACGGTGCTACAGTTCACACATACATTCAATTGAAATACCTCAAAAGAATGAATATGTCTTCTATATATTCAAAAACAATATTACCATTCCTAAGTTCTTTTTAACCATTACATGTGTTATTTTCATAATATGAAATAATTATAACATTCATACTATACTATTACAAAGGCAACTTATTGGTCTGCCTTAGCCTTCCCTTTATCTTTACTAGATCCTTCGGTCCGTTCGGTCTTAGCTGCATTCATATGGTTCAAGCAAGAGTGAGCATAACTAGCTCAGCAAGTATGACAATTTCATTTAAGCAATAGGTTTGAATCATATGAATCGTATATCTTTCTATAACTGAATAAATATTTATGATGTACTATAGATAATTCAAAATAGCACTTCTCTTTTCTTTAAAACATTTCACAATGAACAACATTCGTTAAACATAAATTTTGGTCCAAGACCTTGAGTATTTTATTCTTTCTTTCAAAAGGACAACTCGGCGCCAAGTCTGTAAGTCCGGCATATCTTACGAGCACGTTTAGGTGATCGGCCTATAACACTTTATGTTGTACAACACTACTTCTTTAAACATATCTATGCTTAAGTTTTGGCAACCTCATGTGCCTGTTGTTTGACGAAAAAACATTTGTTTATTCATGCTCAGTCTTTCCTTGAAATCCATACCAAAACAGTTGGCAAAAGATAACAACATTGATAATATTTTGATAGATTATAAGGAAATCCACCAAACACATTAAGTCTAGCCAAAGGAATTGGCTTCAACTTCATTATACAATAATCCATGCGTAAGATACATGAATTACAAATCTTTTCCAAGAGAACATAGACAAGGGTTTAGAACACTTTCATTCAGTGTCTTCTACAGTTAATACAATTTTCCTTTTGAGTTTTTAAGGATTCTACAATACATAATCACATAACATACCACATTAGGTCATGAACAATCAAGTATGTCATTAATTTATCTTACCCTTATTCTCAATCTAATCATTCTTTAGATTGATTAACATCCGTTACGGTTTATCGTATTACATTGTGTTTACATCATCATATATTTCGTCAACTTTTAGTTGTAATACTTACAGTTATTATCAGCTTTAATGAGTTTACTTAAGTTAATTAAAGTTATAATTGACTTTCAATCAACTTCTCTTTCCTTTACATGTATTTCAATTCTTTACTGGCTCTTTCCTAGTGATGGCGCTGCGGCGCCAGCTTCCTTTATAAAGGTCGCGTTGCGGCGCGAGCTCATAGTGTCTATGTCTTGGCCTCAGCGTTGCGGTGCCAAAGCCCTATACTATGGCAATGTTCTGTATTTTTTTCTGATGGTGAGGGCTTGAGTGCAGTGACTGTGATCTTGGGCCACAATGCCTCGAGAATTTTCTCAGGGGGTTTTCTTCTACAATTTTTCGGCCTCATAACTTACTCATTATAAGTCGGAATTTGCTCGTTCATAAGTCGTTAGCTCACATATCACATGTACTATGATTTCATTAGAAAATCTTACATTTTCGAATTCGTTAACACAGAATTCACCGATTAAGTTCAAAGCTCATTTCTTCGTTCTAAGTCAAAATTTGACCATTTTCGAGTCCGCAACTCTAAAATGCAAACTTAGACTATTCTCCATCGAAAACCAATTTTTCAAGTTAAATGGTGAGTTTTGACTTTCATTCCAAGAATTTCACGATTTCGACGATTATCGTCTAATCTCGTAAATTTTTCCCTAACTTCGTTACTTGAGATTTTTACACCGTTCACAGTGGATTCATTCCATATCTCTATCAACCTAACCAAACATATTTCATCTAATCCTATTCACGATGGTTTTAAACTTGTCCATCAACAACAAAATAACAATTCTTCATATATTCTTCATTAGTTCATAACATCTATGATTATGATTCACTTGTAACATGACTTATTAAGGTTTAAGTCCTCTAATAGCTATCCTTGTTCTTATGAAACATGCTCCACCAATAACCACTTCTATATCAAACTAACAATGAAGTGATGAAGATTAATGGTCTAGGATTCCTTACCTTTGTGTTCTTAACTTTGTTCTTCTTCTTTTCTTCTTGATATAGCAAGTGTAGCTCTTACTTTTCTCTCAATATAATCTAAGATGTTAATGAAATGAACAAGGCACAAAATGACTAACAACCTCTCTTATTTATAGGATTTCCAAGGTGAGGGCATAAGAGTCTTTAGGCCATCCCACCTCCATACTCCCACCTCCTTACTATTCATTTCTTGTTCCCCACAACACTTATCCTTTGCTTGGCCACCAAGTGGCCAGCCATACCTCACGTATGGGGGCCCACATGGATTGCCCCATGTGTTTTTCTCAACCGGTTACCCATCGGTTCGATCCACAGTTCCGGTTCTTGGTTCGGGCTTTAGGTTTAATTACGTTAGGCCTAACGTTGGGCTTACATTATTAATCTTTGGGCTTTAACAAATTCCATTTGGGCTTGCACAATTCCTACACAAATCCTACAAGTCCATTACAATTGGTACGTTTGTCATAACTAAATTATTATTACATAATCCATCCTCCCTTATTATTCTATCATTACGCATTTCTCGGAAGTTCAAAAATAATTCCCGAGCAGAAATTGATGAATAGTATTTTTCAAAAAATTTCTCGGAAAGCTTTTATTTTCGTCGTGGAAATTCAAACATCTTAATTCTACCACGTAGCCAGAATACTACGATATTACACCACTTTTAGGTTATAGAACAACCTTCATCTTGCTTACTCATTATAATAACATACATTATAATTTTATTCATTATTTAATCAAATAAGATTATTTTACAAATAATCTAATTTTCTCGGTCGTTACATTCTCCCCCCCTTATAAGGATTTTGTCCCCAAAATCTCGCCATACATTAAACAAATAACTGAGGGTAATTGTAACGACCCCAAAATTCATACAATAATATTCCCCTTCTCGATCGTTAACAATTCAACTTTAATCTATCTTTACATCATTATTCGATATTAAAATCACTAAAAATGCGGAATATTTAAAACTTTTATACATTTCCTTCTTTATTGCCCTAAATCGTAACCTTTACATTACATCTGTTCGATTCAAATTTATATCATGAATCGTTACAACAAAATGACTATACAAAGTCTTACATCATAAATAGATATCCATATACACCGGATAGCTCAACTTACAATTCAACAACATGTTACATTCTAAATATTAAATACATTTCCCATAAAACATAAGTAATCTTCGTGAATACGGATCTCTATAATTCATTTGCACATATCATTCCCTTAAATCTTTAACCTGCAAAAATGGTTATTTCCAAGGTTGAGCTCGATAGCATAGCAAAATCTAGCAGTTTTCATGCATCACATAGCACATAATATCATACTCAACATATATCTCATAAACATTGGACTAACACAACATACATGTTGCATTTCATATAATAAGTATAAAGATTGAGTTCCTTAATCAACATTCACTATTCAATCAACGTAGTCATAAATTAACTTTAACATTTCATACTTTCAATATATATAGAACACATCATGCTCTTTGCAACAAATATGTAAAATATTTCATCATCAAGTTCATATAACAAATAGGAACTGAAAGACTTGCCTTGATCGTTGTTTACCAATAACAGTTTAACAGCTTACAGTTATTTGCACTTCACGCGCCCTACATAATTATATAATCATAAACATCAATTATTAGTCACATAACAACACATAGTAATTGTAATGTAAACTCTACTCCACATCTCATTATCTTTCCTAATAGTTAGCACACAATGTTCAATTAGATTGTGTTAACTTTTCGACTTATGTAATATTCGAAATTCATTCAAGTGTCTAAATCTTGCTAGGAATTATTATTGGTTTTATATTAAACCCATTTCATATTTTATAATATTCATTTCATTTTACTTAAAACACTTTTTATGTTCATTAACACTTATCACGATGTTTTGACGTTTATTCGTCACACGCCCGATTTGCCTCTCTTGTGTATGCTTACTATGCTTCTTATTTATTAATGTTAAGCATCATTATATTTACTAACATTCATGTTTTATAAATTAGAACAACATCTTTTATCATCAGAAGCACTACACATGCATACGTGCATGCCCGACGCCCTCCGATTGCCCCCGAAAACACAACAATCCTAAAGATAACAATTTTCCCACTATTCCCGACATCAAATCGAAATACTTAAATAATAAAAGTTGTAAGTATACTCGTCCTCGTTACAGATCATCTTGAATCATCTCTATCGGAGTTCGTATGAAAAAGTTATGTTTATTTTAGTAAAACATGTCCGGACAATTTTTTTTTCTTCCAAAATTCAGCTAGGCAGCCTACCCCACCCCCTCCCCCCACCGAGGCGGGGGTTTTTGTACTAGGGGGCCCGCCGAGACGGGGGTCCCTTCTGGTAATTCACGATTTTTCATCCCAAATACTACAGAAAGCCAAATTAGGCCTACAAACTCCTTTCTAACAACCATACCAACCTACCCAAGGTGTAATATGTTTACAAAAACATAAACTAATATTTCTAACACGTTTCTAATCACATAAACAACATAAACATCAAAGATTACAATCTTTAATTTCACTATTTCTCTTCTTTCTTCTTCTTTTGACATTCATAGCGAAATTCTTCGCTGTGAATTCGTTTTTAAACCAATTCAAGTAATTCCAATTGTGATAACTCGTATTCTTAACAAACTAACATAATACATGATCAGTTTCAACAATAAATCATAACCAAACATCTATTTGATAGTTTCAAAAGCCATTTTTTAGAAATTAATTCACAGAAAATCATTATGAACAAAATTCCTCTTCTTTTTCAAAATTACATGGATTGAATTGCTAGAACAACCATATAACTCATAATCAAACACTATGAACATGATTTCATCATGTTCATCATATCTTTGTGAATTAAAACTTTTGAACAACTATAAAAATCTCATGTAAGCGTATACATGAAAACATATGAACACCATATATGCATATAAATTCACAATCATGAAAACCTTATTTTACAAAGACTAAATACAAAACATCCTAATTTATTATAAAGGTTAGTTTGATACCTTTCTAGGTTGAATTAGGAGAAAAGATGGAGATGATGAAAGCTTTTCTTTTGTTTTCTCAAGGTTTCTCTTCTTCTTCTTCTTCTTCTTCTCTGTATTCTCTCTTCTTCTCTTTTTTCTTCCTTTCTCTTTTACTAATATGTAATATAAACTGATATATGATAATATAATAAACGTATACTTATAATACCTATTAATATACAACATAATTACATATATAACTGATGTCAGTTATATTATTTAAAAACCAAATGCCATAAGGCTTGTTTGGCTAAACCGCTTTAAAAATTAATAACTTACAACCCTTATGCCTTATTCGGTAAAACCACTTAAAATAATGCTTAATCATTCCTTAAACCTTGTTTGGCAAAACAAGATTAAAACAAGAATTTTAAAAGCTCTAAGGCTTTGTTTGGTAAAACCAAATTAAAACTCTTTTAATTTATTTTCATAAGTCATTTATAATATAGTTTATTATTCCGCATTGTTTACTTGGATTTTCATATCCAATCTTAATTAAATAAACTAATTACCACATACTAAATAAATTTCTCACTTAACCAAATATCACAAAATTATAATCCCATTATAATTTTATTTAATAATTAATATATCACTTTAATTATTAAATTACGACAGCAATATAGCAATTCATGTAATCTTTAACAACTCTATAACTATTAAATTAAATTAGAGTATTATCTAATAAATTTAATTCACGAATATATACTAACAACAACCACATAAATAAAATATTTATTTACTTTAATAAATATTTTAAATTACAAATAAAATTCTGGATTGTTACAGTAATTCTTCTTCATCTTTTCTTAAAGTTCCCATGTCGCTTCTTCGGCATCGTGGTTCTTCCATAATACCTTTACCGAAGGTATAACTTTATTCCTCAGAACTTGCTCTTTTCTATCAATTTGAATAGGCATTTCTTCATACGTTAAGTCCTCAGTATGAATATGCTCATATTATATTATGTGCTTATAATCTGGCTTATAAAGACGTAACATAGAGACATGAAACACATTGTGTATTCGTTCTAGGTCTGGAGGTAATGCTACCACATAACCTACCTCTCCTACCATTTTTAATACCTCGAAAGGTCCTATAAACCTTGGACTTAACTTCCCCTTCTTTCCAAAGCGTATCTTTCCTTTCCAGGGAGATACCTTTAGAAATACATACGAGCCTACTTCAAACTCTATGTTCATTCGATGCGAATCTGCATACTTCTTTTGTCTGTCTTTAGCTGCTACCAGACACATTCTTATAAGCTTAACTATATCTGTTGTTTGTTGCACCAATTCAGGTCCTAGCATATGGTGTTCTCCTTCCTCGTCCCAACACAATTGTGTTCTGCACTTCCTTCCGTATAAAGCTTCGTAAGGCGACATGCCTATGCTCGTATAATAACAGTTGTTATACGCAAACTCTACTAGCGGTAGATGATCATCCCAACTACCTTTGAAATCCATAATGCAAGATCTCAGCATATCTTCCAGCGTCTGAATTGTCCTTTCACACTGCCCATCAGTTTGTGGATGATAAGCCGTACTTAACTTCAACTGTGTTCCCATCTGTTCTTGCAGGCTTCTCCAAAAGTTTGATGTGAATCGTGGATCAGGATCTTACATTATCGAAACTGGTACTCAATGTCTGGAAGTAATTTCCTTAACATAAAGTTTAGCTAAGTGATCTAAGTTAAACTTAACTCTTATTGGAAAAAAGTGAGCCGGCTTCGTCAACCGGTCCATTATTACCCAAATAGCGTTGTACCCCTTCTGAGTAATTGGAAGTCCCACCATAAAGTCCATCGTGATATGCTCCCACTTCCATTCTGGAATCTCCAATGACTATAACAAGCCACTAGGTCATTGATGTTTGACATTAACTGTGACACCCCCAAATCTTGGTACTTCTTTTCCTCAAGATTTGGTGTTCACTTAACCAAAACATTCATTTCTAACTACCCAATCATAATAGAATTGAATAATAAAAGAAAACCTTCCCCATTAAAGGGTTACATAATAAAAATCTAACCTTTAATCATTATTCAGATGCGGAAAACATTACATGACTTCTTTAAAATAAAGTCTAAGATCAACATAATAAAAGTCTAACATCTTAATCAAAGTAAAAATTACAAGTCTTCATCACTTGTACATTTTTCCCTTTCCTTTGCTAGTCGAAGGTTCACCTACCTCATCTTCTTTAGCTGCAATGAGTTTATAAATATGCAAGAGTGAGCAAAACAATTGCTCACTGGATATAATATGAAATCAGCAGGAGTATAAGAATAATAACTGTCGAAATAGGCTCATCAAAAGTGAATAGTACTCTACCAATAATAATCAGAAACTGAAATCCCAAAATATGGAAAATATACATCACTGAGGGTCGTAAGACCATGAACTACGTCCATAGTTGCAAGTAATCTTTCAACTCCAACTTTAAAAGTCATAAGACTATAAGGACCTCGTACTTAGGGGGATCAGCCCTTCGTACAATGTATTGTGCACAAACATTTTAACGATATGTGTAAGTTAACCCCTAATCATAACAATAGGGTTGTTCATCTCAGTATTTAGAGTACAAGTCCGCACCAAAGGAAGTTTGGTTTGGATAAGCTTTCAAGGTAATTTGGAATTCAACGAACATCAGCTAAGGAGTAGTTGAATAAAACCAATAACACTATACTATAGAATAATCGTGATTGAATCAATCATAGTAAACTAAAGCCATGCTTTAGGAATAATCTAATAACATACAATTTGAATAACTATAGCATACCTTACTTGAACAATACTTAGACAAGTTTAATTAGAATTGAATACTAAGCATACATAGCAATTTGAACAATAGAAATGTTCGACATTAGTATATATAGTTGTGCATGCTAAACAACAAGTTAAATACAAGACTAACTTACATCATTATATTGTAATCGAATTGAAAACAGTAATTGAATTAACAAGATAATAGATTAGAAAACTTGCCTTGTTCGTAGATTAAACCGAACAATTGGAATCACAATATCCTATATACATATGTCATTATGACATATAGTCACCACCACTTTACAAACTTAACTAACTACATTCATCATGTATGTTTGATTATTTAATCACATAATCAAGTTATAACACAAGTTAATCTTTAATAACATAATTATTCATAGTATAGAAATACTAAAATCAATATTTTATAGTCCTACTATCATCACATAATGTTTCTTAAAATTTCGTATTTTAAAAAGTACACTATCGCACCATTCTATTAACTTTCGTGTTGCATGGCGCCACGGTTTACATCGTGGATTCGTTACAAGCGTGGGGATAAGGCCATGCACAACTAACGTATTTCTATACACACAAAGCCTTCTGAAAGCTAGCGATTATGATGACGACTTGACAATAAGATCAAGAAAAAGCCAATTTTGGCCTACAAGCTAGTTTCTAACATACTAATTCACATCCAATTCATACAAAAACTTCATGTAAACATAATTCAAGAACTCCTAACATGTTTCTACCCATACAACAACATAAACAACAAATTTAAAACATCCAATTTCACTGTTTTTGATAAAAACTCAGTTTTTTGATATTTCAATGAAAATCAACACTGTAAATTTTGTTTTTCAACCAAAACAATTAATTCAAAGTATCTTTATCAATAATTATACATACTCTATCAAATTAGATGGTCAATTTATCAACTAAACGACTAATTAACTCTCAATTTCTACTTTAAGCTACACAATATATATTCACAAAAACTATCTGTAAAAAACATTTTTCTTCATAACCATATACATAATATAAATTCATGGACTATTCTCAATTATAGCTTAAGAAAATAGCTTAACAACACTAGATTATCATATAACCACATACATAACAAAATTCCACTTCTACAAAGCTTTCATGGAGAAAATTGGGAGAGAGAGAATATAACTATAACTTTGAAAAGAACAATAATAATAGAGTTTAGATGGTACCTTGTTTGAAGAAGATGATGGCCAACCCTTTTTGATTCTTAAGCTTCTTCTTCTCTCCAATTCTCTCTCACTTTTCTTCTTCTCTAAGTTTTTGTTTTTCTCCCTATCTCTAACTACGTACTAGATATCTAACGTATATAAGATATAATATATATTAATTATATAACATAAATATAAAACATATAACTGATATCAGTTATAATTTTTTTGAAATCAAAAGCCATAAGGTTTGTTTGATTAACTAACTAAAAAATAACCCATTAATCCTTATGCCTTGTTTGGTAAAACACAATTAGATAAAAGACTTAATAGGCATTAGGCCTTGTTCGGCAAAACTGAATTAAACTCCCTTAATTTATTTTAGTAACTCTTTTATAGTAAGGTTATTTGTCACACTTTATTTTAATTAAATTAATTCTAAAAACAATTTGTTAATCACTTTAACACATAAATCAATACCACAAAATTATAATTTTCTTAATAATCATAACTTTCTTTAACCCACTAACACATCCTTTTAATTTACAATTCAAATTCAAATATAATAATTTTTTCTAACTTAATAATTAAATTAAATTAGCAAAATAATTAATTAATTTCCTTAATTATTTATTTAACAAATAGTTAACCAAATTGAATCAAATTTGAACAGTTATTTATTTAACAATAAACACATCCATTAAATACTTAAATAATTCAATAAATATTTAATATAACAATTAAAAAATTCTGGAATGTTACATTAACCTTTTGATAAGTTAAGCACCTACTCACATATTCTGCTATCTCTCTATTCATGTTCGGCCACAAAAAACTCTGTCGAAGGTCTTGATACAGTACTACCAGGATGAATCGAGTACCTCAAACTATGAGACTCTTGTAACACTTCCTCCTTTAATTCCGTCTTATTCGGAACCCAAATTCTTCCTTCAAATCTTAATAATCCCTCATTATCAAGACTAACCTTTATCTCTGTTTCACCTGCTAATCGCTTCTTCATCTGGTCACACTCATCATTTCTGAGTTGTACCTTCTTGACTCTCTCTACAATGATAAATCGAATCTTCATTGAAAATAGTCTCTGACCCGACTTACTCGGTAACTTCACCTCTAACTATGACGAACGAGATTTTTGTAATTTAATTTTTATATTTATTGAATTAAATAAATATTGTTCAATGATTTAGTTATTGGATTAAATAATTAATTAATGAAATTATGGTAGATTAATTTAATTATATGTGTTATATTTATTAAATTAATGTGGAGAATTTTTACTATTCAAATTATGTAATTATGTGAGCTTATCGAATTAAATGAAATATTTAATAAGCATAATGTTATTTTAATTAATTTAATAATTAATTAGAGAATTAATAATTTAATAAAATTAATAAATGAGAAATTTAATTTTGTAACTATGTGAATTAATGAGAAATTATTATATTTATTTTAATTAATGAAAATAAGATATTTGATTATTTTATAAAGGGGTGTGACACTATTAAACTATGTATAAGAGAATCATTAAATTAAATGGTTTTGGAACCTATTATTGCTAGCCAAACGAGGCCCTAAGAGAAGTTAGTAGTAGTTAACCCATGATGGGTTAACTGACCTCAACAACGCGTCAGTTTTATTATTAAATATGTCTTCTTCTGTATTTTTTCTAAGTCTGGAACAAAGCAATCACAGAGAGAAAATTGAGAGTTGTTTGATTTAAGAAGTGTCTTAGAAACGAGAAAGGATCATCCCTATTCACATACACTGTACGCTTTGGGTAATTTCTCCAACCCAATTTTATTTACGTTGTTTAAGTTTTTCAAGAAAATGGCTTTCAAGTTCTGTATAATCTCTGTAATTGGAAAAAGGAGTAAAGATTTTGTGTTATTATGTTAAGTGTAACATGTTTTAATATATATCGTATAATTCCATATCATCATTATGAATGTTTTGCAATTCTGGAGGTAGAGCTACCTCGTAAGCTACCTCTCCAACTTTCCTCAGCACTTCAAAGGGTCCAATAAACATCGGACTTAGTTTCCCCTTTTTACCAAATCAAATTTTCCCCTTCCAAGGAGAAACTTTTAGGAATACGTAATTTTCTATGTCAAATGCACGATCTTGTCTGTGTTGATCAATATATTTCTTTTGTCTGTCTTGAGCAACTATCAATCTTGTTTTGATGAGTTGGACAACCTCAGCAGTTTGTTGTACTAGTTCTGGCCCTAACAGTTGATGTTCACCGACTTTGTCCCTGCATAGTGGAGTTCTACACTTCCTGACGTATAATGCTTCGTAAGGCGGCATGCCGATGCTAGCATGGTAACTGTTATTATAGGCAAATTCCACCAACGGTAATTGTTCATCCCAGCTTCCTTTGAAATCCATGACGCATGCTCTCAACATATCTTCCAATGTCTGAATCATTCATTCGCTTTGTCCATCTATTTACGGATGATATGCCGTACTCATTCATAATCGCCTTCCCATACATTCTTGTAGTCTCTTCCGGAAGTTTGATGTGAACCCGGATCTCCGTCGACACAATTGACAATCGGAAGTCCATGTCTTGCAAATGATCTCTTTAATATATAGTTTTGCCACCGATCAAGATTGAATCTAATCTTTATTGGCAAAAGTGTGCGATTTTTGTCAATCATCCCACTATCACCCAAATTACATCGTATCCTTTCTCGAGTTGTTTAAGACCTACCACAAAATCCATTGTGATATGTTCCCATTTCCATTCCTAAGATTCTATAATGGTTGAAGTAATCCGCTTGGCCTTTGATGCTCGACCTTGACTCTCTGACATGTCAAGCACTTTGTAACACATTCTGCAACTTCTCTTTTCATATTTGGCCACCAAAAATGTCGTTGCAAATCTTGATACATCTTCGTACTTCCTGGATGAATTGAATATCTCGAGTTATGAGCTTGGTCAAGATGTCTTCTTTAATATCCGGCTCTTTGAACCCATATTCGTCCTTCAAATCTCAAAGATCCCCCAGATATCAACTTTGTACTTTATTTCTTTTCCCTCGACCACACTTTCTCTTATTTTTCTGCATTCCTCATCATGCAGTTGAGCGTTCTTCACTTTATCCACCAAAGTTTGACTGGCTTCCATCTGGTACAATTTCTCATCAGATTCTTTTGGAAATTTGATTTCCAACTCTAACCTTGACATTGTTGTAATAAGCTCCTCCTTATCAGTTAACAACACCAACTTTTCCCTGCCTTTCCTACTCAAGGCATCTGCAACCACGTTTGCTTTGCCTGGATGATAAAAGATTTCACAATCATAATGTTTTATCAGTTCCATCCATCTTCTTTGACGCATATTCAGGTCCTTCTATGTGAAAATATACTTCAGACTTTTATGGTCTGTGTAAATCTCACATTTCTCTCCGTAGAGATAGTTTCTATATATCTTCAGAGCAAACACAACCGCCGCCAACTCTAAATTATGAGTCGGATTCCCTTTTTTGTAGTCTTTTAATTGTCTTGATGCATATGCGATGACTTTCCCATTCTGCATAAGGGCACATCCTAATCCTTTGTGTGAGGCATCACTGTACACCACAAAATTTCCTGTATTATCTGGTAATGACAACACAGGTGCCATACTTAACTTCTTTTTCAATTCTTGGAAGCTTTCTTCACACTTCTTCGTCCAAACAAATTTTACAGATTTCCTCGTCAAATTTGTCAACGGAGTGGCAATCTTGGAGAAATCCTGGATAAGATGTCTGTAATACCATGTTAATCCTAAGAAACTTCTCACTTCTGATGGAGTTCTTGGTTGTTCCCAATTTATCAAAGCTTCAACCTTTGATGGATCCACTGAAATTCCATCCTTGTCAATTACGTGCCCAAGAAATTTTACACGTTCCAGCCAAAATTCACATTTAGAGAATTTCGCATACAACTTTTCTTTTCTTAGCGTCTCCCGCATTAGACTTAAGTGTTCCACGTGTTCCGCTTGAGTTTTAGAGTACACCAGAATATCGTCGATAAACACCACCACAAACTTATCTAAAAATGCTTTAACCACCCTGTTCATCAAATCCATGAACGTTGCAGGGGCGTTTGTCAAACCAAAAGACATCACCAAAAATTCGTAATGTCCATACCGAGTTCGGAATGCCGTCTTTGGTACATCCTCCTTTCTTACATTCAGTTGATGATACCCACTTCTCAAATCTATTTTTGAGAAATATCTTGCACCCTTCAATTGATCAAACAAGTCCTCTATTCTCGGAAATGGATATTTCTTCTTAATTGTGACTTTGTTTAACTCCCTATAATCAATGCAAAGACGCATTGACCCATCCTTCTTCTTCTGAATAACATCTGGTGCTCCCCACTTGACACACTTTCACCGAATGTATTTCTTGTCCAATAGCTCATGTAGTTGTACCATCAGTTCTTTCATCTCCACCGGAGCCATTCTCAGACGGGGGCCTTCGATATCGAGAGCGATTCTCGGCGCTAAATCGATCACGAATCAATCAATCTCTCTCGGCAAAGTAGCTGGTGTAGCGCCCCCAAATCCGGGTATCTTCCAACCCGACAGATGGTGCTATACTGTACAACCTTCATACATTCATTCAATTGAAAAGTCTCAAAGAATGAACATAACTTCTATATATTTAAAGTAATATTTACATTTCCCAAGTTTTAAACCCATTACAAAGGTTCTTTGTCATAATATCAGTTAAATTACAACAACAGACCTATACTATTATAAGACAACTTAGTAATCTACCTTAGCTTTTCCTTTATCTTTTCCTGATCCTTCGGAACGTTCAGTCTTAGCTGCATTCATATGGTTCAAGCAAGAGTGAGCATAACTAGCTTTCGACAAGTATAACAATTTAGTAACAACATGCTTGACACATACAAATCAGATATCTTTGATAAGCGAAACAATAGTTATGAAGTACTATTGATAATTCAAAATAGCACTTCATCTTTTCTTTCAAAATGTTTTACAATAACAACAATATTTAGTAAAACATTCACTCCTTAGAGACCCTCGAGTATTCATTCTTTATTAGAAAAGGACAACCCTAAAGCAAGTCATGGCTTCGATATCACTTACGAGCACTTCTAGGTGATCACCTATTGTACTCTATGTTGATCAACACTACATCCATTAAACATATGCACGTTTAAGCATTTGGCAACCTCACGTGCACTGCTGCTTTTCACCGACAAAACATTTGTTTAACATTTCATCTTCTTTTTGAAAACCATATCAAGTAGTTGACAAAGATAACAACATTTGATAATTCATGAATAGATTATCAATACATCAAGTCTAACCAAAGGAATTGGCTTCAACTTCAACATACTTTAATTCATGCGAAAGAATACATGAAACTCAAAAACTTGTTCAGATTGAACTGAGACAAGAGTTAGAATACTTGCCTTTAGCATCTGCTACGGTATTTTAACTTTATGTTCAAGTCGTTCAAGTCTCTACAATACATGATCACATAATGCCTTACATTAGGTCATATATAATCAAGTATGTATATGACTATATCATACCCTTCATTTAAATCTAATTGTGTATTAAATTCAGTTACTATTCATTCCGGTTTGTCATTATGCTTGCATTATATTTGACTAGGTTATCTCAACCTTTATACAATATCCTTAAGGTTTAACAAAGTTTAAACAATGTTAAATTACCTTCCTTAAGTTATGTTTACTTCCATTTCTTTTCTTTGTACTTAGAAACTTTCATTACTATCTTTGTTCTGAGACTGGAGCTGCGGTGCCAGATTTATACCTACATCTCGCACTGTGACACGAGCTCTTAATGCCATTATCCCGGACTTGGCGCTGCGACGTGAGTCCTTACTTAATGGGCATGACTGCCTTTCCACTCGAGAGATTTTAATCTTTATTCATGGCTGCAATTTCACTTATTGAACTAAGGTTATTACAGCCGAACTCTTCATGATGAAGCTCGATTCTTTATTACCTTGACTGCAGACGGCTCTTTTTTTGCCTAGGGTTGGCCATGGCTGACTCTGTCACCGGAGATATCAATTTCAGTTTTAAAATTTTGTGAACTTCCCGAACACATAATTTCTTCGTTATAAGTCCAAATTGGCTCGTTCAAAAGCCTACGGTTCACAATTTACATACTCTACATGATCATTCAAGAATTTTATCTATTTGACTTTGTTTGCTAAAAATTCACCTATTGGTTCATTTTTAACGTAATCGATAAACGTTCGTGAACGTTCAACACTCGTTTCTTCGTTCTAAGTCAGAATCTGGTCATTTTTGAGTCCGCAACTCTTAAATGCCAATCATGACTTATTTCTATTGGAAAACAATGGTTTCATGATCCAACACAAAATTTGACTTCCATTCCGAGAATTTTACGTATTCGACGTTTATCGTCCAATCGTCCAAATTCCGGCAATTCTTCATTCTTATGATTTGTTCAACATTACAACTGACTTCCATTCATCATGTGAACATTTTAACATACTTAATACAACATCTTATAGTTATTTTTGGATTTTTGGACTTATTCTTCAAGAGCTTATAACTTGTCATTTATAAACTACTTAAGATTTGATTATTCATGACTTATGACAATTAAGGTTTCTTAATCATCATACTTTACATACTCTTCACATATAACTTTACTTAGGTATACATGATACATATGATCATATAAATTCTTTTACATTCATATCATTTCTCTTAATAAACTTCTTACAAGTTCATATTATTTTCACATAAGTTTTAACTTATGCTAGCTTAAATGACTTATTACCAACTTAATTTGCTTAAGTTCATTACTTACTCATTCATGTTTCTTAATCCAACTTTTCTTATCATCCTATCATGATAGAGATAGAAGATAATTGAGAAGAAGTCTTACTCTTTTGTAGTCTTGGTAAGTAGCTTGCTTCTTCTTCTTACTTATGGAATGACTTATGTGTAGCTTATTCTCTCTAACACTTAAGCACTTTAGATGTGTTGGATTAATTGATCAACCAACAAATGGCTAGCCAAGCTCTTCTATTTATAGACTTTCCAAGGTTAGGGTAGTTTGGTCTTTAAAACATCCCACCTCCTTAAGCCACCTCCTTACTATTCATTACTTGTCTAACACAACACTTATCTTACACTTGGTCATTACTTCAAAGTCTTGGTCAATACTCCTACTTGATCATCACACTTACTTGATCACCACATCACTTGGTCACCACACATTCACCATATTAATATGGTTTTGCCCCATGGGTCTATTAACCCATGGATTATAGCTTGGGCTTGGATTAATAAATCCTTGGGCCTTATATTAACAAACACTAGTTGGTTCATTAATTAATAGTAGGGCTTCTCTCTTTAATTCACTTGGACTTGTATATAATTATTAACCAATCATCCAAGTCCATTAACATTTCTTAATACATATTGTTGTTGTATTATTTTTCGTATTCTAATTCATATAAAATTTATATACGATATTTCATCCTTCATACAAACTCGTATAATACTTCGTATTATACTCGTTTTTATTACTTCGTACAATACCAAGTATCATACCATTTATTACTTATTCTTTAACACTTCGCTTTGCTTAACGTTCATAAATTAAGTCCACAAGCGAATTATTACATTTTCCATAATAAAGATTCTGTCCCCCTTAAGTTTCTCGGTCGTTATATTCTTCCCCCCTTATAAAGATTCTGTCCCCAGAATCTCGTCTTACTTTAATCAAATAGATGAGGAAAATTTTTCTTCATCTTTTCTTCTAGTTCCCACGTTGCTTCTTCAGCGTCGTGGTTCTTCCATAATACTTTTATTGATGGTATTACCTTGTTCCTCAGAACTTGTTCCTTTCTATCAATGATCTGCATCGGTGACTCTTCATATGATAAGTCTTTCTCGATATGAATCGGCTCACTCGATTACATGCTTATAGTCCCATTTATATATGGACGTAATCTGAATCGTGAAACACGTTATGTATTTGTTCTAGGTCTGGAGGTAATGCTATCATATACGCTACCTCTCCCACCCGTTTTAATACTTCAAAAGTTCCTATAAACCTTGGACTTAACTTTCCTTTCTTTCCAAAGCGTATTTTTTCTTTTCCCGGGAGATACCTTGAGAAACACATACGAGCCCACCTCAAACTCTCGACTTAGTCTATGTGAGTCCGCATACTTCTTCTGTCTGTCCTGAGTTGTGATGAGACGCATCCGAATTAACTTTACCACATCCGTTGTCTGTTGCACCAATTTTGGTCCTAGCATCCGGCGTTCTCCCACCTCATCCCAACACAAAGGTGTTCTGCACTTTCTCCCATACAGGGCTTCGTACGGCGGCATGCCTATGCTTGTATGATAACTGTTGTTATATGCAAACTCTACTAGTGGTAGATGATCATCCCAACTACCCTTGAAATCCATGACACAAGACCTCAACATGTCTTCTAACGTCTGAATTGTCCTTTCGCTCTGCCGATCAGTTTGTGGATGATAAGCCGTGCTTAACCTCAGCTGTGTTCCCAACTGCTCTTGCAAACTCCTCCAAAAGTTTGATGTGAATCGTGGATCATGATCTGACACAATCTATACTGGTACTCCATGTTTGGAAATGATTTCCTTAACATAAATTTTAGCTAACTGGTCTAAGTTATACTTGACCCTAATTGGCAAAAAGTAAGCCAACTTCGTCAACCGGTCCACTATTACCCAAATCGAATCGTACCCTTTTTGCGTCGTCGGAAGTCCCACCACGAAGTCCATCGTGATATGCTCCCACTTCCATTTTGGAATCTCCAATGACTTTAATAAACCACTGGGTCGTTGATGTTCGGCCTTAACTTTTTGACAAGTTAAGCACCTACTCACATACTCTGCTATTTCTCTCTTCATGTTTGGCCACCAAAAAGTCTGTCGAAGGTCTAGATACATCTTAGTGCTACCAGGATGTATTGAGTACCTTTAACTATGAGCTTCTTATAACACTTGCTCCTTTAATTCCGTCTCATTCAGAACCCAAATTCTTCCCTCAAATCTTAATAATCCCTCATTATCAAGACTATACTTAACATCTTCCTTCTCGAATAACCGCTTCTTCATTTGGTTACATTCATCCGTCTTGCGTTGTACCTCCTTGACTCTTTCTACGATGGTAGATTGCATCTCTGTCGCAAAGAGTAATTGCCCCGAATCACTAGACATCTTTACTTCTATTTCCATCCTAGCCATCTATGTTATTAACTCATTTTGAGCCGTTAACATAGACAACTTTTCCCTACCCTTCCTACTTAAGGCGTCGGCAACTACATTGGCCTTTCCAAGGTGATACAGGATTTCACAATCATAATCCTTTATCAACTCTAGCCATCTTCTCTGTCTCATATTCAACTCCTTCTGAGTGTAGATATACTTTAGACTTTTATGGTCCGTATATATCTCACATTTTTCCCCAAAAGATAATGTCTCCATATCTTTAGAGCAAACACTACTGCGGCCAGTTCCAGATCATGAGTAGGGTAAACTTTCTCATAATCCTTCCAACTGCCGAGATGCATACGCAATGACTTTATCATGCTGCATAAGCACACAACCAAGTCCTTTATACGAAGCATCACTATACACTACAAAATTTCCCGTGTCATCTGGCAATGACAAAACAGGAGCTTCACTTAATCTCTTCTTCAGTTCTTGAAAACTGTCTTCATATTTATCTGTCCATACGTATTTCACCGTCTTCCTTGTTAAGTTAGTCAACGAGGTAGCTATCTTCGAAAAATCTTGGATAAATCTTCGATATTACCCTGCTAACCCTAGGAAACTCAGCACCTCAGTCGGCATTTTTCGGTTGTTCCCAATTCATTACTGCTTCCACCTTCGCTGGATCCACTAAAATCCCCTCTTAGTCAATGACATGACCTAAAAACTGCACCTTTTCCAGCCAAAATTCACATTTGGTGAATTTTGCATATAACCTCTCCCTCCTTAGTGTCTCCAACACTAACCTTAAGGTTCGACATGATCTTCTGGCGTCTTAAAATAGACTAGAATATCATCGATAAACACCACAACGAACTTATCCAAATATAGTTTGAACACTCTGTTCATCATATCCATAAATGCAGCTGGTGCATTCGTCAACCCAAATGACATCACCAGAAACTCGTAATGATCATAACGAGTCCTGAATGCAGTCTTTGGTACATCTTCCTTCCTAACCTTCAACTAATGATACCCCGTCCGCAAATCTATTTTAGAAAAATACTATGCCCCTTTCAATTGATCAAAGAGATCATCGATCCTGGGCAATGGGTATTTATTCTTTATCGTTAACTTGTTCAACTCCCGATAGTCGATACAAAGCCTTAATGATCCGTCTTTCTTCTTAACAAACAACACCGGTGCTCCCCACGGTGAAACACTTGGTTAAATGTACTTTTTGTCCAATAGTTCCTGTAGCTAAACCATTAGTTCTTTCATTTCCACAGGCGCCATACGATACGGTGCCCTTGAGACCTGCAGTCTTAGTTCACAGCACGTGGTCTATCATCAAATTCGATCTCCCTATCCCATGAGAAACCCTAATAATTCACTTGGAAATACATCTATGAATTCGTTTACTATAGGTATTTGTTCCATGGTTGCTCCCACTCTCTGGGTATCAACAACATGGCATAGGTAACCTACACAACCCTTCCTTAAAAGTTTTCTAGTTTGTGTCATCGTAAGGCAACACAGACGTCCCGGCAATTTACTAACGTAAAATACTACAGGAGGATGGTTCAAAGTCCTGATGCTTACACTTTTCCTTTGGCAATCTATAATTGCTCCATGGTTAATCAACCAATCCATTCCGAGAATTACGTCGAATTTTCCTAACTTTATCGGTATTAAATCTACCGATAACTTACAACCACGTACATCTACGCAACAACTCCTATAAATATCTTCAACAGGAATTATCTCTTCGTTTTGCTACCTTAATGTTCAAAGGTATAGGCAATTTTTCGGGAAATAATTCTAGTCATCTAGAAAAATCACATTCTATAAACGAACAAGTAGCACCCGAATCAAATAGCACGTATGCATTTATATTGTTGATCGAATAATACACCAACTACATCCCCGATGCCACCGCATCTTGGACCGTCATATTAAAAGTGTGGGCCATTGATTTCCCCATTGAAATTTGGACCACTAATAGCTATCTTCCCGCTTATTAGGTCCCTTATTTCCTTCTATCCCCTTCTTCGGGCAGTTCTTTGCTATGTGGTTAGTTGATCCACATACAAAGCATCAGTGATTCTTCTTCAGATTGGGACAGTTAGGCGAAATGTGCCCTTCCTATCCACAATTATAACACACCGCCTTACCTTTGAGACAGACTCCTAAGTGAGTCTTCCCACAGGTTTTACAGGCCTCCATCCTCCTCTTAGAGTCCCCTTGTTTTACTCTGGTATTCCCAGAGTTAAAGCCCTTCCTTTTCTGACCGTCGCCACTCCCACTGGCTCCCTCGGTCTTGGTTCCTCCATCAACCCTGCCTTTGGTCTTCTTATCTTTGTGGTACTGGCTAAGAGCCTCATTCCCACCTTTGGTAATTATTGCCTTTTCTAGTATGGTTCCAAAGGAAGTACTTTGGAACACAGAGATTCGGCTATAGAGCCAGGGTTTCAAGCCCTGCTCGAACCTTCTAGCCTTTCTCACTTCAGTGTCCACTTGATGTGGAGCGAATCGTGCCAGTTCATTAAACTTGGCAGCATATTGGGGAACTGTCATATCCCCTTGTCTCAATTCCAGAAACCTCATCTCCATCCTCCCTTGCATACTCGTGGGAAAATAGTTCTCGAAAAAATCTCTTTGAACCTCTCCCACGTTAGATTTCCTATATCGGCCCTAGCCTGGTTTGCCTCCCACTAGAAGTTGGCCTCTCCTTTCATCAAATAGGTTGCAAAGGCAACCTTCTGTCCCTCCTCAATATTTGCTATAACAAATGCTTTCTCGATTTCTTTTACCCATGTCTGGGCTTCTATAGGGTCCGTATTTCCCTTGAACTCCGGCGGACCTACACTTTTAAAATCCTTAAAAGTAGTAGCTCGTACTACTCCAGGAATTACGGGTACATTAGCCCCCGTTCTATGAAATGCAACCATTAACAGATTAACGAACTCCTGCATTGGATTAACCGGACCACTCTCCGGTTGGTTAACATTAGTGCCCTGATTTCATTGTCTCCTTCTTGGCGGCATTTCGCTGTTAAGAAAACAACACATCATTATTACTTTATTCTTGTTGGTTTGTTATTTTTTGTAATAAAACAACAACTCATACTCATTACTCAACATATTCCATAAAAAGATTTATATTGATTCATTACTTGTAGTATAATACTACATTGTTTACATTACTCAAATTTTAAATGATTATATTTCCATCCATGAATTACTTTCCAAAATTGGGATTTACAAAAGACTACCCTTTGTTATACAAAAGAGGGTTTTACGTCACTACTAGATACATAATATTTACATATCTATTCTACTCTAGCTATTGCTAGATTACATCTGCCGTAAGGTATTCTCAAAATCTGCTCTGGCCAAATCGGAAATAACATCTCTACTAATGGTATGACGGGTCTGTCCTGCTTCTACCTGATATCCAGCTACCTACT
Organism: Panax ginseng; assembly: GCA_020205605.1. Classification (NCBI taxonomy): domain Eukaryota; kingdom Viridiplantae; phylum Streptophyta; class Magnoliopsida; order Apiales; family Araliaceae; genus Panax; species Panax ginseng. The sequence continues at coordinate 81,317,762 of CM035140.1, read as the reverse complement.
GCTGGAAATCTACATTAGAACTCCTATGAATATAGGACATCCTCTCCAACTTCCACTTCGTAGTCTTTAGCTCCTGCTTGAGCTCAAAGACTTCACCTCTCAAATCTCAGACTTTGTCCATAGCTAGGACTCTATCATCGTGCTCCTCTTCCCACATTCCTTCTATACTAGCCTTGTCCTCACGGACAACTTGGAGTTCCTCTTTCAACTCCTTAACTCCTTGGCAGTAATGGACATTCCTATCTAATACCGACATAAATAGTGCTTTCATTGATTCCCTCATAGACATTTCCTCTGTAGGTGGAACCTGGTCCTCTATAGGTGGAACCTGGTCAAAGGACATCACGCCCACCTCCTCCTCTAGCATGCCATCAAATATAGACATGTAGTCTAAGTCGTCCGAGTCTCTGACTCGATGGTCACCAACTCGGTTCTACTACTTACGGATTTGGTAGTATCTCTACCCGATTAACTGAATCCTCGCTTACTACATGTATATCTCTATACATATCATTTTCTCCTGACATCTACTGTGACGCCCCCAAATTCAGGTACTTGAAACCCAAACTCAGTGTTTCACGATACCATTTCTATGAGCGGAATAATACTAATAATAATAACAATAATATTGATTATCAAATTTAATTTATATATTATCAGAGTTTTCAATCCCAAGTACGAAACCTTCAAACATTCGTTACATTACATGATAATTAATATATATCATCATTATCCTAATAAAGTATAGTTATAACAAAAGATAACATTATCCTTCATCCAGCGACCTTCCCTTTCCCTTTGTTCTTGGCAGAGCCTTCAGGTTGTTCATACTTAGCTGAAAACATTTAAATTAGCAAGGATGAGCATTTGAGTGCCAATGAAAGTAATAAAGAACAATAACATTTAAATTTGAATGAATTAAATTTTTTCTTTGAACGATACTTCTACAACGAATCAACAGTTATGAAGTAAGCTGAATCAATACTAAACAAACTATCATTTCGATTTCAAATTTTTGAAACTACGTATAGACTATAAATGATGATCATTTGACAGACTATGAACATTGTTTTTAGTTTTCGCTAAGGTTTAAACAGAACTTCATCTGTAAACCGTCATTACTTCTGAACGCTGGGGTGATCGGCCGTTATGCCTGTGATTGATCAATACTACATTGCTAGAAACGATATTATCGTTCATCATTTGTCCGCTTTGGCGCATAAAAATTTCCCATATTTGGGATGTTCATACCAGTCTTGAATCCAAACAAAAACAATTCGATTGGATAAAGTTGTATCTTGTTCAACTACAATTTTTTTTTTAATTTGGTGTCTAGCCGGATCAAATAGCTTAGACGACTTTCAATTCAATGTATACATACTAGGAAACTATAAGTATGTATCAACATGTGATAAAATATAATGATTATCCAAGTGAGGACACTTGTATAACCATGTTTAGAAATTAACGAACAAAATATATTTCATGATCTACAATAATGAAATTAAAGGAACTTGCACAATGATTATAATTTAATAATTTACTTATACAGAATCATTGCATAAGTATATACAAAGGTTGAAATATTTGAACAATTGAAAAGAATACTTTAGATATTATCTTACGCATGTCCATTGCATAAAGTAAATGTAAAGGGTTAGATACTTTCCTTGTCTGCTACTTACACAACTTAGAGTTATCTTTTATATCAAGCCCTATCATTAAATAGATGATTCGTTTGAATAGAATAACATATCATATCATATTGTACTGCTATTTGCAGTCAACACATAACCTAATCACATTGTCATGTAAGTTTAACAACCAATGAATCACAAATAATCACTTATCTAATAACATTATCTAAGTCCAGATCAATTTAAAAATGTGTAACCGATTGTCTGCCTTTTTTATCGGTATTTATCGAGTCTAAGACTCTATCCTGTAACTTAGTATCAGTCATATTATTTTTAAATGACTTATAATACTTTTTAAACATGTATTATAATTTATCGCGAATTTTTCAAACATCAGAATATTAAATTATTTCATTATCATTAACATTTAATTAAAATTAAACTATTAATGAAACCATTGCCAAAATTTTAAAGTTATTTATAATAACTTAAAATACTTTTAAAGTATTTATTTTACCCAAATCCATTTTTTTCAAAAATTTAAAATCATTTTTATATAATTATCATTAATATTAAAGTATTAATGTTTTATTTATCTAAATATTAAAAGTCATTAGTTATAACTTAAAATTCATTTATATCATTTTTAAATGATTTTAAAGTAATAAAACCATTTTTAAACTATTTATTTAATATAATTATTAAATAAATTTAATATCATTAATAATAAATTACTAATCATTAATATTAAATTATTAATGAAATTATCCTTTAAATATTAAAAGTTATATTTTATAACTTAAAATATCTTTAAACACTTTATTTTCATTTAAAATGATTATTATAATATTAAAATCATTTTAAACTAAATTATTTAATATATTTATTAAATAACTTCAATATCATTAATAATAATTAATTAATGAAATTTATCTTTAAATATTAAAAGTTATATTTTATAACTTAAAATATTTTTAAATACCTTATTATCATTTAAAATTATTTTTAATATTATAAAATCATTTTTAATTAATTTATTTAATTCATTTAGTAAATAACTTAATTATCATTAATATTAATTTATTAATGAAATTTATCACAAAATATTAAAAGTCATTAAAAATAACTTAAAATATTTTATTATATCATAATATATTTTTAAATGATTTTCAAGTATTAAAATCATTTTTAACTAATTTATTTAATAATATAATTAAATAAATTAAATGCTTTTAATATTCTAAAAATATTAAATATTTATGAAATATATTTAAAATAATTAAAAACTAATTTTCAGAATTTAAAATAATTTTTAATAATTTATTTTGTATATTTAATAATTTTTATAATTTATTTTCTAATTGTTAATCTTTTTCAGAAAAACAGAAAATAAAATAAATAGGAACCGTCGCTATAGCCTATAGCGACACAAATCTGTCGTCTTAGGTGTTCTTGAGCTAAAGAACAGTGTCAGACCAGCTTTCAAGTTGCATGGTTTGGCCAAGATTATAATAGTGTGTGATGTGCTTCTAGGCATGGTGTTGGTCACATAATGTAATACTAATTCACGACTACAAGTTTCAACAACAAATAAGTTCATACAACATATAACCAACGAGATCTGTGCCTTCAAAAGTGTTGTCAGTGCATTTCTTCATTTTTTACAGGTTATCGCGAAATGAAGAAGCAATTCAACTTCGCTCCTTTGGGCTTCCACAACTTGCTAATCTTGTGTTCTTTTTGTGATCTAATAGTTTCAGCATCTAGCCAACATGTGAAAGAGTAAATCTATCATAAAACATAATTAAAACAACAACGGATCAAGATGATATGGGCCAGTCAAAGTATGTCAGAAAAACATGTTCTTCCCGTTTCTGGAAATTCCAGAAACGGTAAATCAGTTCCAGTTGACTAGTTTGACCACCTAACCTGATCAATATACTGATGTTTTAAGAGATATAATGACCCAGATCTATAGTCCACATCACCAGATACATCATTTACCAAATAAATAACATCAAACAACATTAAACCTGTCAGATCCGGGCCTTGAAAAACTTTGTCAGACGGAATTTTTAACTTTCTGGGCTGCCCAGAATTTGACCGGTCAATGCCGGTCAACGGTATTTGACCGTTAATAACTACCAACCTAGACATCAAATACCTCTAACTCTTTTTACAGATTAAAGACAACATTACAGGCTACATATCAAAACTTAAAAACAACATAAATCATAAACGAGAAAGGATCTATGGCCACTGACATTAGTTGTCAGACCACAGATCTAACTTTTCCCAGATTTTTCAAAAACACAAATCCGAGCTTATAAATGTTATGGATCCAACATTTAGCAACCCAGATCGTCAAAATGGACTACAACCAACATATTTTAACAATAAAAACTAACATCTAACAACATAAAATTGGACAGAAATTAAAGCTAGGGTTTTATACCTTGATGATCCAATTCTTAATTTTGTGTTGCTGATTTGTTTATGGTGGACGTGGGGCTGTGTTTTGGGACTATAAAACTTACAAATTTCGTGGGTCTTTGGGAGAAGAAGTCTTGGTTAGGTGTTGTGCAATTTTTTTAGTAAATAAATGTATTTTCTCTCTCCTTCAATCTATTTATAGACAAATTAAATGCATGAATGGCTGAGCTAGGGTTGTGTGTTGTCCATTTTGAGTCACATGAAGTTGGTATGAGTTGGTCACCAACTCTCATCTTGTATAGATTTGCAAGCAAACATAAAAATGTGACAAAAGGGCTTTTTGGTCATTTCCATATAATTTTTATTTCTAGATCGGTCATTTGATACAAACCCTTAGGGTTTGACCCTTAGGGTTTAACCATTAGGGTTTAACCCTAAGGTTATTTAGCACAAAAGAATTTCTAGGTTTTACAATTAGGGTTTAAAATAAAACAAAACTAGTTTCTTTAAATTTATAATTACGGTTTTGTTAATTAGCTTAGGGTTTTTATTATACATGCATATTAGGGTTTAATAACACTAATATAATTAACCTTGTTAATTATAGCAATTAGGGTTTACAATTTTGGTAATTAGGGTTACCAAATTACAATTAGGGTTTATAGAAATTAATAAATCCAAATGTTAATTATGATTAACCTAATTAACCATAAAATAATATAACACAGTTATATAATAGCCTTAAACTCACATTTGAGTTTAAATTTAGGGTTTCCCACAGTAAAACTAGGGTTTTCAAATACTGCACCACAATTGATTAATCATTACCAGCTCACATACATATAGTATATATGTATAACACTGAAAAATCAAAATATATTTAATATTATATTATTATCATTCCTTATTCCAAAACCATAATTAGGGTTTGGATTTCATATTTGATTTACCTTGCATAAATAACTTTATTAATTAAGTTAAAATATTTAACTTAATAATCCAAGCTAAAATTCATATAAATAAATAATATTTATAATAACTACAATAGCCATTCCTTATATTATTTAAATAACATAATATCATATTTCCTTTGAAAAATAAATAATAAAAATATTTCTACAATAAAATTAATTTTTGAAAAAATATAATTTATAATGATCATAAATTCTAAAATAAAATTTATTTATAAATATTCATGTAATAAATATATTTTTATTTACCACATAAATACATATACACATTATCTTGAACAAATCCTCATCCTTAAAAAAAAAAAAAAATCACATAAAATTTTTTGTTTTATTTATATAAAAATATATCGGTTATTACATCTACAATAAAACAATATAGTTTGATTAGTACAAGTCGAAAATAATAAAAATACATAACATAATATACTACATTTTATAAGGTTACTTTCCATCTTTTACTTTTTATTCTTTTCGTAAAGGTTATGACTTAAGGTTCTACTTTCCCCCTTAAGTTTTATAACCTAGGCTTTGATACCAACTTGTGGCGCCTTCAAATCCGGGTATCTTCCAACCCGGCCAGATGGTGCTATCTTCATATAACCTTCATACATTCATTCAATTGAAAAGTCTCAAAGAACGAACATAACTTCTATATATTTAAAGTAATATTTACATTTTCCAAGTTCTAAACCCATTACAAAGGTTCTTTGTCATAATATCAGTTAAATTACAACAACAGACCTATACTATTACAAGACAGCTTAGTAATCTGCCTTAGCTTTTCCTTTATCTTTTCCTGATCCTTCGGAACGTTTAGTCTTAGCTGCATTCATATGGTTCAAGCAAGAGTGAGTATAACTAGCTCAGCAAGTATAACAATTTAGTAACAACATTCTTGACACATACAAATCGTATATCTTCGATAACTGAATAATAGTTATGAAGTACTATTGATAATTCAAAATAGCACTTCATCTTTTCTTTCAAAATATTTTGCAATAACAACAATATTTAGTAAAACATTCACTCCGGTCAGAGACCTCGAGTATTCATTCTTTATTGGAAAAGGACAACTCGGAAGCAAGTCCGTAAATGCCTGTCGTTTTACCGACAAAACATTTGTTTAACATTTCAGTCTTCTTTTGAAAACCATATCAAGTAGTTAACAAAAGATAACAACATTTGATAATTCATGAATAGATTATCAATACATCAAGTCTAACCAAAGGAATTGGCTTCAACTTCAACATACTTCAATTCATGCGAAAGAATACATGAAACTCAAAAACTGGTTCAGATTGAACTAAGACAAGAGTTAGAATACTTGCCTTTAGCGTCTGCTACGGTATTTTAACTTTATGTTCAAGTCGTTCAAGTCTCTACAATACATGATCGCATAATGCCTTATATTAGGTCACATATAATCAAGTATGTATAAGACTATATCATACCCTTTATTTTAATCTAATTGTTCATTAGATTCAGTTACTATTCGTTCCGGTTTGTCATTATGCTTGCATTATATTTAACTAGGTTATCTCAACCTTTATACAATATCCTTAATGTTTAACAAAGTTTAAACAATGTTATATTACCTTCTTTAAGTTATGTTTACTTCCATTTCCTTTCTTTGTACTTAGAAACTTTCATTACTATCTTTGTTCTGAGAATGGCGCTACGGCGCCAGATTTATACCTACATCTCGCGCTGTAGTGCGAGCTCTTAATGCCATAGTCCCGGACATGGCGCTACTTGCCATGATCCTTACTTAATGAAGGCACTGGCACCACTTATTGAACTAAGGTTCATTGCACATGAACTCTTCTGATGAGGCTTTCGATTCTTACATCGTTTCATGTGCTGGCCTGCTCTTTTTAACTAGGGTTGGCTGCATGGCCACAACTCTGTGCACCAGATATCAATTTCAGTTTTAAAATTTTGTGAACTTCCCGGACGTATAACTTCTTCGTTATAAGTCCGAATTGGCTCGTTCAAAGGCCTATGGTTCACAATTTACATACTCTACATGATCATTCAAGAATTTTATCTATTTGACTTCGGTTGCTAAAAATTCACCTATTGGTTCATTTTTAACGTAATCGATAAACGTTCGTGAACGTTCAACGCTCGTTTCTTCGTTCTAAGTCAGAATCCGGTCATTTTTTAGTCCGCCACTCTTAAACGCCAATTATGACTTGTTTCTATTGGAAAACAATGGTTTCATGATCCAACACAAAATTTGACTTCCATTCCGAGAATTTTACGTATTCGACAATTATCGTCCAATCGTCCAAATTTTGGCAATTCTTCATTCTTATGATTTGTTCAACATTACAACTGACTTCCATTCATCATGTGAACATTTTAACATACTTAATACAATAACTTATATTCATTGTTGGATTTTTGGACTTATTCTTCAAGAGCTTATAACTTGTCATTTATAAACTACTTAAGATTTGATTATTCATGACTTATGACAATTAAGGTTTCTTAATCATCATACTTTACATACTCTTCACATATAACTTTACTTAGGTATACATGATACATATGATCATATAAATTCTTTTACATTTATATCATTTCTCTTAATAAACTTCTTACAAGTTCATATTATTTTCACATAAGTTTATAACTTATGCTAGCTTAAATGACTTATTACCAACTTAATTGGCTTAAGTTCATTACTTACTCATTCATGTTTCTTAATCCAACTTTTCTTATCATCCTATCATGATAGAGATAGAAGATAATTGAGAAGAAGTCTTACTCTTTTGTAGTCTTGGTAAGTAGCTTGCTTCTTCTTCTTACTTATGGAATGACTTATGTGTAGCTTATTCTCTCTAACACTTAAGCACTTTAGATGTGTTGGATTAATTGATCAACCAACAAATGGATAGCCAAGCTCTTCTATTTATAGACTTTCCAAGGTTAGGGTAGTTTGGTCTTTAAAACATCCCACATCCGTAAGCCACCTCCTTACTATTCATTACTTGTCTAACACAACACTTATCCTACACTTGGTCATTACTTCAAAGTCTTGGTCAATACTCCTACTTGATCATCACACTTACTTGATCACCACATCACTTGGTCACCACACATTCACCATATTAATATGGTTTTGCCCCATGGGTCTATTAACCCATGGATTCCAGCTTGGGCTTGGATTAATAAATCCTTGGGCCTTTTATTAACAAACACTAGTTGGTTCATTAATTAATAGTTGGGCTTCTCTCTTTAATTCACTTGGACTTGTATATAATTATTAACCAATCATCCAAGTCCATTAACATTTCTTAATACATATTGTTGTTGTATTATTTTCATATTCTAATTCATATAGAATTTATATACGATATTTCATCCTTCATACAAACTCGTATAATACTTCGTATTATACTCGTTTTCATTACTTCGTACAATACCAAGTATCATACCATTTATTACTTATTCTTTAACACTTCGCTTTGCTTAACGTTCATAAATTAAGTCCACAAGCGAATTATTACATTTTCCATAACTAGATTTTTATTACCTAATCCATCTTACCTTGTTATTCCATCATTACGTATTTCTCGGAAGCTCAAAATTATATCCCGAGCAAATAGTGATGAATAGTGTTTATCGGAAAATTTCTCGAAAAACTTTTATTTTCGTCTTGGAAATCCAAACACTTTAATTCATCCACGTAGCCCAAATACTACGATATTCTAACATCAATAGGTTATACAGTGACAACCATCTTGATAACACATGGAATATAATTTTATTATTATTTAATTTAATAAAATCATTTTACAATAAGATCCGAGTTTCTCGGTCATTACACGTGGCAAATCCTCAAGAAATACGTCCACAAACTCCCTAACTACTGGTATTTCTTCCAGTTTCGCACCCTTCTTCTGAGTATCGACTATGTAAGCTAAATAACCCACACAGCCTTGACTCAACAACTTCTTGGCCTGCATAATCGTCAGACATCTCATTTGTCTAGGCGATTTGCTACCATTGAATACTACCTTTGACAGAGTCATAAGGTTTACATTTCTTTTGGCGTTCGATTATCGCTCCATAATTGAACAACCAATCCATTCCCAAAATAACATCAAACTCTCCTAGCCTGATCGGAATCAAATCTACCATCAAAATGTTTCCCTTAATATTCACCCTACAGTTCTTGTATACGAACCTAACAGGAACTACTTCCTTATTCGCAATCTCTATGTTTAAAGGGAAATTCAATTCTTCACTAGGCAATCCTAATCTCATAGCAAATTCATCAGATATAAATGAGCAAGTAGGACCCGAATCAAATAATACATAAGCATCAATATCATTGATCGGGATAATACCTGATACCACATCCTTTGATTGTACAGCCATCTTGCACAGTCATGTTGAAGGTTCTGGCTGTGGGTTTGGTTGATGCTGTCGGTCCAGTAATGGCCGAAGTACCTCCACTGCTACCTCCCTTGTTTCTCGTTGTCTCTCCAGCTTTCTTCTTAGGGCATGATAAGTGGATTTTATATACACGAATCGATATTTATTTCAAGTTTAATTTCATAGTTATTTTCATGTTTTGTGTTCGTTTTTACTCGTTTCATGATATTTTATGTGTAGGGTGGTCATGGATGCAATTGGTATGGAAAGGCGGTCTTTTTGGAGAAAACCTTAAAAAAAATTGGAGCCTTGGAATTTTGAAGTTAGTATACATGCAGCAAGCGAGCCTTTTTGTACTGTATTACCTCATAAGGCGGGGTCCGTTCAATGACTTTCTGTTTGGTTTCAACTTCATTTGGGGCTCGGTTTTGTGGGTTTTGGTGAAAAGTTTGGACTCTAATAAAGGATCATCCAATAGAAACGGAGGAGGGCGGCTTCTACTTAGAACAACAACAATCTTATAACAAAAAAAAAGGAAGAATTCAAGAGCGATTTCAAGGATTGAAGAGCGAACGTTGGAGGAGTAATTTTCAGAGATTGTCACGACGGTTGCAAATCGAGGCAACGTGAAGGGGTTTTCCATAATTCTTCTTCTATTTCATCTATTTGTAATTGGGATGATGTTTTCAACAAATTATTCAGTTTTTAATTCATTCGTTATGAACTAATTTACTTATCAGACTTATGATGGATCTTTGGGCGTAACGATGATTCTGTAACTTTGATTTCCAATTCAATAAGATATTTTCAGTTTATCTATGTTAATTTGTGCGTGAATTTATGAATTGCCTAATCAACGGTTCTTAGTGGATTTGAAAGGATTCGAGAGAGGAGATTCAAATCTAGACCTAGTTAAGATAGCATGTGTCATGAATTATGTCAATAGCATATTTGTGATTATTGTTAAGGTAGAGATACGCTTGACATCGCATGTAATCGTATAGAGAGCTTAAACTTCAACCTTTTTGATTGCAGTTCACATAGAGATATAGTGAGTTGGTTAATTTAGGTGTTTAACTGATTTCTATTTTAATTGTGGATTGATGTTAATATGGTATTAGTGCATCGAGAGGTGGCTCTTACAACGTTCATGTTCTTGATTAATAAACTGGAATATTGAATTGAGTTGGAATAAAGGTTTGAAAATCAGAGTGAAGCTCAGGGTGAAATCATAAGTCTAATTCTCCATTAATTGTTTGAAATTCCGAATTTCGTTATTGGTGACTGTTTTGTGATAATTTAATTATTTATTTTTTATTTTTTTATTTATTTTAAAAACCATCGAATTGATTAGTTTAATAAAATTAGGGTAATTATAAAATTGATAATTGTGAAGTTAAGATTCTTGATATTTTGTCCTCATGGGAACGATACTTTATTCACTACTATATTACTTGTTGACCACGTGCACTTGCGTGTTTTTAAGCGTATTGATTTAAATCAACAAGTTTTTGGCGCCGTTGCCAGGGAACAATTTAGCCGAGATTTTAATATTTGTTTTTACAATATCAGTTTAATTAGTCCAGTTTTACTTAAACATTTTATTTTTGTTTTCTCTATTTCGGTTTTCGACATTGGTTTATACAAACACGATCTAAACATCCAGGACTTGCTACCTTTTGAGGGCGACATTGACGATCGATTTCAAAAGTTGAGTAAAGTGGATTGAGGAAACGAGGAATTTCGAAAATTCGATAAGGAAGAAACGATGGTTAGCCAAGACCGAAATCGTTGAGGATTTTGCCACACCTAGGGTGGTGATCTGCAATCGAGCATTACTAGGCTCTGATAGCCGCTAACACTTTTTTAAAATAAAGCACAGGACTATTATTCGGGATGATGCGGAACTCATGTCATTTTGGGGAATGGCAAACGGCGATCCGAATGAGCATTTGATCAGTTTTCTGGAAATGTGCGACACGTTCAAGTACAATGGGGTGTCGGATGAGGCAGTGAGACTTCGCTTGTTCCCATTCACTTTACGGGATAAGGTGAAGAGTTGGTTACACTCTCTACCACTGGGTTCGATCACTACGTGGGAGGATTTGGCTCAAAAATTTCCTGCCAAATTTTTCCCACCGGCGAAGACTGCAAAAATGAGGAATGACATCACAATGTTTGAGCAGCAGAATGGAGAGTCACTGTATGAGGCATGGGAGAGATACAAGGAATTACTCAAAAAGTGCCCACATCATGGATTGCCCAAGTGGCTACAAATGAACACTTCTATAACGGGTTACATGGAAATGTCAGAACTAGCATTGATGCGGCATCGGGCGGTGCATTCATGGCGAAGAGTTACGAGGAAGCCTATAATTTGATAGAAACAATGTCGGCAAATAGCTACCGATGTGGCCCACACAAAGAATAACCACGAGCAAAGTAAAGGCTGGGATCACGGAATTAGATGGAGTAATGACTATACTGAAGCAACTCTTTTCTTGCACTATCCATGAAGTTTGATCGATGAATGAGAGGGTGAATCGTTAGCGAGGGCTTAAGTTCAACAAGTTCGAGAGTTATGGTAGTATGTGAATTATGTGTGGGTGATCATCCAAGAAAGCGATTGTAATAAATCCGACATCCGATTCGGTTCATAGGCAACTACAACAGAATACCACAAAATACCTACCAAAACACCTACAACCAGGGGAATAGGAATCACCCAAACCTCTCATGGAGCAATAATCAGCAAACTCAAGCTCCACGACCATCATATCCCCACGGTTTTCATAGTCATCCACAAGCAGATTCAACGGCGGGGATAGGAAATCGATGGGGAGGAATCATGGGCAAGGTACATGACTATGAACGATTTGGCTATGAAGAATCAAGCTATTGCTATCAAAAATATAGAGAATCAGATAGGTCAAATTGCATTGGCATTGAATAATAGACCACAAGGAACATTACCTAGTGACACCGAAAGAAATCCAAAGGGTAATCATGAACAATGTCAAGCAGTTATGTTGAGAAGTGGAAAACACCTCGGTGGGAATAGTGCAGAAAATTCAGCAACTCCGGAGGAAAAAGTTGATGACAGTGACGTAGTAGAGTGGAACAAAACCGAGGAACCTAAGCTAAACAGTGAGCCGATTATTTTTCCTCCACCGCCATTTCAGCAGAGGGTCCAAAAACAGAAATCAGATAAGCAGTTCGCAAAGTTTTTAGATGTGTTCAAGAAACACCAGATTAATATCCCATTCGCAGAGGCCCTAGAACAAATGCCGAGTTATGCGAAGTTTATGAAGGGGATTTTTTCTAGGAAGAAGAAATGGGAAGACTTCGAAACAGTGGCACTAACAGAGGAGTGTAGTGTAGTGTTATAGAAAAAGCTTCCACCAAAACTCAAAGACCCGGGGAGCTTTACTATCCCGTGCACGATCGGGAAGATGTCGTTTAACAAGTGCTTATGTGATTTGGGGTCGAGTATAAACCTGATGCCATTATCGGTATATATTCAAAATTGGGTTTGCCGCGCCCAAAGCCTACTGAATATTTCATTGCGGTTAGGCGGATAGGTCGGTCATATCCGAGAGGCATTGTAGAGGACATTTTGGTAAAAGTGGATAAGTTTATATTCCCTCTACGGATTTTATCATCTTCAAATTTGATGAAGATAAGAACATCCCGATCATCCTAGGGAGACCTTTCTTGGCCGCAGGAAGGACACTCATAGGCGTGCAAGGAGAACTTACAATGAGGGTCCAAGATCAAGAAGTAAAATTCAATGTGTTCAAGGCCATGAAATACCCTACGGACGAGGAAGAGTGTAATCAAATGGATTTAATTGAGCAAATTACCAGCGAAGATATGGGAAAGAGTTTGATCAACGATCCGTTAGAAACAACCTTACTGGGGGATGAGGAAAAAGATGACCCGGAATTTGTGGACTTATTACAGATGCTAGACTCATTGCCACAAGTTAGCCGATTCCGAAACTTACCAGGTTGAACCTTTACTGCACCCAAGAAGGCAGATTGCGAGAAAATTAAAATCATCATTGGAGGAGCCACTGACATTGGAAATTAAGCCACTCCCTAAACATCTCAGGTATGCGTATTTAGGCGATTTAAATTCTTTACCTGTAATTATTTCTGCTACACTTAACGAATTGCAGGAAGAAAAGTTGCTGAGAGTGCTTAGGGATCAAAAATCAGCGATTGGATGGATGATCGCGGATATAAAAGGCATTAGCCCATCATTTTGCATGCACAAGATTCTGATGGAGAATGATGCAAGTCCATCGATGGAGCATCAACGTCGACTTAACCCAATCATGAAGGAAGTGGTCAAGAAGGAAATTCTTAAGTTATTGGATGCCGGTGTCATATACCCAATTTCCGACAGTAAATGGGTAAGTCCGATTCATTGTGTGCCTAAGAAAGGGGGAATGACGGTAATTCAGAATGAGGACAACGAGTTAATTCCAACAAGGATAGTAACAGGTTGGAGGGTGTGCATTGATTACAGGAGATTGAATAAGGCAACCCGGAAGGATCATTTCCCGCTACCTTTTATCGATCAAATGTTAGACAGATTAGCGGGACATGAGTTTTACTGCTTATTAGATGGATATTCGGGATATAATCAGATTGCTATCGCTCCTGAGGATCAAGAAAAGACAACATTCACTTGCCCTTACGGCACCTTTGCATTCAAGAGAATGTCATTCGGACTATGCAATGCACCGGCAACTTTCCAGCGGTGTATGATGGCTATTTTCTCAGATATGGTGGAGAAGAACGTTGAAGTCTTCATGGACGATTTCTCGGTCTATGGAAACACTTTTGACACTTGCTTAGAGAATCTGGTCATGGTATTGCAGTGGTGTAAGGATACAAACCTCATACTGAATTGGGAAAAATGCCACTTCATGGTTGAAGAGGGCATAATTTTGGGACATAAGGTGTCGGCTCAAGGGTTGGAGGTGGATAAGGCAAAGTTGGACACGATCGAGAAACAACCTCCCCCGAGGTACCTCCACTGCTATCTCCCTTGTTTCCCGTTGTCTCTCCAGCTTTCTTCTTAGGGCATGATAAGTGGATTTTATATACACGAATCGATATTCATTTCAAGTTTAATTTCGTAGTTATTTTCATGTTTTGTGTTCGTTTTTACTCGTTTCATGATATTTTATGTGTAGGGTGGTCATGGATGCAATTGGTATGGAAAGGCGGTCTTTTTGGAGCAAAACTTAAAAAAAATTGGAGCCTTGGAATTTTTGAAGTCGGTATGGCCATACTGCAGGGTGGGCCTTTTTGTACACTACATTTCCAAGGCAAGGTCACATTCAACAACTTTCCTATTTGGTTTCAACTTCTGTTGGGGCTCAGATTTTCGGGTTTTGGCTGTTGCGTTTGGACTCTAATAAAAGGATCATCCAACAGAACAGAGGGGGGGCTGGCTTCTACTTAGAACAACAACAATCTTATAACAAAAAAAAGGAAGAATTCAAGAGTGATTTCAAGGATTGAAGAGCGAACGTTGGAGGAGTAATTTTTAGAGATTATCATGACAGTTGCAAATCGAGGCTACATGAAGGGGTTTTCCATAATTCTTCTTCTATTTCATCTATTTGTAATTGGGATGATGTTTTCAACAAATTATTCAGTTTTTAATTCATTCGTTATGAACTAATTTACTTATTAAACTTGTGATGGATCTTTGGGCGTAACGATGATTCTGTAACTTTGATTTCCAATTTAATAAGATATTTTTAGTTTATCTATGTTAATTTGTGCGTGAATTTATGAATTACCTGATCAACAGTTCTTAGTGGATTTGAAAGGATTCGAGAGAGGAGATTCGAATCTAGACCTAGTTAAGATAGCATGTGTCATGAATTATGTCAATAGCATATTTGTGATTATTGTTAAGGTAGAGATACGCTTGACATCGCATGTAATCGTATAGAGAGCTTAAACTTCAACCTTTTTGATTGCAGTTCACATAGAGATATAGTGAGTTGGTTAATTTAGGTGTTTAACAGATTTCTATCTTAATTGTGGATTGATGTTAATATGGTATTATTGCATCGAGAGGTGGCTCTTACTACGTTCGTGTTCTTGATTAATAAACTGGAATATTGAATTGAGTTGGAGGTTTGAAAATCAGAGTGAAGCTCAGGGTGAAATCATAAGTTTAATTCTTCATTAATTGTTTGAAATTCCAGATTTCGTTATTGGGACTGTTTTTTGATAATTTAATAATTTAATAATTTATTTTTTTTATTTATTTTAAAAACCATCGAATTGATTAGTTTAATATAATTAGGGTTAATACAAAATTGATAATTGTGAAGTTAAGATTCTTGATATTTTGTCTTTGTGGGAACGATACTTTATTCACTACTATATTACATGTTAACCACGCGCACTTGCGTGTTTTTAAGCGTATTGATTTAAATCAACAGGGAACTCACGAACAAAGTGAACCTTGGACCCGCAAATGAATCAAACATTCTTCTTTGGTTGATTGCAATTTGGGGCGATGTGACTCTCCTGGCCACAGTTAAAGCATACTCGTTTTCCCATTAAGCATACACCCTTGTGAAACTTCCCGCATGTAGCACATGCTTCAAACTTCTTATCCTGCTAGTTACCTTGCTGATTCCCAGCCCCCACATTTCCACTCCACTTTCTTTTCAAGTTGTTGTTACCATTACCACCACTTCCATTCTTCACCTCCACCTCATTCTTCTTCTTTTTTTGTTCTTGATTGAACTTTGTTATAGCCTCGCCTCCACCTTCGGCGAGAATTGCCTTTTCCATCATGGGTATAAACGTCTTCAACTGGAACTAAGAAACCCTACTAAACAACCAGGGCTTCAGTCCCTGCTCAAACCTCTTCCCCCTGCGTTCGTCTGTGCTGACTTGATAAGGCGCAAACCTCGCCAACTCATTGAATTTCGCGGTATACTCCGACACTGTCATCATTCCCTGCTTCAGTTCTAAAAATTGTACTTCCAACTGACTCTTCGAACTCTCTGGGAAGTAGGTCTTGAAGAACATCTCCTTGAACCTATCCCAATTCATAATTCCTGGTCCCTCACGAGTTTTATTGGCCTGCCACCAATAACTAGCCTCTACTTTCAACATGAATGTTGCAAAAGCAGTCTTCTGATCTTCCCTTACTCCCGCAACATCAAACACTTTCTCTATCTCCATGACCCAGGTCTGTGCCTCAATCGGGTTCATGGACCTACGAAATTCTGGTGGTCCAACCGCCTTGAAGTCCTTAAACGTTGTAGCCTGATTTTGTGATTGATTCCGCGGTTGATTTTGCAGTGCTCTTGTCAGTAACGTCACCAGCTGTTGAATGGGGTTAGCTTCATCATTATTGTTGTTGGTTCCTTCAGTGGTTCTCTGTCGGGGTGGTAGACGTCTTGGAGGCATTTTCTGTTAAAAATACATTCATTAGATTAGTACTCAATTTTTTTTTTAAAGTAACTTCTACTTAACTTGTCCCCAAAGTAGTAATCACATAACACATAACATGTTGGAATAATAAGATAAATAACTTTTATTCATAACTCCTTTGAAAACATCATATCAATAGCATCACTACTATTTACATTATTTTCCTGAACTACTAAAGTTTCAGGACATCATCATCATATCCCATAGGTTGCATAACACTTGGGATTTACAAATTATTTATCATAACATAATTCAAGTACACTCCCTATGATGTCCTATTAAGATACTGCAAAGCCTTACAACGCTCTTCTTCCATAACTCGAAACATGGTTCGAAGATCTAGTATGAACGAGGGTAGCGTCTCGAACTGAATTGGATAACCCATGACCCGGTCTTGAGTTCGATTGATCGCGATGTTGTATATGTTATCCATTTCTTCCATCTTCCTTCTCCTTGCTTGTGCGTCTCCCTTTGCTATTTTGGCTTGTTGATAAACTTCACTGTACGCATCTTCGGCTCTTGCCCTTTTTGCAGATTCTTCTCTCAACTTTCTCTTCAACTCTGCCACCTCTGCTCTCATTTGGTCGTTCTCTTCTTCAGTGTGAACCAGCTTCTCTTCAATATTGTTCAGTCGTTCTTATCGATCCTGAATCTCGTCGTCCTTTTGTGCCATCGAGGTCTGTTGTTCAGCTACTATCTCTTGTAACTCCTTGACAGTATCTTGAAGTTCCACATTGCGGTCATGAACCTCATCGTATATACGGCCAACTATCGAGTTAAGTGGAATCCTTTCCTCCTCGTCCTCTTCATCCGTCTGTGGTAGCTCCACGGGATCTTCCTCATCTGTTTCTACATCATCATCATCATCTTCGACCACCGTGAGCAATGGGGCTGACTCTCGTGGAAGTAGTTGTTCCCAAACCACTTAAATGTCACGAGATTCCTCCTCTCTAGGCATCTGAAGTCCTTCCTCCCTAGCCTGACTGGATCCTCCTATATTAGTCATCTTGTCAACCAAAGTTTAAGTTTTAATTACTAATCATTACTACTTGACTCTCACGAGCACATAAGTTGTAAACACATAATCACATAAGTGTTTTATTACTTCCTCCTTAAAACTCGATAAGAGTTCATCATCACTATCTTCTCGAAGGTTACTTCCTAAGAATTTTCCCCCCACCTAAGGTTCAAAACCTAAGGCTTTGATACCAACTTGTGACACCCCCAAATCCTGGTACTTCATTTCCTCAAGATTTGGTGTTCACTTAACCAAAACATTCATTTCTAACTACCCAATCATAATAGAATTGAATAATAAAAGAAAATCTTCCCCATTAAAGGGTTACATAATAAAAATCTCCCTGGTTATCTAACCTTTAATCATTATTCAGATGCGGAAAACATTACATGACTTCTTTAAAATAAAGTCTAAGATCAACATAATAAAAGTCTAACATCTTAATCAAAGTAAAAATTACAAGTCTTCATCACTTGTACATTTTTCCCTTTCATTTGCTAGTCGAAGGTTCACCTACCTTCTCTTCTTTAGCTGCAATGAGTTTATAAATATGCAAGAGTGAGCAAAACAATTGCTCACCGGATATAATATGAAATCAACAGGAGTATAACAATAATAACTGTCGAAATAGGCTCATCAAAAGTGAATAGTACTCTATCAATAATAATTAGAAACTGAAATCCCAAAATATGGAAAATATACATCATTGAGGGTCGTAAGACCATGAACTACGTCCACAGTTGCAAGTAATCTTTCAACACCAACTTTAACAGTCATAAGACTATAAGGACCTCATACTTAGGGGGATCAGCCCTTCGTACAATGTATTGTGCACAAACATTTTAACGATATGTGTAAGTTAACCCCTAATCATAACAATAGGGTTGTTCATCTCAGTATTTAGAGTACAAGTCCACACCAAAGGAAGTTTGGTTTGGATAAGATTTCAAGGTAATTTGGAATTCAACGAACATCAACTAAGGAGTAGTTGAATAAAACCAATAACACTATACTATAGAATAATCGTGATTGAATCAATCATAGTAAACTAAAGCCATGCTTTAGGAATAATCTAATAGCATACAATTTCAATAACTATAGCATACCTTACTTAAACAATACTAAGCCAAGGTTAATTAGAATTGAATACTAAGCATGCATAGCAATTTGAACGATAGAAATGTTCGACATTAGTATATATAGTTGTGCATGCTAAACAACAAGTTAAATACAAGAATAACTTGCTCCAGAATAACTTACATCATTATATTGTAATCGAATTAAAAATAGTAATTGAATTAACAAGATAATAAATTAGAAAACTTGCCTTGTTCATAGATTAAACCGAACAATTCGAATCACAATATCCTATATACATATGTCATCATGACATAGTTAGTCACCACCACTTTACAAACTTAACTAACTACATTCATCATGTATGTTTGATTATTTAATCACATAATCAAGTTATAACACAAGTTAATCTTTAATAACATAATTATTCATTGTATAGAAATACTAAAATCAATATTTTACAGTCCTACTATCATCACATAATGTTTCTTAAAATTTCGTGTACAAAAAGTACCTTTGTCGGACCATTCTCTTTAACTCATGCGCATGGCTACGATTTACAATGTGGGTCGTATTTGCGGCATAGGGGATAATTATGCCGCGCGTGTTAAATAAACTACGAAGCCATCTTCAGGCATGGCGATGGCGTAATAAGCGCCACTAACGTCTTGTTGAATTCACATGCCGCTAAATCATAGCTATGAATTTCGGTAACGACTTAACAAAGATGCAAGAAAAACCAATTTTGGCCTAAAAGCTCATTTCTAACAGACTAATTCACATGCAATTCATACAAAAACTTTATGTAAACATAATTCAAGAACTCCTAACATATTTGTACCCATACAACAACATAAACAACAAATTTAAAACATCCAATTTCACTGTTTTTGATAAAAACTCACTTTTTGATATTTCAATGAAAATCAACACTGTAAATTTTGTTTTTCAACCAAAACAATTAATTCAAAGTATCTTTATCAATAATTATACATATTCTATCAAATTAGATGGTCAATGTATCAACTAAACAACTAATTAACTCTCAATTTCTACTTTATGCTACACAATATATATTCACAAAAACTCTCTGTAAATTTTTTTTTCTTCACAACCATATACATAATATAAATTCATGGAATATTCTCAATTATAGCTTAAGAAAATAGTTTAACAACACTAGATTATCATATAAAACCACATACATAACAAAATTCCACTTCTACAAAGCTTTCATGGAGAAAATTGGGAGAGAGAGAATATAACTATAACTTTGAAAAGAACAATAATAATAGAGTTTAGATGGTACCTTGTTTGAAGAAGATGATGGCCAACCCTTTTTGATTCTTAAGCTTCTTC
Organism: Panax ginseng; assembly: GCA_020205605.1. Classification (NCBI taxonomy): domain Eukaryota; kingdom Viridiplantae; phylum Streptophyta; class Magnoliopsida; order Apiales; family Araliaceae; genus Panax; species Panax ginseng. The sequence goes on along the minus strand of CM035140.1, from coordinate 81,297,400 downwards.
TTCTCTCCAATTCTCTCTCACTTTTCTTCTTCTAAGTTTTTGTTTTCTCCCCTATCTCTAACTACGTATTACTAGATATCTAACGATATAATATATAATATATATTATTTATATAACATAAATATAAAACATATAACTGATAGCAGTTATATTTTTTTTGAAATCAAAAGTCATAAGGCTTGTTTGGTTAACTAACTAAAAAATAACCCATTAATCCTTATGCCTTGTTTGGTAAAACACAATTAGATAAAAGACTTAATAGGCATTAGGCTTTGTTTGGCAAAACTGAATTAAACTCCCTTAATTTATTTTAGTAACTCCTTTATAGTAAGGTTATTTGTCACACTTTAATTTAATTAAATTAATTCTAAAAACAATTTGTTAATCACTTTAACACATAAATCAATACCACAAAATTATAATTTTCTTTATAATCATAACTTTCTTTAACCCACTAACACATCCTTTTAATTTACAATTCAAATTCAAATATAATAATTTATTTAATCAAAACTTTCTAACTTAATAATTAAATTAAATTAGCAAAATAATTAATTAATTTCTTTAATTATTTATTTAACAAATAGTTAACCAAATTGAATCAAATATGAACAGTTATTTATTTAACAATAAACACATCTATTAAATACTTAAATAATTCAATAAATATTTAATATAACAATTAAAAAATTCTGGAATGTTACATTAACCTTTTGATAAGTTAAGCACCTACTCACATATTATGCTATCTCTCTATTCATGTTCGGCCACAAAAAACTCTGTTGAAGGTCTTGATACAGTACTACCAAGATGAATCGAGTACCTCAAACTATGAGACTCTTGTAACACTTCCTCCTTTAATTACGTCTTATTCGGAACCCAAATTCTTCCTTCAAATCTTAATAATCCCTCATTATCAAGACTAACCTTTATCTCTTTTTCACCTGCTAACTGCTTCTTCATCTGGTCACACTAATCATTTCTGAGATGTACCTTCTTGACTCTCTCTACAATGATAGATCGAATCTTCGTTGAAAATAATCTCTGACCCGACTTACTCGGTAACTTCACCTCTAACTGTGACGAACGAGATTTTTGTAATTTAATTTTTATATTTATTGAATTAAATAAATATTGTTCAATGATTTAATTATTGGATTAAATAATTAATTAATGAAATTATGGTAGATTAATTTAATTATATGTGTTATATTTATTAAATTAATGTGAAGAATTTTTACTATTCAAATTATGTAATTATGTGAGCTTATTGAACTAAATGAAATATTTAATAAGCATAATGTTATTTTAATTAATTTAATAATTAATTAGAGAATTAATAATTTAATTTAATTAATAAATGAGAAATTTAATTTTGTAACTATGTGAATGAATGAGAAATTATTATATTTATTTTAATTAAAGTAAATAAGATATTTTATTATTTTATAAAGGGGTGTGACACTATTAAACTATAGTATAAGAGAATCATTAAAGTAAATGGTTTTGGAACATATTATTAAAGTAAGTGTTTTATTACTTCCTCCTTAAAACTCGATAAGAGTTCATCATCACTATCTTCTCGAAGGTTACTTCCTAAGATTTTTTCCCCCCACCTAAGGTTCAAAACCTAAGGCTTTGATACCAACTTGTGACACCCCCAAATCCTGGTACTTCATTTCCTCAAGATTTGGTGTTCACTTAACCAAAACATTCATTTCTAACTACCCAATCATAATAGAATTGAATAATAAAAGAAAATCTTCCCCATTAAAGGGTTACATAATAAAAATCTCCCTGGTTATCTAACCTTTAATCATTATTCAGATGCGGAAAACATTACATGACTTCTTTAAAATAAAGTCTAAGATCAACATAATAAAAGTCTAACATCTTAATCAAAGTAAAAATTACAAGTCTTCATCACTTGTACATTTTTTCCTTTCATTTGCTAGTCGAAGGTTCACCTACCTTCTCTTGTTTAGCTGCAATGAGTTTATAAATATGCAAGAGTGAGCAAAACAATTGCTCACCGGATATAATATGAAATCAACAGGAGTATAACAATAATAAGCTATTAAATAGGCTCATCAAAAGTGAATAGTACTCTATCAATAATAATTAGAAACTGAAATCCCAAAATATGGAAAATATACATCATTGAGGGTCATAAGACCATGAACTACGTCCACAGTTGCAAGTAATCTTTTAACACCAACTTTAACAGTCATAAGACTATAAAGACCTCGTACTTAGGGGGATCAGCCCTTCGTACAATGTATTGTGCACAAACATTTTAACGATATGTGTAAGTTAACCCCTAATCATAACAATAGGGTTGTTCATCTCGGTTATTTAGAGTACAAGTCCGCACTTGAAGGAAGTTTGGTTTGGATAAGCTTTCAAGGTAATTTGGAATTCAACGAACATCAACTAAGGAGTAGTTGAATAAAACCAATAACACTATACTATATAATAATCGTGATTGAATCAATCATAGTAAACTAAAGCCATGCTTTAGGAATAATCTAATAGCATACAATTTGAATAACTATAGCATACCTTACTTGAACAATACTAAGCCAAGGTTAATTAGAATTGAATACTAAGCATGCATAGCAATTTGAACGATAGAACTGTTTGACATTAGTATATATAGTTGTGCATGCTAAACAACAAGTTAAATACAAGAATAACTTGCTCCAGAATAACTTACATCATTATATTGTAATCGAATTGAAAATAGTAATTGAATTACTCTGCCACCTCTGCTCTCATTTGTTCAGTCGTTCTTATCGATCCTGAATCTCGTCGTCCTTTTGTGCCATCGAGGTCTGTTGTTCAGCTACTATCTCTTGTAACTCCTTGACAGTATCTTGAAGTTCCACATTGCGGTCATGCACCTCATCGTATATACGGCCAGCTATCGAGTTAAGTGGAATCATTTCCTCCTCGTCCTCTTCATCCGTCTGTGGTAGCTCCACGGGATCTTCCTCATCTATTTCTACATCATCATCATCATCTTCGACCACCGTTAGCAATGGGGCTAACTCTTGTGGAAGTAGTTGTTCCCCAACCACTTGAATGTCACGAGATTCCTCCTCTCTAGGCATCTGAAGTCCTTTCTCCCTAGCCTGACTGGATCCTCCTATATTAGTCATCTTGTCAACCAAAGTTTAAGTTTTAATTACTAATCATTACTACTTGACTCTCACGAGCACATAAGTTGTAAACACATAATCACATAAGTGTTTTATTACTTCCTCCTTAAAACTCGATAAGAGTTTATCATCACTATCTTCTCGAAGGTTACTTCCTAAGGTTTTTTTCCCCCACCTAAGGTTCATAACCTAAGGCTTTGATACCAACTTGTGACACCCCCAAATCCTGGTACTTCATTTCCTCAAGATTTTGTGACGCCCCCAAAATTAGTTATATATCACCCATTCTGAGTTGCCAGATACATGGTACAAAATTCAAATACAACTTTATTTATACAACTGTTGAACTGTCGTATAGAATATGACCACAGTTAACTGTGAGTTTTTAATACAAATGTATGTAACTCTCATGGTGCCTTGACCACAACCTTGTAATGGTACTTTACATAAAAGTATAGTCAAAAAATGTTTTAGAAATTAAAATCTTTGGGAAGTGCTCAAGGAAACCTTCGTACATGGGAGGCCATGTGTCTAGGTTATAATAGATATCATATAGCCACATAATTATCCTTGGTTGACCTAATAGACCCCAAAGAAAAACAAGAAGATTACTATCATCTTTTTCCCAATGGTGAGTCTTCTCTTGACATATAAATATCTCTGTTGTCTCCAAGTGAAAATTATGTTTCAAATAAACTCCAAGATCATACAAGTAGTGCTCGTAGATATATTCAGCTAGTGGATGTACACAACCATGTCTTATGAGAACACGAGGTTGTATGTCATTAGACATCTTGTATGATAGTGGCAAAACACCCTTCCAAAGTTGGGTTCACCTCACCCTATTTAATTCACCAAATATAACTACTAAATGTTGTATAGAATACAACACACTTTTCTATACTGTTTAGGGAGGACCTCCATAGCTAGAGACCACTGTTCTATTCCCCTGTTATACCCACTCGACCCGGCAACACTCTTATTACCTGAAAGGAATTGTGAAGCAGAAAGGGTGAGCACAACAAGCCCAGTAAAGAATATCATGAATAAAGATAATTAAATTATCAATAGCTTTCATCAATAATAAATCAGAGATTTAGAACATATGGTAGTTGATAAAACTTTTCAACCATAGTTGCAGCGGAACGAGCAATCCATTATAAGAGTCAAATAGACCATAAGGTCTATTATCTTCTCTATGTTAAAAGTCCACCAATACTGTTTTATCCATGTAAAATAAATCAATCGCTTTCTGTCCCACAATCATATGAATAACTCATAATCATAATTGTGGTTCTAAATTCCTCTTAATGACCGGAATGAAGATAATTTTCATCACCTATCTTCACCTGAAACATCAAAAATCATGGTTATACCAAATCAGAATTCCTGCTCATAATCATACTAATAAATTCATCTTTGCATTACGGCCAAAGATATTCATTAACAATTAATCTTTGCACTACATGCCAAAGACATACAGCTGTATTTTAGAAGAGTCAAGTAGAGCATGATATCTACTATCTTCTACGAATTAAAAGTATATATTAAATATTTTATCATTTGAGACTCAACTTAATAAATAATCCACATCAGAATCATCACTTACCCTCGCACTACTGGCCAAGGATATTCGTTAATATCACATCCATGAATTTGTATTTCATCGCTGAGACTCAGCTCGATAATCAATCCATATCACTAAATTATCCATGCCCTACGGCTAAGGATATTCGTTAATATCATAACCACGAATTATCCATGCACTACGGATAAAGATAATCGTGTTTTCATCAATGGTCATGATCATGCCATAAAATAATTCATCTTTGCACCCTTGGCCGAAGAGAATCCATAGCCATAATCATACCAAAAATCGTCCCTCAATGCACTACGGGCTAATGAGGACTTTTTCCACATCATTTGTAACATTACGGTCATGATTATCTTAATAATTCTCACAGTCATAATCATACCAAGTCCATCTATGCACTTCTGACCAAAGATGACTTTCAACATAATATAAGCATGAGGATGATGACAATGATATAAGAATTAATCAAATGAGATAAAGGATAAATATTAAACATTTATAATACAATTTATCCAGGGTTCAATAATAACCAAATGTTATCAATCACTTAATAATCTCATAATCTAATATCATTAATATTATAACAATATTTTAATCATTTCTTAAACTTATAAACAATTTATTTTAATTATTTACACTTTATCAAATAATGCATTTAATCATTTAAAAATGACATACTCATAAGATTTCATAATCAATGATCAAATCCCTCATCAAAAATCTGCATATACCCTATATAGGATTCTCAAGCCATCAAATCCTATTTTTCAATTTTATTACTTCACATAACATATTTAATTCATTTGTTCATAACTAGTTTATTTTCATGAAAAATACCAAATCAGTCCCAAAAATATTTCTTTTATGGGATTTAGCAGAATATAGTCCCATCTTGAACATATATTTTTCTCAAAATTTTTAAAATTCATTTACTATTTTTAATATGGCTAAAACTGCCGAATATTTAGACATTTATCACAAATTGTACTTTTGTCCAAAAAATCCAAAATTTACAGGGTATACTCCTGTTATATACATGTACTCCCAATAAAAATTTCACTAATTTTGGAGTTAACCACAAGGCGTTATAAGGGTTTACTTTTAAAATAGTCTTTTCCCATAAAATCCATAACTCTTAATCTATACATCCAAAAATCACCGTTTTGGACACAATCTAGAAAACTCATCAAATTATCATTTCAAATTTTTTCAAATTTTTTAGGGTCGAAAAAAATTATGAAGCGCCTAGCGAAACCCTTTTTAATGAAAATACTATTTGTATGAATCGAAGGATCATTTACAATGCATCTTTGTAATCCACACGAGACGAGTTATTTCAAAGAGAATAATAAATAATCGAACCCGGTCGTCAGCGTAAAAGCGCATAGAGCGTGATATTCCAACAGAATAATAAAGAATGGAACCAGTGCAGCGTAAAATGCACAGACAGGATATTCCAACAGAATAATAAAGACTAGAACCAGGTCCGACGTAAAACGCACAGACAGGATATTCCAACAGAATAATAAAGACTGGAATAACAGAAGAATTTCACCAAGTATAAGGTAGCCCACGTATACAGGTTATTCCAACAGAATAATAAATAATGGAATAACAGAAGTTCTCTCATGAATACAAAAGAAATAACCCCCTTACATTAGTAGGAGATTGAATACTGCAGTAGTGTAGTAACAGAATACTCTTCTCCTCTCTCTATAGCTTGAATGAATTCGTGAAAAATAATGAAGAACTAGGCCTCTATTTATAGAAGATTTCTAGCTTAGCGATTCTGCAATGTGAAAAGGCAAAAAGCGGCTTGACGGTAGTGATGTGAAAAGAAAAGTGGTTTGACGCCTGTAATGTGAAACACCAAGTGGTTTGACGCCTGTAATATAAAACACCAAGTGATTTGACGCCTGTAATGTGAAATGACAATTGGTTCGACGCCTGTAATGTGAAACAAAAATTGGTTCGACGCCTGTAATATGAAACGGCAAGTGGTTTGACGTCTAGTAAAGGTAATTACTATTGGCGAAAGAGACTCTTAGATGTTGACATATGGGCCCCCATAGAATAACCAAATTTACCACAAACGTCTCATAATAGACTCTTTATATACATCAATGATTGAATAAATATTACCACAAATCATTTTATTTTTAATCAACACATATTTAATCATTCAACAATTGTTAATCATTAATATTATAACTTGCCGTCTCAATTATTGATTTAATAATATAAATTATTATACAAATGATACTATGACAATAATTGAATCAATAATATAAGAGATATGATGCAGCAATTACTGTAGCAATAATTAAGTATAACTAAGTGACTTCTCACGTAAGCATCAATAATCAATAATGTGTGCTACTATGCAACCACGCGTATTACTATACTTTTACTACCGAGTAGTTCAACAGTTTTAACGGTAAAACTTCCGCCGTTATTTTCATAAAAATATTTTTGTCATTTTCTCAATCCGATAATAATTCCGTTGCGGGGTCCACCAATGATTGTACCGTCGTACGGATATTCTCCGACAAAAAGAATATTCCTCGACCAATCGAATATTCCCCGACAAAACGAATATTTTCTATCAACTTGTTTACTTTGCAAAAAAAAATTCACATATTACCCTTAACTTTAAACTTTTATCAATTTAACTATTTACCAAAATAAAAAAAATTGAATACTTTTATTTCATAAAATTCGGGGTCTCACAATCACCCCTACTTATGAAATTTCGCCCTCGAAATTTACGTGCGTACCTGATGTTCGAAGAGATGAGAATACCTTTCTTTCTTTTTCAGATTGTACTTTCCCGGTAATTTCCTCTATATCATGATTTTTCCATTGCTCATCTCCTATATTTCAGATATCATTCTAGAATATATCTTCAAAACAAAGGTTAATTGACATATCAAAATTTGTCAACTTATCAAGTAAACAATTTCATCTTAGGTAAGTCACACACTAACGAAGTATATAACTCGTCTCTCCCCTCCTAGTTCTAGACTCTTATTTCCGCCAGCGACCATATCCCTAAGCTCTGATACCAAATGTGACGCCCCCAAAATTAGGTATACATCACCCATTCTGAGTCGCCAGATACATGGTACAAAATTTAAATACAACTTCAATTATACAACTGTTGAACTGTCGTATAGAATACGACCACAGTTAATTATGAGTTTTAATACAAATGTATACAACTCTCATGGTGCCTCGACCACAACCTTATAATGGTACTTTACATAAAATTATAGTCAAAAACTATTTTAGAAATTAAAATCTTTGGGAAGTGCTCAAGGAAACCTTCGTACATGGGAGGCCATGTGTCTAGGTTATAATAGATATCATATAGCCACATAATTATCCTTGGTTGACCTAATAGACCCCAAAGAAAAACAAGAAGATTACTATCATCTTTTTCCCAATGGTGAGTCTTCTCTTGACATATAAATATCTCTGTTGTCTCCAAGTGAAAATTATGTTTCAAATAAACTCCAAGATCATACAAGTAGTGCTCGTAGATATATTCAGCTAGTGGATGTACACAACCATGTCTTATGAGAGCACGAGGTTGTATGTCATTAGACATCTTGTATGATAGTGGCAAAACACCCTTCCAAAGTTGGGTTCACCTCACCCTATTTAATTCACCAAATATAACTACTAAATGTTGTATAGAATACAACACACTTTTCTATCTTTGTTTAGGAGGACCTCCATGACTAGAGACCAACATTCTATTCCCCTATTATACCCACTCAACCGTGAACACTCTTATTACCTGAAAGGAATTGTGAAGCAGAAAGGGTGAGCACAACAAGCCCAGTAAAGAATATCATGAATAAAGATAATTAAATTATCAATAGCTTTCATCAATAATAAATCAGAGATTTAGAACATATGGTAGATGATAAAACTTTTCAACCATAGTTGCAAATGAACGAAGCAATCCATTATAAGAGTCAAATAGACCATAAGGTCTATTATCTTCTCTATGTTAAAAGTCCACCAATCTTGTTTTTATCCATATAAAATAAATCAATCGTTCACTGTCCACAATCATATGAATAACTCATAATCATAATTGTGGTTCTAAATTCCTCTTCGCAACCGGAATGAAGATAATTTTCATCACCTATCTTCACGAAACATCAAAAATCATGGTTATACTAAATCAGAATTCCTGCTCATAATCATACTAATAAATTCATCTTTGCATTACGGCCAAAGATATTCATTAACAATTAATCTTTGCACTACATGCCAAAGACATACAACTGTATTTTAGAAGAGTCAAGTAGAGCATGATATCTACTATCTTCTACGAATTAAAAGTGTATAAAAAATATTTTATCGTTGAGACTCGAACAATAAATAATCCACATCATCGAATCACCCACTACACTACTACCAAGGATATTCGTTAATATCACATCCATGAATTTATATTTCATCGCTGAGACTAAGCTCGATAATCAGTCCATATCACTGAATTATCCATGCCCTACAGCTAAGGATATTTGTTAATATCACGACCACCAATTATCCATGCACTACGGCTAAAGATAATCGTGTTTTCATCAACGGTCATGGTCATGCCATAAAACAATTCATCTTTGCACCCTTGGCCGAAGAGAATACATAGCCATAATCATACCAAAAACTGTCCATCAATGCACTACGGGCCAATGAGGACTTTTTTCACATTATTTATAACATTACGGTCATGATTATACCGAATAATCCCTGGTCATAATCATACCAAGTCCATCTATGTACTACGGCCAAAGATGACTTTCAACATAATATAAGCATGAGGATAATGACAATGATATAAGAATGAATCAAATAAGATAAAGGATAAATATTAAACATTTATAATACAATTTATCCAGCGTTCAATAATAACCAAATGTTATCAATCACTTAATAATCTCATAATTTAATATCATTAATATTATAACAATATTTTAATCATTTCTTAAACTTATAAACAATTTATTTCTATTGTTTACACTTTATCAAATAATGCATTTAATCATTCAAAAATGTCATACGCATAAGATTTCATAATCAATGATCAAATCCCTCATCAAAAATCTGCATATACCCTATATAGGATTCTCAAGCCATAAAATCCAATTTTCCAATTTTATTACTTCACATAACATATTTAATTCATTTACTCATAACTAGTTCATTTTCATGAAAAATACAAAATCAGTCCCAAAAATATTTCTTTTCTCGGATTTAGCAGAATATAGTCCCATCTTGAACATATATTTTTCTCAAAATTTTTAAAATTCATTTACTATTTTTCATATGGCTAAAACTGCCGAATATTTAGACATTTATCATAAATTGTACTTTTGTCCAAAAATTCCGAAATTTACAAGGTATACTCCTGTTATATACATGTACTCCCAATAAAAATTTCACCAATTTTGGAGTTAACCACAAGGCGTTATAAGGGTTTACTTTTAAAATAGTATTTTCTCATAAAATCCACAACTCTTAATGTATACATCCAAAAATTGCCATTTTAGGACACAATCTAGAAAACTCATCAAATTATCATTTTAAATTTTTCCAGAATTTTTGAGGTTCATAACAATTATGAAACTGCCCCTGGCAGAAACTCCTTTTTAATGAAAATACTATTCGTATGAATACGAAGGATCATTTACAATGCATGCGGTAATCCATATAGATATGTTATTTCAACAGAATAATAAATAACGGAACCAGGTCCGACATAAAATGCATAGACAGGATATTCCAACAGAATAATAAAGAATGGAACCAGGTTCGGCGTAAAATGCACAGACAGGATATTGCAACAGAATAATAAAGACTGGAATAAGAGAAGAATTTCACCAAGTATAGGGTAGCCCGCGTATACAGGTTATTCCAACAGAATAATAAATAATGGAATAACAGAAGTTCTCCTCATGAATACAAAAGAAATAACACCCCTTATATTAGTAGGAGATTGAATACTGCAGTAGTGTAGTAACAGAATACTCTTCTTCTTTCTCTCTATACTTTCTCTCTCTATAGCTTGAATGAATTCGTGAAAAATAATGAAGAACTAGGCCTCTATTTATAGAAGATTTCTAGCTTAGCATTTACAATGTGAAAAGGCAAGCGGCTTGACGACTGGTGATGTGAAAAGAAAAGTGGTTTGACGCCTGTAATGTGAAACACCAAGTGGTTTGACGCCTGTAATGTGAAGCACCAAGTGGTTTGACGCCTGTAATGTGAAACACCAAGTGGTTTGACGCCTGTAATGTGAAATGACAATTGGTTCGACGCCTGTAATATGAAACGGCAAGTGGTTTAACGTCGTGTAAAGGTAATTACTATTGGCGAAAGGGACTCTTACATGATGACATATGGGCCCCCATAGAATAACCAAATTTACCATAAACGTCTCATAATAGACTCTTTATATACATCAAGGATTAAATAAATATTACCACAAATCATTTTATTTTTAATCAACACATATTTAATCTTTCAACAATTATTAATCATTAATATTATAACTTGTCGTCTCAATTATTGATTTAATAATACAACATATTATACAGATGATACTATGACAATAATTGAATCAATAATATAAGAGATATGATGCAGCAATTACTGTAGCAATAATTGAGTATAACTAAGTGACTTCTCACGTAAGCATCAATAATCAATATTGTGTGCTACTATGCAACCACGCGTATTACTGTACTTTTACTACCGAGTAGTTCAACAGTTTTAACGGTAAAACTTCCGCCGTTATTTTCATAAAACTATTTTTGTCGTTTTCTCAATCCGACAATAATTCCGTTGCGGGGTCCACCAATGATTGTACCGTCGTACGGATATTCTCCTACAAAAAGAATATTCCTCGACCAATCAAATATTCCCCGACAAAACGAATATTTTATATCAACTTGTTTACTTTGCAAAAAAAAATTCACATATTACCCTTAACTTTAAACTTTTATCAATTTAACTATTTACCAAAATAAAAAAAATTGAATACTTTTATTTCATAAAATTTGGGGTCTCACAGATTTGGTGTTCACTTAACCAAAACATTCATTTCTAACTACCCAATCATAATATAATTGAATAATAAAAGAAAACCTTCCCCATTAAAGGGTTACATAATAAAAATCTCCCAGGTTATCTGACTTTTAATCATTATTCAGATGCGAAAAACATTACATGACTTATTTAAAATAAAGTCTATGATCAACATAATAAAAGTCTGACATCTTAATCAAATTAAAAATTATAAGTCTTCATCACTTGTACATTTTTCCCTTTCCTTTGCTAGTCGAAGGTTCACCTACCTTCTCTTCTTTAGCTGCAATGAGTTTATAAATATGCAAGAGTGAGCAAAACAATTGCTCACTGGATATAATATGAAATCAACAGGAGTATAACAATAATAACTGTCGAAATAGGCTCATCAAAAGTGAATAGTACTATATCAATAATAATGAGAAACTGAAATCCCAAAATATGGAAAATATACATCATTGAGGGTCGTAAGACTATGAACTACATCTATAGTTGCAAGTAATCTTTCAACTCCAACTTTAACAATCATAAGATTATAAGGACCTCATACTTAGGGGGATCAGTCCTTCGTACAATGTATTGTGCACAAACATTTTAACGACATGCGTAAGTTAACCCCTAATCATAACAATAGGGTTGTTCATCTCAGTATTTAGAGTACAAGTCCGCACCAAAGGAAGTTTGGTTTGGATAAGCTTTCAAGGTAATTTTGAATTCAACGAACATCAACTAAGGAGTAGTTGAATAAAACCAATAACACTATACTATAGAATAATCGTGATTGAATCAATCATAGTAAACTAAAGCCATGCTTTAGGAATAATCTAATAGCATACAATTTGAATAACTATAGCATATCTTGCTTGAACAATACTAAGCCAAGGTTAATTAGAATTGAATACTAAGCATGCATAGCAATTTGAACGATAGAAATGTTCGACATTAGTATATATAGTTGTGCATGCTAAACAACAAGTTAAATACAAGAATAACTTACATCATTATATTGTATTCGAATTGAAAGCATTAATTGAATTAACAAGATAATAGATTAGAAAACTTGTCTTGTTCGTAGATTAAATCGAACAATTCGAATCACAATATCCTACATACATATGTCATCATGACATAGTTAGTCACCACCACTTTACAAACTTAACTAACTACATTCATCATGTATGTTTGATTATTTAATCACATAATCAAGTTATAACACAATTTAATCTTTAATAATATAATTATTCATAGTATAGAAATACTAAAATCAATATTTTACAGTCCTACTATCATCACATAATGTTTCTTAAAATTTTGTGTACAAAAAGTACACTATCGCACCATTCTCGCTAACTCAAGATTTGTGGGCGCCACGATTTTACATCGTGGGTCGCACCAGCGACGTGGGGATATGGCGCCATGACGACGGTAAATAAACTATGAAGCGCGATGCGGCGCGTAGCGATGATATTCTGGCGCCACTAAAATCTTCTTTGAAGGCTTTAAATTGACAACTTGACAGCGATCTGAAAAGGCAATTTTGGCCTACAAGCTTGTTTCTAACAGATTAATTCACATGCAATTCATACAAAAACTTCATGTAAACATAATTCAAGAACTCCTAACATGTTTCTACCCATACAACAACATAAACAACAAATTTAAAACATCCAATTTCATTGTTTTTGATAAAACTCACTTTTGATATTTCAATGAAAATCAACACATCAGTAAATTTGTTTTTCAACCAAAACAATTAATTCAAAGTATCTTTATCAATAATTATACATGTTCTATCAAATTAGATGGTCAATTTATCAACTAAACAGCTAATTAACTCTCAATTTCTACTTTAAGCTACACAATATATATTCACAAAAACTCTCTGTAAATATAAAACATATAACTGATATCAGTTATACTAGATATCTAACGTATATAAGATATACTATATATTAATTATATAACATAAATATAAAACATATAACTGATATCAGTTATACTTTTTTTGAAATCAAAAGTCATAAGGCTTGTTTGGTTAAATAACTAAAAAATAACCCATTAATCCTTATGCCTTGTTTGGTAAAACACAATTAGATAAAAGACTTAATAGGCATTAGGCCTTGTTTGGCAAAACTGAATTAAACTCCCTTAATTTATTTTAGTAACTCCTTTATAGTAAGGTTATTTGTCACACTTTAATTTAATTAAATTAATTCTAAAAACAATTTGTTAATCACTTTAACACATAAATCAATACCACAAAATTATAATTTTCTTTATAATCATAACTTTCTTTAACCCACTAACACATCCTTTTAATTTACAATTCAAATTCAAATATAATAATTTATTTAATCAAAACTTTCTAACTTAATAATTAAATTAAATTAGCAAAATAATTAATTAATTTTGTTAACTATTTAACAAATAGTTAACAAAATTGAATCAAATATGAACAATTATTTATTTAACAATAAATACATCCTTTAAATACTTAAATAATTCAATAAATATTTAATATAACAATTAAAGAATTCTGGAATGTTACATTAACCTTTTGATAAGTTAAGCACCTACTCACATATGCTGCTATCTCTCTATTCATGTTCGGCCACAAAAAACTCTGTCGAAGGTCTTGATACAGTACTACCAGGATGAATCGAGTACCTCAAACTATGAGACTCTTGTAACACTTCCTCCTTTAATTACATCTTATTTGGAAGCCAAATTCTTCCTTCAAATCTTAATAATCCCTCATTATCAAGACTAACCTCTATCTCTTTTTCACCTGCTAATCGCTTCTTCATCTGATCACACTCATCATTTCTGAGTTGTACCTTCTTGACTCTCTCTACAATGATAGATCGAATCTCCGTTGAAAATAATCTCTGACCCGACTTACTCGGTAACTTCACCTCTAACTGTGACGAACGAGATTTTTGTAATTTAATTTTTATATTTATTGAATTAAATAAATATTGTTCAATGATTTAATTATTGGATTAAATAACTAATTAATGAAATTGTGGTATATTAATTTAATTATATGTGTTATATTTATTAAATTAATGTGGAGAATTTTTACTATTCAAATTATGTAATTATGTGAATTTATTGAATTAAATGAAATATTTAATAAGCATAATGTTATTTTAATTAATTTAATAATTAATTAGAGAATTAATAATTTAATTTAATTAATAAATGAGAAATTTAATTTTGTAACTATGTGAATTAATGAGAAATTATTATATTTATTTTAATTAAAGTAAATAAGATATTTGATTATTTTATAAAGGGGTGTGACACTATTAAACTATAGTATAAGAGAATCATTAAATTAACTGGTTTTAGAACCTATTATTGCTAGCCAAACGAGGCCCTAAGAGAAGTTAGTAGCACTTAACCCATGATGGGTTAACTGACCTCCACAATACGTCAGTTTTATTATTAAATACGTCTTCTTCTGTATTTTTTCTAGGTCTGGAACAAAGCAATCACAGAGAGAAAATTGAGAGTTGTTTGATTTAAGAAGTGTCTGAGAAAGGAGAAAACATCATCCCTGCTAACCTACACTATGCGCTTTGGGTAATTTCTCCAACCCAATTTTATTTACGTTGTTTAAGTTTTTCAAGAAAATAGCTTTCAAGTTCTGTATAATCTCTGTAAATGGAAAAATGAGTAAAGATTTTGTTATATTATGTTAAGTATAACATGTTTTAATATATATCGTATAATTCCATATCATCAGTTTCATAAAAATATATGTCGTAGATTGTTTCTAAATTACAAAGTATGAAAATATGGCCATATGGCCTTACATACCAAATTTAACATGATAATCATAAGTTGTATTATAAATTTACACATGTATGTGTTAATATGTTAACGTAGTATGTTTTTACTATGTTGTATAAACCATAACATCAGTTTCATAAATATATGTAGTAGATTGTTTATTCAAAATTACAGAGTATAAAAATATTGCCATATGGCCTTACGTACCAAAATTGATACGTCAATCGTATTTTATAACATAAATTTATACTTGTATATAATTATGAATGTTAAAAATGAAGGAATCAAACTTTAAATGAATAGATTCGGTGTTATAATAAACCCGTAGTGTTGATTTTCATGTTTTGTATTCAAAACATTCAAAAATGTCAAGAACAATAAATTATATGTTTTGATTCTTCAAATTATGTGTTATAACATGTTAAAATCATGCTAGAAGGGTGGAGTAGTAAATATATGTGTATTATAGTGTTTGGGTATGGCTAATTTTGTGTAAGAGTAAATTAATTGGAGGTGTTGGCCATGTTCTGCAATTTTTCACGAATTGCGAGAATATTCTTGATTTCGCCATACCGCATGCCATGATCCCACCCCCCTTAAAGGCTACAAACACACCACCACAGCTTGCAGTCTTGAGAACAAGCATAAAAGTGGCGCCGCAGCGCCACTCTGCAGAATGTCCAAAAATAAAAATTTTAAAGTGTTCAAGCCCATGACTATGATTGTAACCTAATCTAATGAACATAAAAAAATGTTAGAAGTATAACGAGACGTTAAAATAAGTTATTAACATGTCAATAACACAGTTACGTGTGGATTGAATGATTAAACACATAGTTAACTTATTGTTCGTGAAGTGTAACATTATGTGACAATAAGTGTGGTAATTTGGCTAAGTATAGTTATAATCCGAGTTAGACGAAAAGAATGAACTTGTAATGACTAGTTACGTATAATTGACTTGTATTGTGAACATGAATGGTATGTATGATTAAATCGAGGAACAAGTATAATTAACGTGTAATCTACGCACGAGGCAAGTTTCATAACCCTATTTGTTATCATTATTCAAGTTTATAATTTACGTCGAGTAAATTCTCATTATTATTAATCAAGTTCAATTGTTATACCAAAGATTATTTATCTTTTCAAAGTATGATTCTGTTATACAATATTTGTTCTATTGTATACCTCTTGAGATTGTTATTCAATTTAAATATCATTTATTATTGAACCTTGTTAGACTAGTGAACCCTATTTGATTCGACTAGTCCATAGTTGATGAACGTTCTAAATTTCAGAACTCTTATTGATTTATCCAAACCAAACCTCATTTGGTGCGGACTCTAATGTCAAACTGAGATGAACAACCCTGTATAGGAATTTCTTATGCGTTAGCGTTAAGATATTGTGCACAGTATGGTACAAGGGCTGATCCCCCTAAGTACGAGGAGAAAAGTCTATAGTCTTATAACTGTTAAAGGTTTCAAGTATAACCCTTGATAACCTAGGACATAGTTCAAGGTCTTATGACCCTTAGAAATCTTTTGATTCTTATTATTCATTATTGATTCAAAAGTTGAGTTTTATTCCAGAAGTCTTTGATTCACTCACATTTATTATATATTGTTATTTCATTTTTATACTTGTGGGCAATCGTGCTCACTTTTGCGTAATAATAACATTGCAGTTAAGAACGAAAGGTCCGATGAGCCTTCGACTAGCAAAGGCAAGGGCAATATTAACAAGTGACGAAGACTTGTTGTTTTATGTGATATTGAATTTATGTTTTAGACTTATATTGATGTTGTGTAAGACTATAAATTGTTTATTTTTTCGCAGTTAAGAATTAAGGTTAGTATGACCTGGGATCTATCTAATTATTTTAGTTGATGTAACTCCTTAAGGAGAGGATTTATTTATATCTATTTATGCTTTCAATTATTATGGGTAGATAGATATATGAAGTTTGAATAGTGAACACAAAATCATGTGGAAATTGAAGTACCCGAATTTGGGGGTGTCACAGGTTGGTATCAAAGCTGTAGTATATGAACCTTAGGTGGGGGAACAACCTTAGGTAGTAGCCTTATAGTAAGAACATAGTGATGGAAAACTCTTATCGAGTTCTAAGAAATGAATTTCTTAATTCATTGAAGATAATAAAAGTCTTTATGTGTTTATGTGTTAAATTATGTGCTCACTAGTACAACTTAGTAACTAAAACTTGAAACTTTGTTGTCAGGATGTCGGATGTTGGAGGAGCTAGTCGAGCTGGGGAGGAGGAACCTCGAGTACCTATAGAGGAGGAGCCCCGAGACATTCATGTCGTCAGGGAGCATTTGGTACAGAGAGAGTCATCTCCATTGATCACTGTTGTTGGTCAGGAGCATGAACCTGAGACTGATTCAGAGGAGGATCCTGAGGAGGAAGAGGAAGAAGAGGAGTTCCCACCGAACTCCATTAATGCTGAGATGTATGACGAGTTATATGACCGTAACGTAGAGTTATGTGACACTGTCCAGGATCTGACTGAGCGGGCTATTATTCAGCAGATTACCATCGAGCAGAAGGATAGGGTAGTTGTGACTCTTCACACACGTCTAGGAAATGTGGAGTGGGATTTGGTTCACGAGAAGGGTCAAACTGAGTAGAAGTCCGAAGAAATAGAGAAGTTGAAGAAAGAACTGAAAGAGAGCTCAGAAAGGCTGACCATAGTAGAAGAGGGCTGGATAAGAGAGTCACGTCGTGCTGATCTTGCAGAAGAGGATGGTCGTGCGAAGAAGGCTAAGCTTGGGGAGACGTACACTACACTTCAAAATGCAAAGGATGAAGCCCAAGATCGAGTTATAAGATACCCAATACAGTTCGAAGGACTACCATCGTATATGCTAGATTGTCAAATGATGTCCCGCATCATGGAAGAGGAACATAGCAAGGCTATTCAACGCCTTAACAGGCAGTGATATGATTTGTTTAATTATGTGAAAAAAACGTATCTGGTATTTAGATGTAAATTCCAATGTGTTTATGAACAAAGGAATATTTTAATGTTTTAAATCCTGTAGATTCTTTATCTCGGGATAGTTGATGTAAATAGCAGTGATGCTATCGTTTGATGTTAAAATTTTTGATTTGAATAAATATATTAAATTATTTGAAATAATATGATAAGTGATTATGTTAAATTGTTGAGTTAAGCCTTAACTATTTAGAGAATTTAAAAGAGATCTAATAAGCATATATTTTAACAGAAATATGCCGCCAAGAAGAAGACAACACCGTCAACCAGCTTAAGAAGAATCGACGAATAACAACAATAACGCCAATGCTAATCCCGTTCAACAATTAGTGAACTTACTAGCTGGAGCGATGAATAATCAACTTCAAGCTCCACCGAATACAACATTCAAAGATTTCAAGGCGGTGGGACCACCAGAGTTTAAAGGCTCCATGAACCCGATCGAAGCTCAGACTTGTGTTATGGAGATGGAGAAGGTTTTTGATGTTGCTAGAGTCAGAAAGGACCAGAAGACCGCTTTAATAGCGTTTATCTTTGAAATCAAAACCGATTCTTGGTGGCAAGTAAACAAGGTCCGTGGAGGAGAAGGTGTGATTACCTGGGAGAGATTCAAGGAGATGTTTTTTGAGATGTATTTCCCAACCAGCTTGCAGAACCAAATGGAGGTCCAGTTTTTGGAGCTAAAATAGGGGAATATGTCCGTACCAGATTATGCGGCTAAATTCAATGAGTTGAAAGGTTCACCACTTATCAAGTGCACACGTATGAGAGGAAAGCAAGAAGGTTTGAACAAGGATTAAAGCCCTGGTTGTATAGTAAGGTATCGTTGTTTTGATTGAAGACATTATTTGGAGTCTTGGAAAAGCCATACTCATTTGAAGGTGGAAGCGATGCGGTCACCAAATATAATCAAAGATCAGAAGAGGAAGAAGAATGAAAGTGAAGGAAATAACAAAGTTAGTGGAAGTAACACGGGAGGTGGTATTAATAATCAGAAGAGAAGGTGGTCTAAAAACTAGTCCACTGGAAATCAGCCAGGAGGTCAGAAAAAGAGAATTGAAGTGTGCCCGACCTACGGGAAAGCTAATTTGGGAGTGTGTATGAAGGGTAAGCGAGTGTGCTACAATTGTGGTCAGGAAGACCACATAGCACCTAACTGTCCTAACCCAAAGAAAGGTGCCTGCTTCACTTGTGGCTCAAAAGATCATTTGGCAAGATACTACCCTAAGAAGGGATCTGGAGGGGCAGGATCAAGAGGAAATAGAGGACACATCGGTGGAAGCGCTCTAACTATCACAGGACCAATCGCAACCAACCGACCGATCGCCAGGACATTCAATATGACGGTGCAAGATGCAGTTTAGTCTCGTGATGTGGTGTTAGGTATCATTCTGATCAATAAAGTTAATGCTTATATATTATTTGATTCGGGTGCTACTTGTTCCTTTATATTCGATGACTTTGCTAAGAACTTAGAATTGCCTAAGGATGAGTTAGAATACCCCATGAACATAGAAATTGCGAATAGAGAAATAATCTTTGTTAAGTACGTACATATGAACTGTAGAGTGGATATTAAGGGTAATATCACGAACATAGATCTTATCCCTACTCGACTTGGGAAATTTGATGTTATCTTGGGAATAGACTGGTTATTTAATTACGGGGCTGTATTTGATTGTCAGAAGAAGCGTATTAACCTTATGACTCCGTCAAAGGCTGTGCTTTATGGTAGCAAGTCGCCTAGACAAGCGAGTTGTATGATGATGATGCAGGTCAGGAAGTTGTTAAGACAAGGCTGTGTAGGATATTTAGCTTACATAGTCGACAGTCGTAAAGAGAATCCGAAAGTAAAAGAGATACCAGTAGTGAGGGATTTCACCGACGTATTTCCAGACGATTTGTCAGGAGTTCCGCCAGATAGAGAGGTTGATTTCGTGATCGATTTGGCGCCAGGAACTACTCCAATATCGAAGGCACCATACCGAATGGCACCAGTAGAGATGAAAGAATTGATGGTGCAACTACAAGAATTACTGGACAAGAAGTACATTTAACAAAGCGTATCACCATGGGGAGCACTAGTTTTGTTTGTGAAAAAGAAGGATGGGAAGATGCGACTCTGCATTAATTACAGAGAACTGAATAAGGTCACGATTAAGAATAGATATCCATTACCGAGGATCGATGATTTGTTTGATCAATTGAAGGGAGCAAAATACTTTTCCAAGATAGATTTGAGGAGTGGTTATCATCAACTGAAGGTGAGGCCAGAGGATGTACCAAAGACAGCGTTCAGAACACGATATGGTCACTATGAATTTTTGGTAATGTCGTTTGGTCTAACGAATGCTCCTGCATCATTTATGGGACTAATGAATGGTGTGTTCAAGCCATTTTTGGACACGTTCGTAGTGGTATTTATAGATGATATTTTGGTATATTTGAAAACCAAGGAAGAACATGAAGAGCATTTGTAATTAATGTTGGAGGTGTTGAGAAGAGAGAAGTTGTATGTCAAGTTTTTGAAATGCAAATTTTGGATCGAACGGGTACAATTTCTTGGGCACGTGATCGATAAAAATGGAATTTCGGTAGATCCATCCAAAGTGGAGGTCGTGATTAACTGGGATCATCCGAGGACGTCGTCGGAAGTACGAAGTTTTCTTGGATTGGCATGATATTACAGAAGATTCATTCAAGACTTTTCTAATATCGGCAACTCCGTTAACGAATTTGACTCGAAAAGCTGTGAAATTTGTCTGGACGAAGAAGTGTGGGAAAGCTTTCAAGAATTGAAGAAGAGGTTGAGTACAACACCTGTATTATCTCTTCCGGATGATACATGAAATTTTGTTATTTTTAGTGATGCGTCGCATAAAGGACTTGGCTGTGTGCTTATGCAAAATGACAGTCATTGCGTATGCGTCACGACAATTGAAAGATTATGAGAAGGGGTATCTGACCCACGACTTGGAGTTAGCTGCAGTGGTTTTTGCGTTGAAAATCTGGAGGCACTATCTCTATTGGGAGAAGTGTGAGATATATACAGACCACAAGAGTCTGAAATATGTTTTGACACAGAAGGATTTGAATATGCGCCAAAGAAGGTGGTTGGAGTTAATTAAGGACTATGATTGTGAGATTTTATACCATCCGGGTAAGGCAAATGTGGTTGTCGACGCCTTAAGTAGAAAGGGTCGGGAGAAATTAATGATGTTGACTGCTCAGAAGGAGTTAATTTCGGTCATTAAGAAGTTGGAATTGGAAGTGAAGTATCCTATGGAAATTGATGAGAAGTTGTTTCCAATGCAATCTGGTACAACCTTACTGGATAAGGTTAAGGAGGCTCAATTGTAGGACGAAGAATGTAAAAAGGTGAAAGAGAAGATATCCGAAGGAACTGAACCGAGATTCAAAATGGATAAGGAAGGAATACTGAGATTTGAGAGCAGAGTTTGGGTACCGCCAGTAACAGAGATTAAGGAAGACATTTTAAGCGAGGCACAAAGTTCTCGATATTCGATTCACCCTAGTAGTACCAAGATCTTCGACAACATTTCTGGTGGCCAAATTTGAAACGAGATGTTGCAGAGTGTGTTGCCAAGTGTCTAACTTGTCAGAAAGTGAAAGCAGAACATCATAGGCCGAGTGGGTTGCTACAAGCGTTGGAGATCCCAGAGTGGAAATGGGAACATATTACGATGGATTTCGTGGTTGGCCTTCCGATCAAAATCAGATTCAACTTAGACCAGTTGGAAAGGTTATATGTGAAAGAAATTGTTTTGAGGCACGGATTTCCGGTGTCAATTGTTTCCGATAGGGATCCACGCTTTACATTGAACTTTTGGAAACATCTACAAGAATGCATGGGTACACAATTGCGAATGAGTACGACATATCACCCTCAAACAGATGGGCAGAGTGAAAGAACGATTTAGACATTAGAAGATATGGTAAGAGCTTGTGTAATGGACTTTAAAGGAAATTGGGATGATCACTTACTGCTCGTAGAGTTCGACTACAACAACAGTTACCACGCTAGTATTGGTATGCCGCTTTATGAAGCGTTATACGGCAAAAAGTGTAGAACCCCGCTATACTGGGATGAAGTTGGCGAGAGACAATTACTAGGTCCAGAATTAGTGCTGCAGACAACAAAAATAGTCAAAGTGATCCGAACAAGGCTGGTAGCAGCTCAAGATAGACAGAAGAAATACGCCGATCCACACCATAAAAATGTTGAGTTTGAATCGGGTAGTTAATTGTTCTTGAAGGTCTCTCCCTGGAAGGGAAAGATCAGGTTCGAAAAGAAAGGGAAATTAAGCCCAAGATTCATTGGTCCCTTTGAGGTACTGCGAAAAATCGGAGAAGTTGCGTATGAGGTAGCCTTACCTCCAGCACTCGAAAATGTCAACAACGTCTTCCATGTATCCGTATTACGACCCTACAAACCCGATTACAAGCATGTAATTGAATACGAACCCCTACATTTTGAAAAAGACTTATCTTACGAAGAAATTCCTGTTCAAATTGTCGACAGAAAAGAACAAGTTCTCAGAAATAAAGTAATACCTTACATTAAGGTAATTTGGAGGAACCACAACGTTGAAGAAGGCGTGTGGAACTCGAAGAGAATATGATGAAGAATTACCTCATTTATTTACTTAAATCATGTATGGCGATTCTAGGGATGATTCTTTGTAAGGGGGGGGAGAATGTAACGAATCGAATTGATTGAGTCGTGATTAGGGGGCGTAATCCTTTTAAGGGGAAAGATGTGATGAACGATATTTTTGCAATTTATTTTTTATATTTATTGCATTAAATAAATATTGTTCAATGATTTAATTATTGGATTAAATAATTAATTGATGAAATTGTGGTAGACTAATTTAATTATATGTGTTATATTTATTAAATTAATGTGGAGAATTTTACTATTCAATTATGTAATTATGTGAGCTTATTGAATTAAATGAAATATTTAATAAGCATAATGTTATTTTAATTAATTTAATAATTAATTAGAGAATTAATAATTTAACAAAATTAATAAATGAGAAATTTAATTTTGTAACTATGTGAATTAATGAGAAATTATTATATTTATTTTAATTAAAGTAAATAAGATATTTGATTATTTTATAAAGGGATGTGACACTATTAAACTATAGTATAAGAGAATCATTAAATTAAATGGTTTTGGAACCTATTATTGCCAGCCAAACGAGGCCCTAAGAGAAGTTTGTAGCAATTAACCCATGATGGGTTAACTGACCTCCATAATACGTAAGTTTTATTATTAAATACGTCTTCTTCTGTATTTATTCTAAGTCTGGAACAAAGCAATCATAGAGAGAAAATTGAGAGTTGTTTAATTTAAGAAGTGTCTAAGAAAGGAGAAAGCATCATCCCTATTAACCTACACTCTGCGCTTTGGGTAATTTCTCCAACCCAATTTTATTTACGTTGTTTAAGTTTTTCAAGAAAATGGCTTTCAAGTTATGTATAATCTATGTAAATGGAAAAATGAGTAAAGATTTTGTTATATTATGTTAAGTATAACATGTTTTAATATATATCGTATAATTCCATATCATTAGTTTCATAAAAATATATGTCGTAGATTGTTTCTAAATTACAAAGTATGAAAATATGGCTATATGGCCTTACATACCAAATTTAACATGATAATCATAAGTTGTATTATAAATTTACACATGTATGTGTTAATATTTTAACGTAGTATGTTTTTACTATGTTGTATGAACCATAACATCAATTTCATAAAATATATATAGTAGATTGTTTATTCAAAATTACAGAGTATGAAAATATGGCCATATGGACTTACGTACCAAAATGGATACGTCAATCATATGTTATAACATAAATTTATACTTTTATATAATTATGCATGTTAAAAATGAAGGAATCAAACTTTAAATGAATAGATTCGGTGTTATAATAAACCCGTAGTGTTGATTTTCATGTTTTGTATTCAAAACTTTCAAAAATGTCAAGAACAAAAAATTATATGTTTTGATTCTTCAAATTATATGTTATAACATGTTAAAATCATGCTAGAAGGGTGGACTAGTAAGTATATGTGTATTATAGTGTTTGGGTATGGCTAATTTTGTGTAAGAGTAAATTAATTGGAGGTGTTGGCCATGTTCTGCAATTTTTCACTAATTGCAGAATCTATTCTTCGTTCATGCTTGGCTTGATCCCCTACGCCTAAGCCTTTCACTACAAGCGCCACCGTGTAAATGGCGCCAAAGGTGAGCATGATGCCCTTGCCATGTGCCACCAAGAAACAAGCATAAAAGTGGCAACTGCGGTATACTCTGCAGAATGTCCAAATATAAAATTTTTAAAGTGTTCAAGTCCATGACTGTGATATATAGTAACCTAATCTAATGAACATAAAATATGTTAGAATTATAACGAGACTTTAAAATAAGTTATTAACATGCCAATAACACAGTTACATGTGGATTGAATGATTAAACACATAGTTAACTTATTGTTCGTGAAGTGTAACATTATGTGACAATAAGTGTGGTAATTTGGCTAAGTCTAGTCATAATACGAGTTAGACGAAAAGAATGAACTTGTAATGACTAGTTACGTATAATTGACTGGTATTGTGAACATGAATGGTATGCAGAATTAAATTGAGGAACAAGTATAATTAACGTGTAATCTACGCACGAGGCAAATTTCCTAACCCTACTTGTTATCATTATTCAAGTTTATAATTTACGTTGAGTAAATTCTCATTATTATTAATCAAGTTCAATTGTTATACCAAAGATTATTTATCTTTTCAAAGTATGATTCTGTTATACAATATTTGTTATATTGTATACCTCTTGAGATTGTTATTCAATTTAAATATCATTTATTGATGAACCTTGTTACACTAGTGAACCTTATTCGATTCGAAGTCCATAGTTGATGAACATTTTAAATTTCAGAACACTTATTGATTTATCCAAACCAAAATTCCTTTGGTGCAGACTCGAATATCAAACTGAGATGAACAACCCTGTATAGGGATTTCTTATGTGTTAGGGTTAAGATATTTTGCATAGTATGGTACTAAGGGTTCATCCCCCTAAGTACGAGTATAAGAGTCCATAGTCTTATGACTGTTAAAGGTTTTAAGTATAACCCTTGATAACCTAGGACATAGTTCAAGGTCTTATGACCCTCTGAAATCTTTTGATTCTTATTATTCATTATTGATTCAAAAGTTGAGTTTTAGCCAAAAGTTTTTGATTCACTCGCATGTTATTATATATTGTTATTTCATTTTTATACTTGTGGGCAATCGTGATCACTCTTGCGTAATAATAACATTGAAATTAAGAACGAAAGGTCCGACGAGCCTTCTACTAGCAAAGGCAAGGGCAAGATTAACAAGTGACGAGATTTGTTGTTTTATGTGATATTGAATTTATGTTTTAGACTTATATTGATGTTGTTTAAGACTATAAATTGTTTATTTTTCCGCAGTTAATAATTAAGGTTTGTATGACATGGGATCTATGTAATTATTTCAGTTGATGTAACTCCTTAAGGAGAGGATTTATTTCTATCTATTTATGTTTTCAATTATTATGGGTAGATATATATATGAAGTTTGAATAATGAACACCAAATCATGTGGAAATTGAAGTATCGGGATTTGGGGGTGTTACACTAACTACATCCTAGCCATCTCTATTATTAACTCAGTTTGAGCCGTTAACATCGACAACTTTTCCCGACCCTTCCTACTTAAGGCTTCGGCCACTACATTGGCTTTTCGTGGGTGATACAGGATATCACAGTCGTAATCCTTTATCAACTCCAGCCATCTACTTTGTCTCATATTTAAATCCTTTTGTGTGAAGATATATTTTAGACTCTTATGGTCCGTGTATATCTCACATTTTTCTCCATATAGGTAATGCCTCCATATCTTTAAGGCAAATACCACCGCGGCCAGTTCCAGATCATGAGTAGGATAAACTTTCTCATAATCCTTGAATTGTCGTTATGCATACGCAATGACATTTCCATGCTGCATGAACATGAAACCAAGTCCTCTATGTGAAGCATCACTATAAACTACAAAATTCCTTGTATCATCGGGTAAAGACAACATAGGTGCTTCACTCAATCTTTTCTTCAGTTCTTGAAAAATGTCCTCACACTTCTCAGTCCATATATACTTCACTGTCTTCCTTGTCAAATTAGTAAACGGAGTAGCAATCTTCGAAAAATCTTGGATAAATCTTCCATAGTAACCCGCTAACCCTAGGAAACTTCGTACCTCAGTCGGCGTTTTCGGCTATTCCCAATTAATCATTGCTTCCACCTTTGCTAGGTCCACTGAAATTCTGTAATGGCCGTAACAAGTCCTGAATGTTAACCCAAACGACATCACCAGAAACTCGTAATGGCCGTAACAAGTCCTGAATGTTGTCTTAGGTACATCCTCATTTCTAACCTTCAACTGGTGATACCCCGTTCGCAAATCTATTTTAGAAAAATACTTTGCCCGTTTCAACTGATCAAAGAGATCATCAATCCTGGGCAATGGGTATTTATTCTTTATCGTTAACTTGTTCAAATCTCGGTAGTCGATACAAAGTCTCAACAATTCGTCCTTCTTCTTTACAAATAGTACAGGTGCTCCCCACGGCGAAACACTTGGTTGAATGTACTTTCTATCCAATAGTTCTTGTAACTGAACCATCAATTCTTTCATCTCTACTGGCTCCATACGGTACAGTTCCCTTAAAACTGGTGTCGCTCCTAGCACAATATCTATTACGAATTCGGTCTCCCTATCCGGTGGAAGACCTAGCAATTCACTTGGAAATACATTCATGAATAATTTGACTATAGGTATTTGTTCAATCGTTGCTCCCACTCTCTGGGTATCAACAACACGACATAACCTACGCATCCCTTCCTCAATAATTTCCTAGTTTGTGTCATAGTAAGACAACACGAACGTCCCAGTGATTTATTACCGTAAAACACTACATAAGGATGTCTCAACGTTCTAATGTTTACACATTTCTTTTGGCAATCTATAATTTCACCATGGTTAAACAACCAATCCATCTCGAGAATTACATCGAATTCTCCCAACTTTATCGGGATCAAATCTACCGATAATTTATAACCTCGTATTTCTACACAATAACTCCTATGAATATCTTGAATGTGAATTATTTCTTCATTTTCTACCTTCATATTCAAAGGTACATGCAATCTTTTGAGAAGTAATTCTAATCGTTTAGCAAAATCACATGCTATGAAAGAACAAGTCGCACCTGAATCAAATAACACATAAGCATGTATATCGTTGATCGGGATAATACATGCAACTACATCCCCTGATGCAACTGCATCTTGGACCATCATGTTAAAGGTGCGGGCCATCGACCTACTAATCTGAATTAGACCACCAATAACTAACTTACCGCTATTAGCGCTCTTATTCCCATCCATCCCCTTCTTTGGGCAATTCTTTGACATGTGATCAGTTGATCCACATACGAAGCATCCATGATTCTTCTTCGGACTTGGACAGTTAGGTGAAATGTGTCCCTCCTGTCCACAGTTGCAGCATACTACTTTTCCCTTGAGACAGAATCCTAAGTTAGTCTTCCCACAGTTCTTGTATGCCTCCATCCTCTTCTTAGGATCTCCTTGCTTTACTCCGGTATTTTCAGAGTTAAAACCCTTCCTCTTATGCTCGTTACCACTACCACTGGCTCCCTTCATTTTCACTCCCCCTTCTACCTTATTCTTGTTCTTTTTCTCTCTATGGTATTGACTTAGAGCCTCATTACCACCCTCGACAATGATTGCCTTCTCTAGAATGGTTCCAAAGGATTTGCTTTGGAACACAAAATCCGCCTATAGAGCCACGGTTTCAAGCCATGCTCAAATCTCCTAGCCTTCCTCACCTCTGTATCCACTTGATGTGGAGCAAACCTCGCCAGTTCATTGAACTTGGCAGCATATTGGGGAACATTCATTTTCCATTATTTTAGTTCTAAGAACCTCATCTCCATCCTCCCCTGTATACTCGTGGGAAAGTAGTTCTAGAAGAAAATCTCCTTGAACCGTGTCCACGTTAGGTTTTCTATTTCAGCCCTAGCCTATTTTGCCTCCCACCAGAAGTTGGCCTCTCCTTTCATCATATAGGTAGCAAAAGAAACTTTTGCCCCTCTTCGACATTTGTAATAACAAATGCCTTCTCTATTTCTTTCACTTAAGTCTGGGCTTCTATAGGGTCTGTAGTTCCTTTGAACTCCAGCTGACCTACGCTCTTAAAATCCTTAAACGTAGTAGCGCGTACTACCGCAGGATTTACGGCTATATTCGCCCCATTTCTATTAAAAGTAATCGTTAATAAATTAACGAACTCTTGCATTGTATTAACCGGTCCCCCTTCCGGTTGATTCAAATTGGCTTCTTGATTTCGTTATCTCTTTCTTGGCGGCATCTTTCTATTAAAATAAATAACACGTTATTATTTCTTTCTTCTTGTTAATTACTTATTATTCATTATTAAAAAATAACTTCAAACTCATTTCACAACATGTTCCATAAAAGGCTTATATTGATTTGCTTCTTTGTAGTATAACACTACATCATTCGTCATTACACAGCCTTAGCTGATTACATTACTTTCCCGCAATTACTTTCCAAAAATTGGGATTTACAAAAGACTACCCTTTGATATACAAAAGAAAATTTTACGTCACTACTTAGATACATCATATTTACATATCAAATTCTACTTTAGCTACTAACTAAGTTACATTTGCCCTGTGGCATTCTCATAGTCCGCATTAGCAAGACTGGCTATAACATCTCGACTGATAGTATGCCGAGTTTGCCCTACTTCTACCGGATACTCATCCATTTGCTGCTGAAAATCCCAGTGAGAACTCCTATGTATATAGGACATTCTATCAATCTTCTGCTTCTTAGCCTTTATCTCCTGTTTGAGCTCAAAGGCCTCATGTTTCAGCTAATGGACCTTATCCTTCGCCAAAACCTTCTCATCATGCTCTACTTCCCAAAATGTTTCCATGCTTTTCTTGTCCTCCAAGATATCATGGTTTTCCTCCTTCAACTTTCTTACCTCCTTCCCCAACTGGATATTTCTATCCAATACGGTCATGAACAACGCCTTCATCGACTCCCCCGGAGTCATCTCTTCTGCAGGTGCTACCATATTATACGACACCACCTCCACCTCCTCCTCTAATATATCATCAAACAAGGACATGAATTCTAAGTTCTCTGAGTCTTCTAACTCAACCACCACCACCTCTGGCAACTCAGCTACTGGGTTCGGTAAGATATCTACTTGGTTTATAGACTCCTCACTAACGACATGTATATCCCTATACATTACATTATCTCCTGACATCTACAACAAAACAAATTAGTTTGATTAGTACACATCATTAGACTAATAAAAATACATATCACATTTAATGCATTTTTAGGGTTAACTTCATCTTTTACTTCTTTAACTCTTCTTAAGGTTATAGCTTAAGGTTCTTTCCCCCCCTTAAGTTTTATAATCTACTGCTTTAATACCAACCTGCGACGCCCCCACATTCAGATATCTTTCAACCCGACAGATGGTGCTACACAGTGCTACAGTTCAAACATACATTCAATTGAAATACCTCAAAATAGTGAATATATCTTCTATATATTCCAAAACAATATTACCATTCCTAAGTTCTTTGTAACCATTATATGTGTTCTTGTCATAATATCAAATAATTACAACATCCATACTATACTATTACAAAGGCAACTTATTGGTCCGCCTTAGCCTTCCCTTTATCTTTACTAGATCATTTGGTTTGTTCGGTCTTAGCTTCATTCATATGGTTCAAGCAAGAGTGAGCATAACTAGCTTAGCAAGTATGACAATTTCATTTAAGCAATAGGTTTGAATCATATGAATCGTATATCTTCTATAACTGAATCAATAGTTATGAAGTACTATAGATAATTCAAAATAGCACTTCTCTTTTCTTTAAAATGTTTCACAATGAACAACATTCTTTAAACATAAATTTTGGTCCAAGACCTTGAGCATTTCATTCTTTCTTTGAAAAGGACAACCCGGCACCAAGTCCGTAAGTCCGGCATATCTTATGAGCACGTTTAGGTGATCAGCCTATAGTACTCTATGTTGTAGAACACAACTTCTTTAAATGTATCTACGTTTAAGTTTTGGCAACCTCACGTGCCTTTCGTTTGACGACAAAACATTTGTTTATTCATACTCAGTCTTTCCTTGAAATCCATACCAAAACAGTTGGCAAAAGATAACAACATTGATAATATTTTGATAGATTATAAGGAAATCCACCAAACACATTAAGTCTAGCTGAAGAAATTGGCTTCGACTTCATTATACATCAATTCATGTGTAAGATATATGCAAAGCTTGTCCAAGAGAACATAGACAAGGATTTAGAACACTTGCCTTCAGCGTCTTCTATAGTTACTACAATTTTCCTTTGAGTCTTTAAGGATTCTACAACACATAATCACATAACATACGACATTAGGTCATGAACAATCAAATATGTCATTAATTTATCTTACCCTTCTTCTCAATCTAATCATTCCTTATATTGATTAACATCCATTACAGTTTATCATATTACATTGTGTTTACATCCTAATATCTTTCGTTAACTTTTAGTTGTAATCCTTACGGTTATTATCAGCTTTAATGAGTTTATTTAAGTTAATTAAAGTTATAATTAACCTTCAATCAACTTCTCTTTCCTTTACATGTAGTTCAATTCTTTACTGGCTCTTTCCTAGTGTTGGCGTTATACTTGACTTCCTTTATAAAGCTTCGTGGCTATTTGAAGTTCCACAGGTCTAAGTCTTGGCCTCGGCGCTGCGGCCTCAAAGCCCTATACTATGGTCGTCTTTGCGGCGCCACTTTCTGATTGGTGAGGGCTTGGTCGGCGTTCTTGGCGCCGCCTTTATACCTTATGGGCATATTTGCACTAGCGTACCGCAATGCCTCGAGAATTTTCTCATGCTTTTTCTTCTGCAACTTTTTCGAGCTCATAACTTACTCATTATAAGTCAGAATTGGCTCGTTCAAAAGACGTTAGCTCACATATCACATGTTCTACGATTTTATAAGAAAATCTTACATTTTCAAATATGTTAACACAGAATTCACTGATTAAGTTTGTGAGGGCCCCGAATCCAGGTCCCAAATCACCTCGGATCCGGTTCGATCATTCTATACAACTATTACTATTTACGAAAGATATAAACATAAATTGTTTATACAATACATTACACACTATTCCCCAAGGTCGAGTAACCTTAACTTAATACACAATTCATAACTATCTAACACATAACTTTATTATCAAACTACACTATTACATTTCTAATCGCATACATAAACTAAAGTCGGAACTTTCTTTAATCTTTTCATGTATCCGATAGCGTTAAATCTTAATCAAGAATGTTTATCATGATATAGCAAGGGTGAGCATAAAAGTTGCCCAATGAGTTTAAGTTCAATAATATAACGATATATCATGATTGAAATGATTTGAATAATTGGCTGGCTATAATTCAACAATATAATTGTGAACTAGCAGGAACAAAAATTTAACTGAACAAGTATTTTACATGAACAATTATATCTGAACCGAATGGTAATGAAGGTGATCAGCCTTTCATACCTGACTTTTACATGCAATATGTACAGAGTACAATTATACATGGCAATCAGCAATGATTAACCATAAGCATATCCAAATGAAACAACTCTTAGTAGAGTTAAGTAAAAATAAACTTGCCTGAACCGTTGATTACCGCAACACAATTTATATCGCTTTATTCGAAGACCTAATATTAGTAATATAGATCTCCAATATTAGAATAATATCATCACAGTATAATACTACAATATATATACACATAGAATTACCTAAACACATAACACATAACTATATCGGTCTACAACATACATAAGACTCGGTATCAAGTCAAACTATTTAAGTCTAAGTTGAATCCGACAAAATTCTAACACCCCGAAGGTCTGGTCGGACAAAATTTCGAGTTTAAGTTCAATTAAACTCTACCTAAATACTTAACCATTAACTTAAATAATTTTAAAGCAGTCGAAATATTTTTTCGTAAGCTCGTAATAATTTTTAAATAATTATTACTATTTATCGTGAATTTCCAATCATTAAAAACATATCTAAATAAATTAAATACCACATATTTCTTTTATCATTAATATTTATTTATTATAAAATATTAATGAAATACATGTCATAATATTATAATATATTTATAATATCATTAAGTATTTTTAATACTTTAAAATCACCTTTATATGATTTTTAAACAATTAAATTCATTATCCGATAATTGCTTTTAATATCAAAATATTAATATTTTTATGATAAAATATCAAAAGTTATAGGTTATAACTTAAAATATTTTTATATCACTTAAATCATTTTTATATGATTTTTAAATCATTTATTCTATTTTTCCATAATTTATTTAATATAGTTATTAAATAAACTAATTATCATTAATATATTAATTAATGAAATTCATCACAAAATATTAAAAGTCACTAAAATAACTTAAAATATTTTCTTTTACCATAATATTATTTTTCATGAATTAAAATCATTTTTAAATCATATATTTAATATTATAATTAAATAAATAAATACCATTTATATTCCAAAAATATTAAATATTTTTGAAATATGCTCAAAATAATTAAAAACTATTTTTCAGACTTTAAAATAATTTTTAGGAATTTATTATGTATTTTTAATAATTAGAAACCATTTTTATCTATTTTTAAATAATTTCCGAAAAATCAGAAAATAAAATAAATAGAAACTGTCGCTAAAGGGGCTATATAGCGTATGCAAAATCGCTATAGGTGTTCTTGAAATGCGATCGTCGATTAACGAGGTGGGTGGTTTGACCATAAATTAATCTATGATCTAAGAGTTTTCTGGGCTGGTAGAAGTGTTAACGTTGTAGTATAAGTGAAATACTACAACTACATATCAAGTTCATGATCATACAACAATACATCTGAGAGATCTAAGCTTTAGAAAAATCTGACAACGTTGTTCTTCATTTCTGGGTTTTCGAGAAAATGAAGAAACGATCGAAAATACTAGTTTTCGATCCATCTAACCGGGTATTCGTAAATTTTTTTTGGGCAAACTATTGGTTCCATAAGGTGACCACATGTATGAGTAAGTACAACGACATAAAATTAGAACATCATAAAAACCACAATCTAAGAGATTAAAATTTGGTCAAACTAGGGTCGAAGAAGCGGTCCTTGAAGATCCGGGTTTTCCTGAGAATCTTCATCCATTCGATTGGTCAACGGTGGTTTGACCATGAATTTCTCTGATCTCATTACGGATCTGGGTGATCTAAAGGTTTGAAAGTGTAGATCTCTGTCAAGCTACAACTACAAAATAACAACATGAAAATCTTGAATGACGATTTGGGCATTTTGGTCATTTCGCACTTAATTTAATGGCATACATGTAAATTAGCCAAACCCTTAGGGTTTAGGGTTTGGAAAACCTTAGGGTTTAGGGTTTAAAACCCTTAGGGTTTGCAATAATTTTCTAAAATTTCCAATTTAAGTTTTAAAAATTAACATTTCTAAATTATAATTAGGATTTTCTAATTATATTAAAATTTCTTAATCATAACTTTAATTTTGCTAATTAGGATTAACAATTCCTAATTAAAATTGCCAATTTAGCAATTAAGGTCGTAATTGGTCATTAGGGTTTTAAACCCAGAATTAGGGTTTCTAATAGAAAAATTAATTTTTCTAAAATAGAAATTAGATTTCGTAATTAGATTAGGGTTTTCTAATTACTTAAGCTTTACCCTAATTAATTTTATAATTATTTACACTTATGCCATTAAGTTCCCAATCTAGGGTTTTATACACCGAATTAGGGTTTCGAATTCCCGGAACTGAAATTAGGGTTTCTAGAACAGATTTCTTAGAATTCATAAGAATTTTCTAACCTAACGTTGACGTTCTTAATATAGGTTTAGGGTTTGTTACAGATATCGATTATCTAGTCAACCCTTGACCCTTAATCACATACTGTACACATATACACATAACATATTCACTTATTCCTTAATCCTGAATAATTCACCTAAATCTTTCACAGAATTTTGAAACCCTTAAAATTCCTTCTCAAAAATATCAAACGATACACTTACTTATTTTACTCAGGTTTCTAATTTCGAACCTTAAATTAATTAATAAAAATTTTAAAAATATTCAAAATTCTCGGGTTGTCATAAAGTTCTTTATTGAGCGTTCGTTAAACGTTCGTGAACGTTCAAAGCTCGTTTCTTCGTTCTAAGACGGAATTTGACCATTTTCACCATCAAAAACCAATGTTTCCGAGTTAAATGGTGACTTTTGACTTTCATTCCGAGAATTTCACGATTTCAACGATTATCGTCTAATCTCGTAAATTTCACCATAACTTCGTTAGTTGAGATTTTTACATCGTTCACAATGGATTCATTCTATGACGCCCCCAAAATAGGTATACATCACCTATTCTGAGTTGCCAAATACATGGTATAAAATACAAATACAACCTTAAATATATAACATGAGCTGTGAGTTTTAATACAAATATTGTCTTCTAGACATTATTCAAACTCAAAATAGGTCCTCAATACATTTATTATTACACTATTTCACATAATAATGAGGACTACTAATGCAAGCATCTGGATCGTCAATCCATTCCCCGACTAGTCCCAGCTATATTCTCATTTCCTGAAGAGAACATTGAAAGCAAAAGTGTGAGCTCAACTAGCCCAGAAAGAAATATTATGACTAAGATAATGCGGAATAAATTATCATTAGCCTTCAGCAGTGTTAAACTGATACACTATAACAAACAACAAGTTTAACTGCAGCGGAACAAGCAATCCATTAGAAGAGTCAAGTATAGAATAAAATCTACTATCTTCTATGATTTAAAAGGTTTTTCATCACTTTTATCGCTGAGACTCAGCTTAATAAATAATCCACATCATTAAATCATTCCTACACTATAGGCCAAGGATATTCTTTAGTGTCACGACCACGAATTATCCATGCACTACGAGCCAAAGATAATCGTGTATTCATCAACGGTCCTGATCATGCCATAAAACAATTCATCTTTGCACCCTTGGCCGAAGATAATCCATAGCCATAATCATACCAAAAACTTTCCATCAATGCACTACGGGCCAATGAGGACTTTTTTCATATCATTTGTAACATTACGGTCATGATTATACCGAATAATCCCTGGTCATAATCATACCAAGTCCATCTATGCACTACATACCAAACATGACTTTCAACATAATATAAGCATGATGATGATGACAATTCAATAAAATAAGTTCAAGAATAAGTTTTAAAGATTTATAAGATAATTTATCCTGAACTCAATAATATCCAAATTGTCAACCTGATACTACTTTGTGGAGTAAAATTCAAGAATGCTCAGAAGAATATTTCCATGAAAAGATATTGGATGAAGCGCAAATATCCAGGATATTCTACTAATTTCATGGAGTATAGAAGCTAAAACATTAACCAACTGAGTATATAGAATATATGAAACTGCAAATGGATTTTCGTCGCCATGTGGTAATCCACATAGACAGATTATTCCAACAGAATAGTAAAGAATGGAATAACAGAAGAATTTACCAGGCATGCGTAATCCGCACAGACAGGTTATTCCAACAGAATAATAAAGAATAGAACCAGGTCATGCATAACCCGCACAGACAGGATATTCTAACATAATAATAAAGAATGGAACCAGGTCATACGTAATCCGCACAGATAGGATATTCCAACAGAATAATAAAGAATGGAACCAAGTCATGCGTAATCTACACAGACAGGTTGTTCCAACAGAATAATAAAGAATGGAATAACAACAGAATTCACCAGGCATGCGATAGACCGCACGACAGGTTATTCCAACAGAATAATAAAGAATGGAATAACAGAAGAATTTCACCATGTATACTACCCCCGCGTATACAGGTTATTCCAACGGAATAATAAGGAATGGAATAACAATAGTTCTCTTCATGAATATGAAAGAAATAATACCCCTTACCTTAAAAAGAAGAGTATTCCAACGGTAGGGCGGGGATATACTTGAAGAAAACTTGCACTATTTTCTATGCTCATAGCTTTCTTAAACACTAAAGAAATACACTCATAGCTTTCTAACTAAGCATCCTATTTATAGGAGAATGGAAAGGATAATATGATGCACTATGCAATAAAATATAATATACTCTATTTATAATCAAATAAAACAAAACTTTATAAAAAATATTCTATTTTATATAAAAAGTTTTTACTATGCAAACACTATGCATGCACTATGCAAATACTATGCATAATAAAATATAATATTTTCTATTTATAATCAAATAAAACAAAACTTTATTAAAAGTATTTTGTTTTATATAAAAAGTTTTTACTATGCAAATACTATGCATCATATTTATAGGAGAATGGAAAGGATACTATGCTGCACTATGCAATACAATATAATATACTCTATTTATAATCAAATAAAATAAAACTTTATAAAAAATATTCTATTTTATATAAAACGTTTTTACCATGCAAATACTATGCATGCACTATGCAAATACTATGCATAATAAAATATAATATTTTCTATTTATAATCAAATAAAACAAAACTTTATTAAAAGTATTTTGTTTTATATAAAAAATTTTTACTATGCAAACACTATGTATAATAAAATATAATATATTCTATTTATAATCAAATAAAACAAAACTTTATAAAAAATATTCATTTTTATATAAAAAGTTTTTACTATGCAAACACTATCTTTGAGCACTTTATGCAATAATTCTTTAGTAATAATTGAACAAAATCGAGTGACTTCTCACGTAAGCATCAATAATCGATACTGTGTGCTATTATGCAACCACGCGTATTACTGTACTTTAACTACCGAGTAGTTCAACAGTTTTAACGGTAAAACTTCCGCCGTTATTTTCATAAAAATATTTTTTCGTTTTCTCAATCCGGCTAATAATTACATTGTAGGGTCCACCAATGATTGTCTTGGTCATACGAATATTCCCCGACCAATCGAATATTATACAACAACTTGCATACTTTTCAAAATTTATAAATATTACCCACAGCTATAACATTATCTCAAATTCACACAATAATTTTGAAAAAAATATTTTGAGAAATTTAAATCTTTATTCGTAAAATTTGGGATTTTACAATCTCCCCTCCTTATTAAATTTCTCCCTCAAAATTTACGTACGTACCTGGTATGTTGAACAAATGAGGACACTTCGCCAGATTCTAACTCTTGAGGTAAAACCTTTGAGTGTTGAATACGATCCCTCTTATCCAAGATTTTAACACGTATCTCCTCATACGTTAAATCTTCTGCCATCTCGTGTAGTTCTAATTTAATAACATGGTTCGGGTCGTCCACATATTTATTTAACATCGATAGGAAAAAAAACATTATAAACACGCGACATACTTGGCGGTAAAACGATTCTATAGGCCACAGTTCCTACTCGATCGAGGATTTCTAATGGGCCAATTAAATTGAGGGTTGAGATTTCCTCTCTTCATCGACTTTTGCTTCTAGAATAACGCCTTCTTGAACCTTCTTCTTCGTATTCATCAGCTCCATGTGTATAGTTTGAGCGGCTTTAACTTTATCGATTAAAGTCAATTCTAATCGTATTTTCGTTATCTTCACATGGGTCCCTAGAGTCTTTAACTCTATCTTTATCATTTGTAAGTTTTACGAAATGGGTTTTTGTGTTAATAACATCGCACTCGTAAACGCATACGATCTTTTATTCAACGCGTCAG
This sequence comes from Panax ginseng, assembly GCA_020205605.1. Lineage (NCBI taxonomy): Eukaryota > Viridiplantae > Streptophyta > Magnoliopsida > Apiales > Araliaceae > Panax > Panax ginseng. Next base: position 81,258,677 of record CM035140.1, on the reverse strand, counting down.
CTACCACGTTTGCTCTTCCACAATGATATTGAATGGTATAATTGTAATCTTCAACATCTCGAGCCAACATATTTGGCATATTATACGATCATTTTAGGTAAAGAAATATTTTAGGGTTTTAGAATTGGGTTTTTTATTGGGGTCAATACAAAATTCGATTTCACATTCTAGGGGTAGGCTAAGAAGTCTTCAAGAATATGTCATGAAATTTATTAATGATAGAAATATCATTCAAAACTATGACTCTCATCCAAGACTTGGATAGCACGTCACATTGATACCGATCAACTTTCCATCGTCATTCACAGCGTCGCCTATAGAAAGCCTGACTTTGGTGCATTCTACACAAGGAAGTCAACAACGAAAGGATCAGGGTTCTTTACTTATGGCTTGATATAACAGTGATTAAATTTAGTGGTTTGGTTAATTGAATTCGCATGATAGGTTGGTTAAGAATATGAAAGCTAACAACCTTACGAAAAGCATGATGAGTAGTTAACCAATCGATTCCTAAAATCACATCAAAGGAGAGTATTTTCAAAGAGATAAGATCGACAGGTAACGTGAAAGTGTTGATTTGAATCAAACAAGATTTATAAACAGTGGATGTAAAGAAGGTTTCTCCAAATGGAGTTTCAATAGATAAGTCAAAGTTTAATTTCTCCGGAGTAAAATTTAAATGTTGAGCGCAAGCAAGCGAGATAAAAGAATAGGTAGAATATGTATCGAATAAGGTATAGATTTCGCAAGAGCTTATGATTAACTTACCCGTAATAACCTCGTTCGGGTTTCTCGACGAACGCTCTCACTTAAACTACCGAATTTGACTTTGCTCTAGAGTACATTCCATCCTTAATTACTTCATCACATTCCTAATCCATGATTCGAATCATTACTCTCCAATCCATATCGAATTGGGTTTGACCGCTCTACACAGGGTAATTCCGAATTCGATGTTGGATTCTCCCAATTGTTGTCCAAAAAGAAAAATCCATTTCATCTATTTTGGCCTTATTGGATCGGATGTCTTTTTCTACAATATCTACGTGTCGTGCGGCTTTTACCCATACATCATCTATTCTCCTTCGTTCAGTTGTTTCTTCATTCATCAGAACTTTGATCATAGCATTCTCAGATTCCAGCTCTAATATCTTATACTCTGCCAAAGAGTGCTTCTGTTCAAGCATCGCACATCGGGTAACATAATTTTGAATTGTTACATCTCTTTGTTCCACGACTGCCTGCCGTTCTTCAGCCTGCTCTTCTAACACATGAATACAATTTTGTAATTCTAAATTTTGATTATAAAATTCTTCTAATAAAATCTCCTTAGGTTCCTCTTCTTCCTCTTCTTCATCTTCTTCCTCGCTCCTAGCTGCTACCTCTGCAACTAGCTCGGGTGCAACTATTAGTTCTTCACTCACCACATAGATATCTCTAATTTCTTCTTCATCTGACATCACACTAACCTGCTTAGTAATTAAAAGTGTCTCAACGGTCTCATTCACTCCATTGTTAACATTTTCAGCTGCCATTTTCAAACACTGCCACAAAACAAGGGTTAGTTATCATATCACATATTATCCCTATACTCTGACCGACCAATTAAATACCAAATAAACATAGGTAGGTCATACTAGCGAAGGGATTCCCCGTCTCTCCCCTCCTAGTTCTTGTCTCACAACTCAGCCAGGGATCATATCCCTAAGCTTTGATACCAACTGTGACGCCCCCAAAATAGGTATACATCACCTATTCTGAGTCGCCAAATACATGGTACAGAATACAAATACAACCTTAAATATACAACATGAGCTATGAGTTTTAATACAAATATTGTCTTCTAGACAGTATTCAAACTCAAAATAAGTCCTCAATACATTTATTATCACACTATTTCATAAAATAGTGAGGACTACTAATGTTATCATCTAAATCGTCACTCCGTTCCCCGACTAGTCCCCTCGCTACGCTCTCATTTCACAAGAGAACAATGAAAGCAACAGGGTGAGCTCAACTAGCCCAGTAAGAAATATTATGACTAAGATAATGCAAAATAAATTATCATTAGCCTTCAACACTGTTAAACTGATAAAATATAACAAGCATCAAGTTTAACTGCAGTGGAACAAGCAATCCATTAGAAGAGTCAAGTAGAGAATAAAATCTACTATCTTCTATTATTTAAAAGGTTTTTCATCACTTTTATCGCTGAGACTCAGCTTAATAAATAATCCACATCATTAAAGCATTCCTGCACTACAGGCCAAGGATATTCTTTAGTGTCACGATCACGAATTATCCATGCACTACGAGCCAAAGATAATCGTGTTTTCATCAACGGTCTTGATCATGCCATAAAATAATTCATCTTTGCACCCTTGGCCGAGGAGAATCCATAGCCATAATCATACCAAAAATTATCCATCAATGCACTACGGGCCAATGAGGACTTTTTTCATATCATTTGTAACATTACGGTCATGATTATAGTGAATAATTCATGGTCATAATCATACCAAGTCCATCTATGCACTACAGGCCACAGATGACTTTCAACATAATATAAGCATGAGGATGATGACAATTCAATAAAACAAGTTCAAGAATAAATTTTAAAGATTTATATGTTAATTTATCCTGAACTCAATAACGTCCCAAATTGTCAACATGATATCGCTTTGCTTTAATGGTAAAATTCAAGAATGCTCGGAAGAATATTTTCATGAAAAGATCTTTGGATGAAGCGCAAATATCCGGGATATTCTACTAATTTCATGGAGTATAGAAGCCAAACCTTTAACCAACTGAGTATAATAGAATATATGAAACTGCAAATGGATTTTCGCCGCCATGCGGTAATGCACGTAGAAAGATTATTCCAACCGAATAGTAAAGAATGAAATAATAGAAGAATTCATCAGGCGTGCATAATCCGCACAAACATGTTATTCCAACAGAATAATAAAGAATGGAACCATGTCATGCGTAATCCGCACGCATGTGATATTCCAATGTAATAATAAAGAATGGAACTAGGTCATGCGTAATCCGCATGCATGTGATATTCTAACGAATAATAAAGAATGGAATAACAACGAAATTCACCGGGCATGCGATAGATCAAGATGCATGAAAGTTATTCCAACGTAATAATAAAGGATGGAATAACAAAAGAATTTCACCATGTATACGGCGATCCGCGTGATCTGAGTTATTACAATGAATAATAAGGAATGGAATAACAATAGTTCTCTTCATGAATATGAAAAGAAATAATACCCCTTACCTTAAAAAGAAGAGTATTCCGACGGTAGGGCGGAGATATACTTGAAGAAAACTTGCACTATTTTCTATGCTCAAAGCTTTTCTTAAACTCTAAAGAAATACGCTCAAGATTATAGAAGAAGAATTCTCTGAATTTCTGGTGTGATTTTTAATTCTAACTAAGCATCCTATTTATAGGAGAATGGAGAGGATACTATGCTGCACTATGCAATAAAATATAATATATTCTATTTATAATCAAATAAAATAAAACTTTATAAAAAGTATTTTGTCTTATATAAAAAAAGTTTTTACTATGCAAACACTATGCATGCACTATACAAACACTATGAATAATAAAATATAATATATTCTATTTATAATCAAATAAAACAAAACTTTATAAAATGTATTATGTTTTATATAAAAAGTTTTTACTATGCAAACACTATACAGACACTATGCAATAATTACTGTAGCAATAATTGAACAAAAGTGAGTGACTTCTCACGTAAGCATCAATAATCAATACCGTGTGCTACTATGCAACCACGTGTATTACTGTACTTTTACTACTGAGTAGTTCAACAGTTTTAACGGTAAACCTTTCGCCGTTATTTTTATAAAAATATTTTGGCGTTTTCTCAATCCGACAATAATTCAGTTGTGGGGTCCACCACTGATTGTACCGTAGTACGGATATTCCCTGACAAAAAGAATATTCCATGACCAATCGAATATTATACAACAACTTGCATACTTTTCAAAATTTATAAATATTACCCACAACTATAACATTATCTTAAATCCAAACCATAATTTTGTAAAATATATTTCGAGAAAATTAAATATTTATTAGTAAAATTTAGGATTTTACACATTCCATATCAACCTAACCAAACATATTTCATCTAATCCTATTGACGATGGTTTTAAACTTGTCCATCAACAACAAATAACAATTCTTCATATGTTCTTCATTAGTTCATAACTTCTATGATTATGATTCACTTGTAACATGTCTTATTAATTTTTAAGTCCTCTAATAGCTATCCTTGTTTCTCCTTATGAAACATGCTCCACCAATAACCACTTCTCTATCAAACTAACAATGAAGATATGAATATTAATGGTCTAGGATTCCTTACCTTTGTGTTCTTAACTTGGTTCTTCTTCTTTTCTTCTTGATATAGCAAGTCTAGCAACCTCTCTTATTTATAGGATTTCCAAGGTGAGGGCATAAGGGTCTTTAGGCCATCCCACCTCCATACTTCCACCTCCTTACTATTCATTTCTTGTTCCCCACAACACTTATTCTTTGTTTGGCCACCAAGTGGCCAGCCATGACTCACCTATGGGAGCCTATATGGGTTTTTCTCACCCGGTTACCCATCAGTTCGATCCACGGTTCTGGTTCTTGGTTCGGGCTTTAGGTTTATTTACTTTGGGCCTAACGTTGGGCTTGCATTATTAATCTTTGGGCTTTAACAAATTCCTTTTGGGCTTGCACAATTCCTACACAAATCCTACAAGTCCATTACAATTAGTTTAAGGCATTTAATGTATAATTCTCATATTCTTTACGTATACAAGTTCGTATAATCATTCATCATATACGATATGATATCTTTCATATATACTTGTACAATACTTCATATCATACTCGAATTCCTTGCCTCATATAATACTTTCTTATCATACGATCATCATTTATTCAACTCTTCATTTTCCTTCACATTCTCAAACTTAGTACGCAGGCAAAAAATTGCATTTGTTATAACTGAATTATTATTACATAATCCATACTCCCTTATTATTCTATCATTACGCATTTCTCGGAAGTTCAAAAATAATTCCAGAGCACAAATTGATGAATAGTATTTTTCAGAAAATTTCTCAGAAAGCTTTTATTTTTATCTTGAAAATTCAAACACCTTAATTCTACTACGTAGCCAGAATACTATGATATTACACCACTTTTAGGTTATAGAACAACCTTCATCTTGCTTACTCATTATAATAATATACATTATAATTTTATTCATTATTTAATCAAATAAAATTATTTTACAAATAATCTGATTTTCTCGGTCGTTATAAATCTAATCCTAGTTATAATAGAAACCTCATAATATATAGTAAATAGTGAGTTTAGGAAACAAAACCACGCTCAAAATCTAAAAAAATGTGTTTGCCTCAAAAAATGCGCCAACTGATTCTAGTCTACCCAAAGTAAGTATATTTTCCCTGTAAAAGTATGTCGAGGCGGGGGTTCGATATGAGCTTGGCGTCAAGGCTTCTTCGAGCTTGTCGAGATGGGCTTTGGCAGAAAGGTGTCCACCTTTGCAGTGTTTCCAAGGCTTAAAAACCCGCCAGGGCGGGCTTGTAGAAATTCCAATCTTGAAGTCTGATCTAAGAAGCAACCTTGAATCATGTTACGGAACTTGGGTATAGTCTCATCCTCCCTAGACCAAGTATACATGACAGTCTTCTTGCACATTGCACTAATCACATCAGCCTTTCCTTGAACCTTTTAGCTCGTCCCCTCGTTACAGGTCCAACTAATACTTAGACCGGATCCGAACCGCGACCTCTATTAGAGTCCAAGCTAGTTATGTCCTCATCAGCATTTCTTTCTACTATTCTCGTAAGAGATCCGATACATACAGCCTACTCGAAAAGTGTCATAGTATAGGAGATTCCAACCCTGTCACCACTTGATCACATTATTATAATGGATAGTATCATTGAAAAAGTTTCTTAGACACTGACAAGTAATGCAACTAAATAAAAATAACAATGACAGATCAGTCTATCGATATGAATATTGCTCTATCTGAAACTAATTTATTTGAGCATAATGATGTTAATCTTATGATGGATGTGACTAGGAGAGAGGATATTGAGCATATTTCACCACTTCATGGGGTCAAATATCTGATGAGGCCTATTAGTCCAGACCAATCACAAGGAGAGACGATAAAGACTGGATAACTCTTCAAATTGTCATAATTCAGAGGATGGTCGTGCTCCTTCTTTAGTCCCTTTTGATCATTCTTAATCTTTACAAACTTCTACTATAAATGATATTAACGAGTCTTCTCTATTTAAGAATTTTGGCGCTTTGGTCAATATTTTGCCAGAGTTGGATAAGGAAGTCAAGAGGGATGGGAGAGGTATTTTACCGACTCTAATGGAGGAAATACATTGTCTCTGTAGCTGTTTACCAAAGTCAGTTAGGTTTCCGCCCATAGGAGAGGTGAAGGACGATCGGGATCCTCAGGATTTGTTAGAAAAATTGGGTTTTAAACTGGTCAATTTAGGGGTGAGGAGATAAAGGTTGAGGTATCTCCTTCTCTAAGTAAGAAAAAACAAAAGAAGGCTTGTTTGGAGATGAGGCGCCTCCAAACATTGGTTTTAACCTGCAATGTTAGGTAAGGGGCAGAGAAGGGTTTCTTTTAAAAAAAATAAAATAAAGGTTTTAACCTGCAATGTTAGGTGTTTAGGGGATTGGCATAAGAAAAAGACTGCTTGGGAAGTGATTCGTAAGGCAACCCTTGATGTTGTCTTTATTCAAGAATCCAAGTTGGAGGTAGTTGATAGGTGTGTTATTGGGAGGATTTGGGAGTTTAGACATAAGGACTAGGTATTTCTTCCTTCTGTGGAAGCTTTGGGTGGTATTATTATTTTGTGGGATGTTAGGGACTTAGGATTGCTTTGAATGTCCAAATTTTAGAAGGCTCTTACACTATATCTATCCAGTTAGACATTCGTGGTCATGGCGTGTGGTGGTTCACTTCACATTATGGTCCTAATAATCCTAGGGAGCATCTAGCCTTTTGGGAGGAGTTGATAGATGTTGCAGGTCTTCTGCAGTGGTGCTTAGGTGGTGGTGCTTAGGTGGAGATTTTAATGGCATTCATCTAGCAGAAGAGAAGTTGGGAGGTTCTGATGAATGGGTAATATACTCATGAATTGGATATATCCAAGCTTAAATTATTATGATCTCAAGTCTTTTAGAAGAATTTTTACTGTGTTTATTAATTATTTTGCAGATTGAGGGGAACCAGAGACGAATTGAGGATTTTAGCATACGAGTGGCAAAACCGTGAATTATTCGAACTACAGCGCTGGGGCGCTACTCCCAGCACTAATCTCAGCGTCGGGGTGCTGAGGTCCAGATTTTATTGACAGAGGCGCGTGCATGGAGCAAGATGTTGACTTGGATTAGGAATGGAGCAAGTTGTTGACTGGGATTAGGATTGGGGCATGATGGAAAAGAGTATTTAAAGAACAATTAGCTGAAATTAAAGGACTAATCCATCATAGCTGAAGGTTAATCAAAGATTTAGCATGAAATTATGGGGAAGAATTCCAATTGAAGATTGAAGATTGGGAGATTTTCTTTTAGAGTTTCTTCTTCTTATTATTTTTAATTGTGTAATTCTTTCAAGGTGATTTTCATGAGATTATTGGTTTTCTTTTTTGTTATAAACTAATTCTTTTATTAAGACTACTAATTGAACCTTTTATGTCTATGAATTAATTATTCAATTTATTCCAATTATTTATGTCCAAGTGAATTGTTTATCATGTTTTGTGTGTATTGATTAATTATTTGGCCAATAATTACTGTGTTACTCTAGAAGGATTCGGAAGATGAAATCTAGGGTTGGAACTGGACATGGTATCATGTATGTTTAATTATTTGCATGAGATGAATAATTAGGGTTTTCAATTGAATAGGAATATATGTAATAACCCGATATTTTTTATATAAATAAATAAGAAATTTTGCATATAAATTGTTTTTTATTTTAATGGTGGGAATATGTGTCAGGTAAAGTGTATATATATATGTGATAAATAAAATATATTTATTACATAAATAATTTCAAATAATTTTCTTAGAATTATTGACAATTATAAATTAAATTTTATAATTAATTTTATAGTAGAAATATTTTTATTAATTAAATTCCATGAAGATATGGTTATTATTTTATTTAAATAATATATGAAATGAGTATAGAATTATTATAATAATTATTTTATTATATGAATTTAGTTTAGATTAATTAAGTTAATTATTTTTACTTAATTAATAATGTTATATATCTGAGATAAATTATATATGGAATCTAAACGCTAATTTTGAATTTTGATCAAGGAATGAGAATAATAATATAATATTAATAGTATTTCACTACTATAAATATGTACTATATGTGTATATGGATAATAATTGGTCAATTATTGTGTACATGTCAAAACCGTAGCATTACAGATAAACCCTAATTCAAAAAGTCAAATACGACTTTAAGAATTGTATAAGTTGTTAGGTAATCGTGATAATGTAAATAATTATATGTATTTTACTTAATTAGGTAAAATCCTAATTTACTAGAAACCATAATTATGGAAAACCCCAATTATAAATTAGAAACCCTAATTTCCAATTTAAAACTCTAATTGCTAAATTGGTAACCCTAATTGTTAATTATAAGCCCTAGTACTAATTAGTAAATCCTTAAACCTAATTTGTGGGTCTAGGTACTTAGAAAAACTAACCAATCAAGAAATCATAATTTTCATTTTTAGAAACTAAAATATTTATTTTTAAACCCTAAATAAAAATCCTAGAAAATCAAAATTTGGAAAAACCTTAGGGTTAAACCCTAAGGGTCAAACCCTAAGGGTTTGCCAAGTTACAAAATTGCCATTAAATTTGGAATTCAAATGACCATTTTGCCCTTTTGTGCATTATTGGATTTTGCCAAGTGTGGGAGTTGCTCAACCACTCTCACTAACCCATGTGACATAAAATATTAACATATCAGCCAAATCTTGCCAGCCAAGTTCATTTTATCAACATATAAATAGATAAAGAGAAAGAGAAAATCACATTTTAGCCTCATTTTGCACAAACCCTCAACCAAATTCTCTCAACTCAAAACCCACGAAATTCCATTAGTGGATCTTTCCCAAAACTAGCCCCACTAACACTCATAACAAATCAGAGGCCTAAATTCAATAATTTGTTCATAGAGGTATAAAACCTAATTTAGAAATCTGAACTTTGATCTTCTGTTAGATGTTAGTTTTTTTTGTGTTAAACATGTTGTTTGGTGTATAACTAAGTGATCTGGGTTGATAGATGTTAGATCCATAACATATATAGGCTCGGATTTGATATTTATTAAAATCTGGAAAAATTTCAAAATGTTGTCTGGCAACGAATGTCAGACCTCTTAGATCTTATCCTGTTTATGTTTGTGGTTGTTTTAAGTTCTGATCTTGTAGTATGTTATGAGATCTTTGATCTGGAACTTAAATCAAGGTCAGAGCATGAACATATTGCAAGTTATGGGTGGTCAAACCCCGTTGATCGACCATGACTGATCATGTTCTGGGTAACCCAGAATTTGCCCAGTATGTTCATGGCCTTAGATCTTGCCAAGTTTTTGTTTATTTGTGCGTGTTGTTGTACTCAAGTTATAGTATGGTAGTTATACTATAGCTTAATGCTTTTATATCACTAATATTACAAATATATTGAATTTGAAGGATGGTCAAACCAAGCAGAAAGTTCAAGGATTACGTTTTCTGGGTAACCTAGAAAACTCAAGCTCATGGTTTCTGACATGGTTTGACCGGACAAGTTTGGTTGATTCTGTTATTGTCATAGTTCTTTTATGTAATAGATATATACCCCTACATGTTATCTACACACTACAACTCTTAGATCACAAAAACACTACACGACAACAAATTATGGAAGCCCAAATATGACCAGTCGAACTGTTCTTCATTTCTGGGTAACCCAGAAATGAAGAACATCTCTAACAGTCACTTTGAAGGCTTAGATCTTGCATTTGGTACATGTTATGGCCTTGTTTGTTGTTGGATCTTGTTGTGTTACATGATTACAACAACATCTAATCTTTAGCCTGCCCAAAAACATTACAGATTAGAATTTATTGTCGACGCTTTCTGTCGCTAAAGGCTATAGCGACAGATTTAATAATTTTATTTAATTTATTTTCTAAAAATTATTTTAAAATATAAATTAATTAATAAAAATTCCAAAAATTGTTTTAAAAATTATTTTAAGTTATAAAAATTAACTTTTATTAATTTGACATATTTTTCATAAATATTAATATTTATTTGAATATTATTGATACTTAATTTATTTAATAAATGCATTAAATAAATTAATTAAAAATGATTTTTTATATTAAAAATTATTTTAAATGATAAAATGTATTTAATAATATTTTAAGTTATAAAATATAACTTTTAATATTTTAAGACAAATATCATTAATTATTTAATATTAATGATATTAGATTTATTTAATAATTATATTACATAAATTAATTAAAATGTTTTAATAATATAAAACTCATTTTAAATGAAAATAAAGAGTTTAAAAATATTTTAAGTTATAAAATATAACTTTCAATATTTAAAGGTAAATTTCATTAATAATTTAATATTAATTTTTTAATAATTATATTAAATAAATAGTTTAAAAATGGTTTTATTGATTTAAAAATAATTTTAAAAGGATATAAATGGTTTTAAAATATTTTTAAGTTATAATAAATGACTTTTATTCATTTGATAAATAGTACATTAATATTTAAATATTAATTATAATTATTGTAAAATAATTTTAAATGTTTTAAAAATCATTTAAGGATAATAAAATATTTTCAAAATATTTTGAGTTATTATAAATAACTTTAATATTTTGACAAAGGTTTCATTAATAATTTAATATTAATTAAATATTAATGATAATAGAATTACTTAATATTTAAATCATTTAAAAATGATTCAAGTATTTGAAAAATCATGATAAATTATAATAATTTAAAAATTATTATAAGGCTATGAAAAATAATATGACTGATATTTAAGTTATTTAAATCGAATATTGAATTACAGAATAGAGTTTTAGACCTGTTAATTACCCGATAAAGCCGTCGGTACACCGAAATGTTTCAGAAATTGATCTTGACTTATATAATTTGACTATATAAGTGTTTGTTTGTGAACCAATGACTGTTAAACCTATGTGACAATGTGATTAGATTTTGTGCTGACTGCAAATAGCAGTGCTATGTGATATGATATATTATTCTAATCGAACAAATGATCTTATTAATGATAGGTTGTGATATAAAAGATAAAACTAAGTTGCGTTATTATAAGCAACAGCGCAGGCAAGTATCATACCTTTGCATTTACTTTATGCAATGGACATGAGTAAGAAACTTTCAGAAATTATATTATTATCGTGCCAAATTATTAACTGTGACACCCCCAAATCTAGGTACTTTATTACCTCAAGATTTGGTGTTCACTTAATCAAAACATTCATATCTAACTACCCAATCATAATAAAATTGAATAACAAAACTTGCCCATACAGGATTACATTAATAAAACATTATCTCTCCGGTTATCTAACCTTTAATTATAATCATTCAAATGTAGAAATTAAATAAATGCTTCATTACATCAATAAAATTAAAGTCTGATAAATAACTGTGAACATATTACAAGTCTTCAATACTTGTTCATCTTCCCTTTTCCCTTACTGGTGCTAGGTACATCTACCTTCTCATCCTTAGCTGTAATAGTTATATAAGCAAGAGTGAGCAAACAAAGCTCACTTGAAATAAGAATGAATAAACTTTACAACATTCGCCAAATAATATGCTCAATAGAACTGAATGATATGTTCAATTAACATTCTAAAATATACTATTGAGGGTCTAATGACCACGAACCATGTCTACAGTTATAAGTAATCTTTCAACTTTAACTTTAAAAGTCATATGACTATAAGGACTCCACGTACTTAGGGGGATCAATCCTTCGTACAATGTGTTGTGCACAACCATTTCAACGCTAAGCGTAAACCCCTAAAAATAGGTTTGTTCATCTCAGTATTTAGATTACAAATCCGCACCAAAGTAAGTTTGGTTTAGATACATTTTAATGTAATTTGGAGTTCAACGAACATCAACTAAGGATTAGTTGAATAAATATGAAATCACACTATGCTGTGAATAAATCATAAGTGGATTAACAATGTATATTAAAGTTATGCTTTAGGAATAAGCTAGTAGCATAAATATTGAATAATTATCACATATCTTTCTTGAACAATATTAAACCAATGTCATTTAGAATTGAATACTAAGCATACATAACGAATAACAATTTGAATAATAATAACTACTCAACAACAGTATATTGGATTAAATACTTGCATGTTATTTGACAAATTAAATACAAGAATAACTTGCTTAATCATAAAACTAAAGTTTAGAGAACTTGTATTGTCATGAACAAACTAGATACAAGAGCTTACAAATTTATAGTTTAAATAAGACAAGTAAATTTGCACAACAATAAACAAACTAGCTCAACGAAAGTGTAGAGTTAGAAAACTTGCTCAATTGTAAAAGTAGAATTAGAGAACTTGCTCAATGTAAAAAGGTAGGTTTAGAAACTTGCTCAATCAAAAGAATGAAGTTACACAATGTAATAATAGAAGTAACTCAACAAAAGTGTAGAGTTAGAAAATGTGCCTAGAGTGTAAGCTAAAATATTAAAACTCACGTTCACCTATACACAGTATTAAAACCACAACATTTATTAGACATACTAATATTCACTTTTCAATATAAAACGCATTACTAGCTAAACTTGTTATTTTAGCACAAGTTTTATGCTACCATATATATTTCAGAATTTCCAAGTGTTAACATCACAACACTTATCTAACATTCATTGTATAAACTAAGTTACGCATAACACGTTCGTAACTTAGTAATCACTTTTACAACTTTGAATTTATAATCCACCTAACATTTCTCTGTTTAACCTTGTTGTTACATGATTGTCACACTAACCTAACATTAATCTAAGTTACATTAAACGTTCAAAGTCTGCGTAATTTAGCGACTTCACCGTCTCGCCCATCGCACTAATCGCACTCGCCGCCAGCTTTATATCGATTGAATGCTACGGCCATGCTTGGCAGCTAAGCGCCCGTGAAGAGAGATCTGGCTGTGCTCTTCTGCATGGACTCAATTCTCGAGAACATGGCTACGTCAGTGTTCTTAAGCCAACTAACACGAATTTCACCCACCAAATAGTAATAATAACATTTAAAAATAGTATAGAACTATCACAAACATATTTGTGAATATATTCCACCAATTAAAGCCATTTAACAACAATTTAAGCTATGTTAATTTCTCAAATTCGATGTTTTTCATATAAAACTCAATTTTTTTATAATCATCCCAAAAATCATCATTGTGATTTCAATACTTGGCCAAATCACTTCATTCAAATTACGTTATGCTCGTTTCTTAACGAACTAGCATATACAAGCTTCAATTTACAATTTATCATACAAATTAATCATTAATTTTGGTATTTATATAAGCCATATGAGAAAATATGCATAAAACATACACTGTCGTTAATTTTTCCTACTGTTTAACCAAAATTAGCATGCAATTCTTGTTTAAACATAAACTCTAGCAATATATCACATATAACCACAAGTAACAGTTATACATATCAACAATTCCGCAAATTGAATTCACAGACTTAGAAGATTTATGTCGTAAAAACTCATATGTGCATATTCATATATAATTAGGGAAAATACCTTCAATTAGCGTGATAATTCCTTGCAAACACCACTAAATTAGCTTTGAAATCCTTAAGCTTCCTCTCAATCTCCCTCAAGTTTCACTCTGTCAAGCTCTATCAATTCTTAGACTCTTCTCTTCTCTCTTCTCAGTGTAGCCAATATAGACTAACTTAAGCGTAAACTAAAAAAAACTGATAACCTTAATAATCCTAATAACTAATATCAGTTACTAAAAGAAACGTATATAATATAAAGATATTATATTTATTATTTTAATTATATTTTATTTATATAATTCAAAATTAAAAGAATTTCAAAAGCCATAGGGCCTTGTTTGGCAAAAACCATTTAAAAATTAAACACTTAATATCCTTGAACCTTGTTTGGATAAAACTAAATTAAAATTACTTTAATTTATTTTAAGAACTCCTTATAATATAGTTATTTGTCACACTTTATTTAATCAAGCTTTCATATTTAATTTAATTAATTCAAATAACAATTAATTAAATAAATCATTTAATCACATAACTCAATACAAATAATTAACCATCAATTTGAAATATCAACATAATAATAATTTCCTTACCTCATTAATTATTCATTTAACAAATAATTAACCAAATAAAATCAAATCAATTAAACAAATATTTATTCAATGATAAACACATCCATTAAATATTTATATAACTCAATAAATATTTAATATTATAATTAAAATTTTGAAATGTTACATCATTCCCTCTTTACAAGGATTTTATCCTCAGAATCACAATTCAAACAATCAAATCGTCACATTCTTCCCTACTTACAAAGATTATGTCCCCAGAATTGAAAACATAGATTAAACAAATAACTCAGGGTAATTCTTCATCATTTCAGCTTCGAGTTCCCACGTAGCCTCTTCGAGATTGTGGTTCCTCCATATCACATTCACAGAAGGTATCACTTTATTTCTGAGCACTTGTTCTTTTCTGTAGACTATCTGGATAGGAATATTTTCATAAGACAAATCTTTACTGAAGTGTAACGGTTCATATTCAATCACATGTTTGTAATCGGGTTTATACGGTCGTAATACCGAAATGTGAAAAACATTATGAATGTTTTCAAACTCTGGAGGTAGAGCTACCTCATAAGCCACTTCCCCCACTCTTCGTAGTATCTCGAACGGTCCAATAAATCTTGGGTTGAGCTTTCCTTTCTTGCCAAAATAAATTTTCCCCTTCCAAGGAGAAACTTTTAGGAAAACGAAAGTTCCTACTTCAAATTCGCGATTCTACATGTGTTGATCGGCATACTTTTTATATCCTCATCTTGGGTCAAGCTACCAATCTTGTCCTGATGAGTTTGACAACCTCAGCAGTTTGTTGTACCAGTTCTGGTCCTAACAGTTGGCGTTCACCTACTTCATCCCAGCATAGTGGAGTTCTGCACTTTTTGTCGTATAATGCCTTGTAAGGTGGCATGTCGATGCTCGCATGGCAACTGTTGTTGTAGGCAAATTCCACCAACTGTAAATGTTCTTCCCAGCTACCTTTGAAATCCATGACGCATGCTCTCAGCATATCTTCCAACATTTGGATTGTTCGTTCATTTTGCCCGTCGGTTTGTGGATGGTATGCTATACTCATTCGCAATTGTGTTCCCAAACATTTTTGTAGTATCTTCCAGAAGTTTGAAGTAAATTGCGGATCTCTATCTGATACAATTGACACTGGCACTCCATGCGTCGAAATGATATCTTTAACGTATAACCTTGCCAATTGATCAAGATTAAATCTAATCTTTATTAGCAAAAAGTGTTCTAATTTTGTCAGTCTGTCCACTATCACCCAAATCGCATCGCATCCTTTCCGAGTAGTTGGAAGACCTACCATAAAATCCATTGTGATGTGTTCCCACTTCCATTCTGGTATTTCTAATGGTTGAAGTAATCGCTTGGTCTTTGATGTTCGGCCTTAACTCTTTAACATGTCAAGCATTTCGCGACACATTCTGCAACGTCTCTTTTAATGTTCGACCACCAAAAATGGTTCCACAAATCTTGATACATCTTCATACTTGTTGGATGAATCGAATATATTGTGTTGTGTGCTTCGGTCAAGATTTCGTCTTTAAGCTCTAGTACTGCTGGAACCCAAATTCTTTCGTCGAACCGTAGTAGTCCTTTGGTATAGATCTTGTATTTTACATCACTACCCTTAACCACTTTCTCTTTGATCGTTTCGCATTCTTTATCTTGTAGTTGAGCACTCTTCACTTTGTCCACCAAAGTTGGACTAGCATCTATCTGGAATAGTCGTTCCTCGGATTCCTTTGGAAATTTAATTTCCAACTCTAGTTTTGTCATTGCTGATATAAGCTCCTCCTGAGTGGTTATCAGCACCAACTTCTCCTGACCTTTCCTGCTCAAAGCATCAGCAACCACATTCGATTTGCCCGGGTGATAAAAGATCTCATAATCATAATCTCTTATCAATTCCATCCATCTTCTTTGACGCATGTTCAGGTCCTTCTGTGTAAAAATATACTTCAGACTTTTATGGTCTGTATAGATCTCACATTTTTCTCCATAGAGATAATGTCTCCATATCTTCTGAGAAAATACTACTGCAACTAATTCCAAATCATTAGTCGGATGACCTTTCTAATAATCCTTCAGTTGTCTTGATGCATACGCAATTACTTTGTCATTCTGCATAAGAACACAACCCAACCCTTTATGTGAGGCAACACTAAACACCACAAAGTTTCATGTACTATATGGTAATGACAACATAGGTGCCACACTTAGCTTCTTCTTTAAATCTTGAAAACTCTCTTCACATTTCTTCGTCCAAACAAATTTTACCTCTTTCCTTGTCAAATTTGTTAGTGGAGTGGCTATCTTAGAAAAATCTTAAATAAATCTTCTATAATAAACGGCCAGTCCCAAGAAACTCCACACTTCCGACGGTGTTCTTAGTTGTTCACAATTGATTACAGCTTCCACTTTTGATGGATCCACTAAAATGCCATCTTTGTCAATCACGTGCCCAAGAAATTGCACACGATCTAGCCAAAATTCACACTTAGAGAATTTCGCGTACAATTTTTCCTTTCTTAGTGTTTCCAATGTCAAATGTAAGTGTTCTATGTGTTCTTCTTGAGTTTTGGAATACACCAGAATGTTGTCGATGAATACCACTACAAACTTGTCTAAGAATGGTTTAAAAACCCTGTTCATCAAATCCATGAATGCAGCAGGGGCATTGGTCAAACCAAAAGATATTACCAAAAACTCGTAATGTCCATACCGAGTTCTTAATGTCGTTCTAGGTATATCCTCCTTCCTCACTTTCAATTGCTGATACCCACTTTTCAAAACTATTTTCGAGAAGTATTTAGCACCCTTCAACTGATCAAATAAGTCATCTATTCTTGGCAATGGGTATTTATTTTTAATAGTGACTTTGTTTAATTCTCTATAATCAATGCAAAGATGCATCAACCTATCCTTCTTCTTCACGAATAACACTGGCGCTTCCCAAAGTGATACGCTCGGTTAAATATACTTCTTATCCAGCAGTTCTTTCATTGTACCATCAGTTCTTTCATTTCTATCGGAGCCATTCTGTACGGGGCCTTCGATATCGGTGTTATTACCGGTGCTAAGTCGATCACGAACTAAATTTCTCTTTCAAGCGGAAGTCTTGGCAAATCCTCTAGAAATACATCCTCAAATTCCCTCACCACTGGTATCTCTTCCAGGTTCACATTCTTCTTCTGAGTATCGACTGTGTAAGCTAAATAGCCCACACAGCCTTGACTCAATAATTTCTTAGCCCGCATAATCGTCAAACATTTCATTTGTCTAGGTGACTTGCTACCATAGAATACTACCTTTGATGGGGTCATAAGGTTTACACACTTCTTTTGGCAATCAATTATCGCTCCATATTTGAATAGCCAATCCATTCCAAAAATAACATCAAACTCTCCAAATCTAATTGGAATTAAATTTACCATCAAGATATTCTCCTTAATGTTCACCCTACAGTTCTTGTATACGAATCTAACAGGGATTACTTCCTTATTCGCAATTTCTATGTTCAAAGGGAAATTCAGTTTCTTCACTAGGCAATCCTAACCTCTTAGAAAATTCATCGATATAAACGAAAGCAAGTAGCACCTTTAATCAAATAATACATAAGCATTTATATCATTGATTGGGATAATACCTGACACCACATCTTTTGAGTGCACAACATCTTGCACAGTCATGTTGAAGGTTCTAGCTGTGGGTTTGTTTAATGCTATAGGTCCAACAATGGCCCATGTACCTCCATTGCTTCTGTTTGTCTCTCCAGCCTTCTTCTTAGGGCATTCACGAGTAAAGTGATCCTTAGATCCGCACGTGAAGCACACATTCTTCTTAGGTTGAGTGCAATTTGGGGCGATGTGACCCTCTTGGTCATAATTGAAGCATACTCATGTCCCCATCAAGCACGCACCTTTATGAAACTTCCCACATGTAACACATGCTTCAAACTTCTTGTTTTGCCGGTTACCCTACTGGTTTCCAGTACCCACGCTTCCATTCCACTTCCTTTTCAAATTATTATTGTTTCCACCACTACCACCTCAATTCTTAATCTCCACATCAATCTTCTTCTTCTTCTGTTCCTAATTTAACTTTGTCACTGCCTCGCCTCCACCTTCAGCGAGTATTGCTTTTTCCATCACTGCTGCAAAAGTTTTCAACTGGAACAGGGAAACCCTACTGTACAACCAGGGCTTTAGTCCCTATTCAAATCTCTTCGCCTTGCGTTCGTCCGTACTGACTTGATAAGGCGCAAACCTCTCCAACTCGTTCAATTTAGCGGCATATTCAGATACCGTCATCGTCCCCTGCTTTAGTTCTAAAAACTGAACCTCTAGCTGACTCTTCGAACTCTCTGGGAAGTAGGTCTCGAAGAATATTTCCTTAAACTTATCACAGGTCATCACCCCTGGACCTTCACGAGTTTTATTGGCCTGCCACTAATAACTAGCTTCTGTTTTCAACAAGAATGTTGCGAAAGCAGTCTTTTGATCATCCCCTACCCTAGCAACATCGAACACCTTTTCTATCTCCATAATCCAGGTTTGTGCCTCGACTGGATTCATGGACCCACGGAATTCAGGTGGTCCAACCACCTTGAAATCCTTAAACGTTGTTCCTTGGTTCTGTGGTTGATTCTACAACGCTCCTATTAGTAGCGTCACTAGTTGTTGAACGGGGTTAACATCAACATTGTCGTTATTGGTTCCTTCAGTGGTTCTCTGTCATGGTGGTTGACGTCTAGGAGACATTTTCTGATAAAAATACACTCATTAGATTATTATTTAACTCTTTTAAGTAATTTCTACTTAACTTGCCTCCACAAAAGAAATAGCCACATAATCACATAACACTTTGAATGAAATAATAATTTTTATTTATTCATAATCTCTTTAAAAGGATTGCATCTCTGCTATTTAAATTAACCTTCCTGAACTACAAAAGTTTTAGGACAACATCATCATCATATCCCATAGGTTACATAAAACTTGGGATTTACAATTTATTCAACATTTATTAATCGCATAACAACTATGATGTTCTAATAAGATACTGCTTAGCCTTACTACGTTCTTCCTCCATGATCCTGAACATTGTTCTGCGATCTAATACGTATGATGGCAACGTCTCAAACTGAATAGGATATCCCATAACCCGATCTTGAGCTCGATTAATCATGGTGTTGAATACTTTATCCATATCCTCTATCTTCATCCTCTTTGCTTGTGCGTCTCTTGCTGCTATTCTGGTTCGTTGAAAAGCTTCTTCGTAGGCGTCTTCAGCTCTTGCTCTCTTAGTAGCTTCTTCCTTCAGTTTGTTCTTCAGTTCAGCGATCACCTCGATCAGTTGTTCTTTTTCTCCTTCAGTGTGTACTAGCTTCTCCTCAACATTAGTCAGTCGTTCCTCACGGTCCTCGGATCTCGTCGCTCTTTTTCGTGGTCATTACATAATCATTGTTCACCTACTATCTCTTGCAATTCCTCAACTATATCCTGAAGTTCCACGTTACAGTCGTAGACTTCATCGTACATACGAGCGGTTATCGAGGTTAGTGAAGTCTCTTCCTCCTTGTCTTCGTCATCCTCATTCTCCTATGGCAACTCAACGGGATCCTTCTCATCCGTCTCCACATCATCATCCTCGTCTTCAACCATTGTGACCAACAAGGCTGACTCCCATGGTAGTAGTCGTTCCCAAGCAACCTGAATATCGCGAGGCTCCTCCTCTATAGGCATCTGAGGTCCCTCCTCCCTAGCCTGACTGGATTCTCCAACATTAGTCATCCTGACAAAAAAAATTTAAGTTTTAATTATTAATCATTACTACTCGACACTCACGAGCACATAAGTTATAAACACATAAGCACATAAGTGTTTTATTACTTCTTCCTTAAAACTCGATATGAGTTAATCTCCAGTATCTTTTCAAAGGTTACTTCCTAAGGCTTTTCCCCACCTAAGGTTCATAACCTAAAGCTTTGATACCAACTTGTGACACCCCCAAATCTAGGTACTTCATTACCTCAAGATTTGGTGTTCACTTAATCAAAACATTCATATCTAACTACTCAATCATAATAAAATTGAATAACAAAACCTGCCCATTCAGGATTACATTAATAAAACATTACCTCTCAGGTTATCTAACCTTTAATTACAATCATTCAAATGCGGAAATTAAATAAATGCTTCATTACATCAATCAAATTAAAGTCTTATAAATAACTGTCAACATATTACAAGTCTTCAATACTTGTTCATCTTTCCTTTTCCCTTACTGGTGCTAGGTACATCTACCTTCTCATCCTTAGCTGTAATAGTTATATAAGAAGGAATGAGCAAACAAAGCTCACTTGAAATAAGAATGAATAAACTTTACAACATTTGCCAAATAATAGGCTCAATAGAACTGAATGATATGTTCTATTAACATTCTGAATTATACTACTGAGGGTCTAATGACCACGAACCATGTCCACAATTATAAGTAATCTTTCAACTATAACTTTAACAGTCATATGACTATAAGGACTCCACATACTTAGGGGGATCAATCCTTCGTACAATGTATTGTGCACAGCCATTTCAACGCTAAGCGTAAACCTCTAAAAATAGGGTTGTTCATCTCAGTATTTAGATTACAAGTCCGCACCAAAGTAAGTTTGATTTGGATACATTTTAAGGTAATTTGAAGTTCAACGAACATCAACTAAGGATTAGTTGAATAAAAATGAAATCACACTATGATGTGAACAAATCATAAGTGGATTAACAATATATATTAAAGTTATGCTTTAGGAATAAGCTAGTAGCATACATATTGAATAATTATCACATACCTTTCTTGAACAATATTAAGCCAAGGTCATTTAGAATTGAATACTAAGCATGCATAACGGATAACAATTTGTATAATAATAACTATTCAACAACAGTATATTGGATTAAATACTTGAATGCTATTTGACAAGTTAAATACAAGAATAACTTGCATAATCATAAAACTAAAGTTTAGAGAACTTGTATCGTCATGAACAAACTAGATACAAGAGCTTGCAAATTTACAGTTTAAATAAGACAAGTAAACTTGCACAACAATAAACAAACTAGCTCAACAAAAGTGTAGAGTTAGAAAACTTGCTCAATTGTAAAAGTAGAATTAGAGAACTTGCTCAATGTAAAAAGGTAGGTTTAGAAACTTACTCAATCAAAAGAATGAAGTTACACAATGTAATAATAGAACTAACTCAACGAAAGTGTAGAGTTAGAAAAATTGCCTCGAGTGTAATCTAAAATATTAAAACTCACGTTCACCTATACACAGTATTAAAACCACAACATCTATTAGACATACTAATATTCACTTTTCAATATAAAATGCATTACTAGCTAAACTTGTTATTTTAGCACAAGTCTTATGCTACCATATATATTTTAGAATTCCCAAGTGTTAACATCACAACACTTATCTAACATTCATTGTATAAACTAAGTTACGCATAACACGTTCGTAACTTAGTAATCACTTTTACAACTTTGAATTTACAATCCACCTAACATGACTCTATTTAACCTTGTTGTTAAATGATTCTCACATTTACCTAACATTAAGCTAAGTTACATTGAACGTTCAAAGTCTGCAGAATTAGCAGAGACTTCACTTTCTCTGAATCAAATCGCCTTTGGCGCGCCAGCCATTTTATTTTATCTTTGGATTGCGCCTTACCGCCCGATTCGGCTGTGCAAAGCATCAAAAAGATTGAGAGATCACATATTCGCACGACTCCGAGTTCTGCGAGAACATGGCTACGACAATTTTCTTAAGCCAACTAACACGAATTTCACCCACCAAATAGTAATAATAACATTTAAAAATAGTATAGAACTATCACAAACATATTTGGGAACATATTCCGCCAATTAAAACTATTTAACAACAATTTAAGCTATGTTAATTTATGAAATTCCATGTTTTTCATATAAAACTCCATTTTTTGATATTCATCCCAAAAGTCATCACTGTGATTTCAATACTTGGCCAAATCACTTCATTCAAATTATGTTATGCACATTTCTTAACGAACTAGCATATACAAGCTTCAATTTACAATTTAGCATAAAAATTAATCACTAATTTTGGTACTTATATAAGCCATTTGAGAAAATATGCATAAAACATACAATCGTTTAATTTTTCCTCTTGTTTAACCTATCAAAATTAGCATGCAATTCTTGTTTAAACATAAACTCTAATCATATATCACATATAACCATAATTAATAGTATATACGTATCAACAATTACAAAATTGAATTCACAGACTTAGAAGGTTTATGCCGTAAAAACTCATATGTGCATATTCATATATAATTAGGGAAAATACCTTCAATTAGCGTGATAATTACTTGCAAACACCACTAAATTAGCTTTGAAATCCTTAAGCTTCCTCTCAATCTCCCTCAAGTTTCACTCTGTTAAGCTTTATCAATTCTCGAACTCTTCTCTTCTCTCTCAACTTAAGTAGCCAATATATACTAACTTAAGCGTAAACTAAAAAAACTGATAACCTTAATAATCATAATAACTAATATCAGTTACTAAAACAAACGTATATAATATAAATATATTATATTTATTGTTTTAATTATATTTTATTTATATAATTCAAAATTAAAAGATTTTCAAAAGCCATAGGGCCTTGTTTGGCAAAAACCATTTAAAAATTAAACACTTAATATCCTTTAACCTTGTTTGGATAAAACTAAATTAAAACTACTTTAATTTATTTTAATAACTCCTTATAATATAGTTATTTGTCACACATTATTTAATCAAGCTTTCATATTTAATTTAATTAATTCAAATAATAATTAAATAAATAAATCATTTAATCACATAACTCAATACAAATAATTAACCATCAATTTGAAATATCAACATATAATTTCCTTAACTCATTAATTATTCATTTAACAAATAATTAACCAAATAAAATCAAATCAATTAAACAAATATTTATTCAATGATAAACACATCTATTAAATATTTATATAACTCAATAAATATTTAATATTATAATTAAAATTCTTGAATGTTATATTAAATCTATTATTATCGATTATATATCTAATCTTTTGTATTCATGCAAGTTATTAAATTATCCGATCATTGTTTATCAATACAGTACTATTGTACAATCCAGATATTTAGTATGTTCGTTAATTTCTAAATATGGTTATACAAGTGTCCTCACTTGGATAATCATTATATTTAATCACATGTTGATACATACTTACTGATTTCCAGTATGTATACTGTAACACCTCCTTCCTGAATAGGAAATGGAGGTCACGTGCAAAGCACAACAAACCTCAAAATTAGTAAACAGAGCAATAATAACTTGAAAATATTAATAATGATATCCATCAATGAAGTACTAAATATAATTCTCCAACTAGAATCAAAATAATCAAAACCAAAAATTTTATCAACCTAGATGGTCAAGGCAACACTCTCATCATACTAGCCCTTAATCACCCCTGCAAACCTGCCGGAAGAAAAACACAGCATGAGCCCAAATGCCTAGTACGAATATAAAGATACAAAAGATATACAACTGAAATACGAAATCAACAGAGACAAAATATTGACTCTGACAAAAAAAAACTCTAGAGATTTGAATAGAATATATCTGAACCAACAGAATTAACGAAACTAACAGAAGAGTAAAGAAAATAATGAACTGAAATAACTAAACCAATTAATTGAACCGAACAGAAACAAACAAAACTAATACAATAAAATAATAAATCAAACAAATGGTCAAGTTATTTCACAATCGAGTGAGCTCAGAAATATATCTTTTCACACAGGCAAGTCAAAACAATGCCACACAGGCAAGTCAAAATAATGTCACACATGCAAACAAAATAATGCCACACAGACAATCAAAATAGTTCCACACAGGCACTCACTCATTGGACCGCGAATCCAAATGTATGCAAATCGGATAGGTGTGTTTGGCACAACATCACAAATCTACCGAACACAAAACTAGGGTTAACCCATACGCCTCCCACAACAAAACACCAAATGACCCACTTCCTCCGGAGCCCAAATGAAGACGCCGTGGACTAATCACACTGCCACGGAAAGTGTCATGCCTCTCGTGCCAAAACGACATGCCTGTGGTACCCCCATAGGTGGTTATAGCTCAAGTATACCCTACGGTATATTCTAACAAAAATATCATGTCACAACACATGCGACATAATACCAACAAAAGGGTTCTATATGTACATGTTGAACCAAATCAAATTATAGTCATAATGTCTCAAAAAGAAGGTAGCAACATGTACCGCTCTACAATTATCAAGAATAAATACTAAGCATGATAACCTAACTCAAAGAGTACAAATACGAGTCATATATATCAACTCCAAAATGAAACTATTATATGAATTTCACAAGAAACAATTATGTTAAATAATAATGAAATTCGAAATAAGGGGCAAAACAAACTAACAAATCATATTTTACAAGAATGTCGCTGAAAGAGTACGAAATTCGTACCTGTAAGACCCCAACTTTCATAAATAAAGATTAATTTTTTTTGAATTATATTTTTAAATATTAAGGTGTGAATTTGTTATAATGTTATAGTTGTGGGTAATATTTATAAATTTTGAAAAGTAAGCAAGTTGTTATAAAATATTCGTTTGGTCGGGGAATATTCTTTTTGTCTGGAATATTCGTGCGACGAAACAATCATTGGTGGACCCCACAACAGATTTATTGTCGGAGTTAGAAAATGACAAAATTATCTTATTATAAAAATAACGACGAAAGTTTTACTGTTAACTGTTGAAATACCCGGTGGTAAAGGTACAATAATATGCGTGATTGCATAGTAGCACACGGTGATTTATACAAAGATCTTGGATTATTGATGCTTACGTAAAAGTCACTACTCAATAATTGTTACATATGAATTATCGCTTCAATATTTTATTTTATTGATTCAATAATTGCTACGTTGATATTTTATTTTATTAATTCAATAATTGTCATTGCACAGTATTTCAAATTATCAAATCAATAATTAATATTATTTGCATAATATTATTAATTGTATTATTGACAATGTCTAGAAAGTTCTGTCGAGAAAAGGGGTTTGATCACCTAATTGCGCGCCAATAGGGAGAAATCCTTATCAGAAAGCCCCCTCTTTCCTAGAAACGACCTGTTTGTCGATATTGTAATTTTGTAATATTATTTGTGAATAATTAATTATTGATATATATGATAAGAAAATATTTATTCAATGTGGATTTAAACTGAGGAATTTTTACCATGTGGCATTTGTTGAAAGTTGGCATTTTATCTTTTTCGATAAAATAATTCATTCAAATATATTATTATAATATTACATTATAGTAGTATGATGTGATTGTATAATAGTATGTTTTTTATAATTTGAATGGTAACATTATTATAGTAGATTCATGGTATAAAAGTAAAAGGAGGTGGAAGAGAACAAATTGAATTTGAATTCCTATGATGTAAGCGATGATGTCATTGGACGATGAGGTAAGCGATGACTTCATCAGACGATGAGGTAAGAAATGATGTAATATGATTGATGATGTCAGCGATGATGTCATAAATTATGGCGAAAAGACTATTTTACCCTTACTCTGCCAAGCCTATAAATAGAAGCTCATTTCTTCATTATTTTTTACCAATTCATTCAAGCTATAGCGAGAGAAAGTATAGAGAGAATAAGAGAGAAAGAAGAAGGGTATTATGTTACGACACTATTGCAGTATCCAATCTCCTACTAAGGTAAGGGGTATTATTTCTTTCATATTCGTAAGTGATATTATTCTTGTTCAATATTCGTAATAAATAATATTTTCTTCCATACTCTTTAGTATGTAAGTAATATTATTTCGTTTAATATTTCTAATTCTACACTTATGTTGATAAGTATTGCTTCTATACTCCATGAAATTAGTAGAATATCCTTGATATTTGCGCTTCATCCGGTATCTTTTGATGGAAATATTACTCTGAGGATTCTTGATAAGTTTTAATCTTTTCATGTCGGAGTACTATTCATGGGTTACTATTCCCGAAGTACTATTCACAGGGTACTATTCACCCGGGGTACTATTCATGACAAAAATTATTTCTTTTCTGTCCAAATTATTTTTGATACGATATTATTCTTGAATTTTACTCCGTAGCGATGATCATGTTGAGAATTTGATCGTTATTGATTTGGATAAATTAAATTATAAATCTTTAAAATTTATCCTTGAACTTGTTTTATTGAATTCTTATATCATTGTCATCATCCTCATGTTTATATTATGTTGAAAGTCATCGGTGGCCTGTAGTGCATAGATGGACCTGATATGATTATGACCAGGAATTATTCAGTATAATCATGACCGTAATATTACAGATGATGTGGTAAAAGTCCTCATTGGCTTTAGAGTACATTGATGGACAGTTGTTGGCATAATCATGACCATTGATGAATACACGAATATCCTTGGCCCGTAGTGCATGGATAATTTGTGGTCGTGATACTAAAGAATATCCTTGGCCATAGTGTATAAGGTATAGATTTCGTAAGAGCTTATGATTAACTTACCCATAATAACCTCGTTCGGGTTCCTTGATAAACGCTCTCACTTAAACTACCTGCTTTAACTTGTCTAAGACATCCTTTGGCATCACTATCCCAGCTGGACTTGACTTCACTACATGATAAAATCAAGCTCGGTGACCTTCTCTTCCTCAATTGAAACACGCTTTGGATTGCTGCATACAGTTTGGACGGATGTGTCCCTCATATCCGCATTTGAAACATACGACCGGTGGTCGTTCTTCTTCCTTTGAATCGGGTGCTGGTGCTGCTGTCTTTCCATCATTATTGAACTTTCTCTTCTTGAAATTTCCACTTCTATTATCTTGGCCATGATTACCACCGAAGTGGTTACCATTCTTGGCATGATAATTTCCCCCATGATGGTTATTGTAACACCCCCAAAACAGGTATACATCACCCATTCTGAGTTATCAAAAATAAGGTACAGAAATAACTACAACTTTATTGTTACAACATATAAACTGTGAGTTTAAATACAGATATTGCCATCTAGACAATATCCACATACAAATAAATCCTCATCATAATTATTGATACATTATTTTACAAAAATGGTGAGGACTACTAAACAACTCTCTAAAACCATCATTCCATACCCCGACTCGTACTCGCTACATTCTCGCCTCCTAAGAAGAAAAAATAGAACAAAAGGAAAAGGGTGAGCTCAACTAGCCCAAGAAAGAATATTATGACTAAGATAATACGTAACAAATTATCGTTAGTCTTCAACAGGAAAAAAATCTAATGTAATACAATAGACAACAAGTTTTAAATTAATACTCACAATGAAAAATATTAATTCATAGAAAGAGTTACGTAGAGGATGAAATCTACTAATATCTATGAATTTAACGAATCCATCATCAATATTTTTATCCCTCGTAACATCAATCAATATATATCCGAATCATATATTAATCCTTGCACTACAAAAGCAAGGATATTCATCGATTGGTCATGTTCATCTAAACACCTGCTCATCTTTGCACTACGGGCCAAAGATATTCATCGAAATCATTCATCTTTTGCACTACAGTGCCAAAGATATTCAATAATATCATCATTTAAGACCGAGGATGATGAAAATATTTTTTTTTTAAAGAAACGAATCCAAAGAAACAAAATGACAACGATTAAAGATTAAGGATTCGTACTTTTGTTTTATCCACGCCCAAAAATACCTCAAAAATAATCATAGTGGTGTAAAATTCAAGAATGATCAAAACATGGATACAATCAAAGATAGTATCCGAATAGATATTTTGGACGAAAAAGTAAAATTTTAATTTTTTCGATAAATAAAGTCCGATTCGTGAATAAGACCAGATACGTGAATAAAGTGTCGTATACGTGAATAAGAACTCTGATACCAAAAGTTCCAAATTTGATAAAAACTTTAGATCAATATTTCAAAGATAATGATATTGAAGAGATAATATCATTACGAAAAAAAATATATCTCTTACCTCTGAAAGACACAAGATTCTAACCTGGAATAATGGATATAGGCTATAACTTGAACTTTCACCGTATAGCAATACTCAAAGTATACTCAAAATACTCACAAGAATACGCCGATAATATAGAGAGAAAACTTGAGCTTACGTGTAATTTTCAATTCTAACCTAAGCACCCTATTTATAGGAAAATGCTTAGAACACCAAAGCGTAAAATTTAATATAATAATAATATATATAACAAATTCTCACGCACACTTTCTAGATTTTGAATTCAGCATTTACATCACATGATAGGTCGCCCACAAACAAAAAAAAACGTTTTTCATTCTTTAAATATTTTAAACTTCCAAAAATCAATTATTTCAGTAGCTTTAACTTCAATAATTCACAATAAATAGCCCTTTTGTCGAGAAAATTCGAATCTCGCGAGTTTTTATAGGAAATTCAATTCTCTACAACTTTGCAAAAGAAAGTTTTTCGAAATTCCAAACAAAATTGACCAAATCCACAAACGGGTGATTTTAGAGGCTATAATCAAATTTCACCAATAAATGGGGTCCACCAACATGTTTAACATGTTTTAAACATTTATTGCAACAAAAATACTCTTCCTCCTCCTCAGATACTCATATATCCCACATTCGTTGTAAAAATATCACCATTATTATATTATTAAAATATAATAATATATATATTTAAATGAATTATTTTATCGAAAAAGATAAAATTTCAATTTTCAACAATTGTCACATTAAAATTTTCTCCATCTATATCCACATAAAATCAATATTTTCCTCATCATATGAATCAATAATTAATTATTCACAAATAATATTACGTAATCACAATATCGACAACTGTGTAGTTCCTGTGAGCAGGGGCTTTCCAATAAGAATTTCTCCTTACTACGCAATTAGGTGACCAAACCTCTTCTTAGATGTAACTTTCTAGACATTGCCAATAATGTTATCTAATAATATTATTAAGATAATATGAATTATTGCTTCGATAATGAAAAATATTGTGTAATGACAATTATCAAACAACAAAGAATATAAAATTTCAACGCAAAGAATTATTAAATCAATAAAATAAAATACTTTGAATGAATTATCAGTAACCATTATTAAGTAGTGCCTTCTTCACGTAAGAATCAATAATTAGTGCAATACCGCAAAGCTCTTTGTGTTTTAACCAATTTAGTATTTTAACAAGATTAATTTGAAACAACTACGCCTGCTATTATTTTAAACAACTTATATTTATCGCTTTCTTTATCCAATCTCTTTCCGTTATGAGGCCCACACATGGTCGCTACTTGGTCGCATTAATATTCTCCTCCACAAAGATTTAATATTCCACGACCAAAACGAATATTCCCCGACAACAATGAATATTTTATAACCACTTGTTTATTTTGAAATATTTGCATATTTTACCTATAACTATCCACATTAATCACATCAACCCTTACTATTTTAAAATAATAATTAGAGGAAATTAAATTTCATTTATTAATTATTTGGGGTCTTACAACCTCCCCTCCTTATGAAATTTCGTCCTCGAAATTGACATACGTATACTGTGTTTCAAAAGGTGAGGATACCTCGCTTTTATTTCCGCTTTCCAATTCCTGTGTCATTTCTTCTATAGCATGGTTCCTCCACAAAACTTTAACTTGTGCTATGACCTTCGTGCGTAGGACATGCTCCTTCCTATCCAAGATCTTGGCAGGTACCTCCTCATACGTTAAGTCTTCGGCTATCTCGTCCGGTTCTAACTCAATAACGTGGTTCGGGTCTTTCACATATTTACGAAGCACAGATATATGAAAAACATTATGAACACGAGATATACTTGGAGGTAACGCAAGTATATAAGCTACATTACCTACTCGGTCAAGAATTTGAAATGGACCAATAAATCGTGGATTGAGCTTTCCTCTCTTCCCAAATCTTGTAACTCCCTTCCATGGGGCAACACGCAACAATACATGATCCCCAATACTAAATTCTATGTCCTTTCGATGAAGATCCGCATAACTCTTTTGTCGATCTTGTGCCGTTTGTATTCGTTGTCAAATTATTTGGATCTTTTCTGTAGTCATACGTACCAACTCGGGTCCCAACAATGTTGCTTCACCCACCTCGTCCCAACATACTGGAGAGAGACACTTCCGTCCATACAATGCTTCAAATGGGGCCACACCTATACTTGCCTGATAACTGTTGTTGTAGGAGAATTCCACCAATGGTAAATACTTATCCCAACTGCCCTTGAAGTCTAGGACACAGAGTCTTAATAAATCTTCAAGAGTTTGAATAGTCCTCTCGATTTTCCGTCTGCTTTGAGGATGGTATGTCGAATCAATCGTAAATCCGTGCCCATAGCTTTTTGCAAGCTAACCCAAAATCTTGAAGTGAATCTTAGGTCACGATCCGAAACTATAGATACTGGCATGCCATGCAACCTCACAATCTCATTACATACATACTAGCAAGACGTTCAAGAGAATAAGTCTCCCGTATCGGCAAGAAATGTGCAGACTTGGTTAATCTATCAACAATAACCCAAATAGCATTTATGCCTTGAGAAACCGTGGGAAGACCAGAATTGAAATCCATGGTAATGTGTTCCCACTTCCATTTTGGAATCTCAAGTGGTTGCAACGGACCCTTAGGTACTAGATGCTCCGCCTTTACACGTTGACAAGTTAAACACATCGAGATAAACTTTGCAATCTCTCTCTTCATATTGTTCCACCAAAATGTATGTCGAAGATCACGATACATTTTAGTACTTCCAGATGGATTGCAAATGGTGTATTGTGTGCCTCCATCATGATCTTGTATTTCAAATCGTAATCGTTAGAACACAAAGTCCGGAGGGACTCAAGTATTCTTTCTTCATCAATTCTCGCTTAATAATAGCACCTTCTTATACTTTCTTCTTCATATGCATCACCGTTTCGCTTCGGTGGCTTGAGCAACCTTAACCTTTTCTATTAAAGTTGGCTCTATCGTATACTTGACATCATTGCACTCGTTCCTGTATATGATCTACTCAACGCGTCAGCTACCACGTTCGCTTTTCTAGGATGGTATTGAATAGTGTGGTCGTAGTCTTTCAATAGCTCGAGCCAACGTCGCTGCCGCATGTTGAGTTCTTTTTGAGTGAAGAAATTTTTAAGGCTTTTATGGTCTGAATATATCTCCACTTTTTCCCCATATAGATAGTGCCTCCATATCTTTAAGCGCTTGAAAAACGATCGGCCGCTAACTCTAGATCATGAGTAGGATAATTCCTCTCATACTCTTTTAAGTTGTCGTGAGGCATAGGCTATGAATTTCCCACGCTGCATGAGAACACATCCTAACCCTTTGCCCAAGCATCATCAGAGATAACAAATCCATCCGAGCCAGATGGTATTGTTAGAACAGTCTTAAAATAAGTCTCCTCTTAAGCTCTTGGAAACTCTTCTCGCATTCCTCGCTCCATACTTAATTTTATATCTTTTCGAGTCACCGAGTTAATGCAAAGGCGAATCGAGAAAACCCTTCCACGAATCTCCGATAATAACCAAATTTAAGCCCAAAAGCTACGTCTTCATCCACCGACTTTGGTTGCTCCCAACTTTGTATTGCTTCAATCTTCGCCGGGTCAACAGATACTCCAAGTTTTAATACCACGTGCCCAAGGAATGCTACTTCTTCAAGCCAGAACTCGCATTTCTTCAACTTAGCATATAGCTTGTTTTCACGAAGCCTTTGGAGTACCAGCTTCAAATGGTGCTCATGATCTTCACGGCTTTTGGAATATATGAGGATGTCATCAACAAAGACAACAACGAATTGATCCAAATATTCCTTGAATACTCGATTCATCATATCCATGAAAGCCGCAGGAGCATTAGTCAATCCGAAAGACATAACTAAGAATTCATAATGCCCATACCGAAGTTCAAGGCGGCCTTTGGAATATCCTCGCCTTCTAATTTTCAAATTGATGATATCCGAATCGAAGATCGATTTTGAAAAGAATTGTGCTCCTTGCAATGGTCAAACAAGTCATCAATACGAGGTAGAGGATACCTATTCTTGATAGTGACATGGTTCAATTCCCGATAGTCAATACAAAGTCGCATACTCCCGCCTTTCTTCTTTACAAATAAAACAGGAGCACCCCAAGGAGATGTACTAGGGATTAATGAAACCGATGTCCAACAACTCCGTAGTTGGACCTTTAACTCCTGAAGTTCAATAGGAGTCATTCGATATGGGGTTTTAGAAATGGGCTTTGTACCAAGTTCAAGGTCAATAAAGAATTCAACTTCACGTTCTGGGGGTAGACCGGGAAGTTCTTCAGGAAATACGTCAGGAAAGTCAATAACAACAGGAATATTATTCAAATTTGACGTATCTTTATTCAAATCCATAATATGGGCTAAGAAAGCTTGACATCCGTTTTTCAATAAACGAATAGCTTTATGATTAGATATGACAGTGATTGATTTTAATGGTTTAGTTGCTTGAATTCGTACAACAGGTTGGTTAGGAATATAAAAACTAACAACCTTACGAAAACAATCAATTTTGGCATGATGAGTAGTTAACCAATCAATCCCTAAAATCACATCAAAAGCAAGTATCTTTAAAGAGATAAGGTCAACAGGTAAGGTGATGGTGCCAACTTGGATCAAACAAGATTTATAAATGAAAGGGATGTGATGAAAGTTTCTCCTAACGGAGTTTCCACAGATAGGTCAAAGTCTAATTTCTCCGGAGTCAAGTTTAAACGTTGAGCACAAGCAGGAGAGATAAATGAATGGGTAGCACCGGTATCAAGTAAGGTATAAACTTCGCAAGAATTTATAAATAGCTTACCCGTGATTACCTCGTTTGGGTTCCTCTTATTTTGACCAGTCACAACAAATGCTCTTCCAGGAACCGTTGACTTTGACTTTTCTGGGACAGTCTTTTGAGTCACCGTCCCCGCTAAACTAGGTTTCGCTACCGTACAATCTCGAGCGATATGTCCTTCCTTTCCACAATTATAGCATACCTTGAACTGTTGTGGGCAGTTTGGACTGATATGTCCCTCTTTCCCGCATTTATAGCATATGACCGGTGGTCTTTCTCCTCCCTTGGAACCAGTTGCTGCTGGCACTGTCGTCTTCACATGGTCGTTGTTAAATCTCCTCTTGACTCGCTTCTCCTATTTTCATGGCCATGATTACCACCGGAGTGGTTACCATTTTTGTCCGTCTTTTTCTTTCTCCACCGGTTATCGTTGTTTTGTTGATCGCTATCTCGGTATGATCCTCGATTGTGGGTCCCTCGATTGACCGTACTTCGTTATCTCGCTTCTAATAATTGAGCCCTATTTACAACATCCTAATAGAGAGAAAATTTATGAGAATCGAGATATTGTCGTATGTCGGGTTTCAAACCTCTTAGAAACATCCGCCATACGCTCCTCATTCTCCACCAAATGAGGTGCAAACTCGATAACTCGCAAACTTTGCCTCGTACTGAGACATCGTCATGTTGCTCTATTCTAATCTGATGAACTCCACTTCCTTCATATGACGAACACTTTCGTGAAAGTATTTGTCAATAAATAGTTTCTAAAACATCTCCCAAGACATCTTTGAGTGTACCGGATGGAGTACGCTTCACGACTCCCACCAAGTGAGTCTCCGCCCACGGAACATAAAGGTGGCGAATGGAACCTTCTGTTTCTCCGTGCATCCCAAGACATCGAATATCTTGGTAATTTGCTTGACCCATGTTTCCGCCATGATCGGATCTGGCTTTCCCTTAAATTCGTGGTCCCAACTCTTTGAACGGCTTGGGCATGACAACCCGTGAATTGCTATCATTTCCTCCTATATTTTGAACACGAGTCTCCTCGTCTCGATTTTGCATGACTGCAAAAAGCTTCTAAACATCCCTCGCTTCATTATCTCGCCAATGGTGTTGTTCACATGAGGAACATTGCCACTGTTGTTGCGCTTCTCCTCGTTGGTGAGTACAAAGCGCCTCCACGGTCCTCATTTCCATTGTTAATATTCTCACGACATTCTCAAATACCGCATAAAACAAGGGTTAATTAAGCAAATCAATATATCACATAATATCCCTATATATCGACCAACTAACAAATAAGCTTAGGTAGGACACACTAGCTAAGGATTTACTGCCTCTCCCTCCTAGTTTTATTCCCCGATCTCCTTGGAGAGATCATATCCCTAAGCTCTTATACCAACTGTGACACCCCCAAAAGCAGTATACATCACCCATTCGAGTTGTCAAAATAAGGTATGTAAATAACTACAACTTTATTGTTACAACATATAAATCTGTGAGTTTAAATACGAGATATTGCCATCTAGACAATATCCACATACAAATAAATCCTCATCATAATTATTGATACATTATTTTACAAAAATGGTGAGGACTACTAAACAACTCTCTAAAACCATCATTCCATACCCCACTCGTACTCGCTACATTCTCGCCTCCTAGGAAGAAAATGGAACAAAAGGAAAAGGGTGAGCTCAACTAGCCCAAGAAAGAATATTATGACTAAGATAATACGAACAAATTATCGTTAGTCTTCAACAGGAAAAATCTAATAGAATACAATAGACAACAAGTTTTAAATTAATACTCAAGAATGAAAATATTAATTCATAGAAGAGTTACGTAGAGGATGAAATCTACTAATATCTATGAATTTAATAAATTCATCATCAATATTTTTATCCTCGTAACATCAATCAATATATATCTGGAATCATATATTCATCCTTGCACTACGTGCCAATGATATTCATCACCGGTCATGTTCATCTCGAACACTGCTCATCTTTGCACTACGGGCCAAAGATATTCATCGAAATCATTCATCTTTGCACTACAGTGCCAAAGATATTCAATAATATCATCATTTAAGACCGAGGATGATGAAAATATTTTTTTTTTAAAGAAACGAATCCAAAGGAAACAAAATGACAAGGATTAAGGATTAAGGATTCGTACTTTGTTTTATCCACGCCCAAAAATACCTCAAAAATAATCATATTGGTGTAAAATTCAAGAATGATCAAAACATGGATACAATCAAAGCTAGTATCCAGAATAGATATTTTAGACGAAAAGAAAAATTTTCATTTTTCGATAAATAGTGCCGATTCGTGAATAAGATCAGATATCGTGAATAAAGGCCGTATCGTGAATAAGTAACTCAGACACCAAAAGTTCCAAATTTGATAAAACTTCAGATCAATATTTTAGCATAATGATATTGAAGAAATAATATCATTCTGAAGAAAAAAAATATATTATCCCTTACCTCGGAAAGACAAGATTTAACTCGGAATCTTGGATATAAAGGCTATAACTTGAACTTTCAC
This sequence comes from Panax ginseng, assembly GCA_020205605.1. NCBI lineage: Eukaryota > Viridiplantae > Streptophyta > Magnoliopsida > Apiales > Araliaceae > Panax > Panax ginseng. The sequence continues at coordinate 81,222,576 of CM035140.1, read as the reverse complement.
CGTATAGCAATACTCAAAGTATACTCAAAATACTCACAAGAATACGCTCGATAATATAGAGAGAAAACTTCAGCTTACGTGTAATTTTCAATTCTAACCTAAGCACCCTATTTATAGGAAATGCTTAGAACACCAAAAGCGTAAAATTTAATATAATAATAATATATATAACAAATTCTCTACGACACTTTCTAGATTTTGAATTCAGCATTTACATCACATGATAGGCTGCCCACAAACAAAAAAAAAAATGTTTTTCATTCTTTAAATATTTTAAACTTCCAAAAATCAATTATTTCAGTAGCTTCCTAACTTCAATAATTCACAATAAATAGCCCTTTTGTCGTAGAAAATTCGAATCTCAGTTTGTATAGGAAATTCAATTCTCTACAACTTTGCTCAAGAAAGTTTTTCAAATTCCAAATGAAATTGACCAAATCCACAAACGGGTGATTTTAGAGGCTATTATCAAATTTCAAATAATAAATGGGGTCCACCGACATGTTTAACATGTTTTAAACATTTATTGCAACAAAAATACTCTTTCTCCTCGTATACTCATATATCCCACATTCGTTGTAAAATATCACCATTATTATATTATTAAAATATAATAATATATATATTTAAATAAATTATTTTATCGTAAAAGATAAAATTTCAATTTTCAACAATTGTCACATTAAAATTTTCTCCATCTATATCCACATAAAATCAATATTTTCCTCATCATATGAATCAATAATTAATTATTCACAAATAATATTACGAGAATCACAATATCGACAACCAAAGCGCTTCCCTGTGAAAGAGGGGCTTTCCAATAAGAATTTTTCCTTCTTCAAGCGCCGTTGATTAGGTGACCAAACCTCTCCTTAGATGTAACTTTCTAGACATTGCCAATAATGTTATCTAATAATATTATTCGATAATATGAATTATTGCTTCGATAATGAAAAATATTGTGTAATGACAATTATTGAAACAACAACAATATAAAATATCAACGCAACAATTATTAAATCAATAAAATAAAATAATCGAATAAAGAATTATCGTAACCATTATTGAGTAGTGCCTTCTTACGTAAGAATCAATAATTGGTGAAATACCGTGCTACCGTGTTTTAACCAATTTAGTATTTTAACAAGATTAATTCTGAATAACTACGCCTGTTATTTTTAAACAACTTATATTTGTCGCTTTCTTCATCCAATCACTTTCCGTTATGGGGCCCACACATGGTCGCTACCATTGCATTTAATATTCTCCGACATGCATTTAATATTCCACGACCAAACGAATATTCCCCGACAACAATGAATATTTTATAACCACTTGTTTATTTTGAAATATTTGCGTATTTTACCCATAACTATCCACATTAATCACATCAACCCTTACTATTTCAAAATAATAATTAGAGGAAATTAAATTTCATTTATTAATTATTTGGGGTCTTACAGTTATCATTGTTCCGATGGCTGTTGCCACCGGTACGATTATTATCGTGTTGTTGGTTTGTTGCCTTTTGGTTGTGTTGACTCATTATCGCGCTCCAATAACTAAGCCCTATTCACAATATCTGAATATAAACAAAGTTTATGAGAAATGAGGTATTGACGTATTTCGGGTTTCAAACCTCTTAGAAACATTCGCGTCATTCTCTCCTCATTATCGACCAAATGGGATGAAAACCAGGATAATTCTGCAAACTTAGCCTTGTACTGCGACACGGTCATATTGTTTTGCTCTAGCTTGATGAATTATACCTCCTTCATGTGACGAATACTTTCAAGAAAGTACTCTTCATTGAACAATTCTTGAAACTTCTCACAAGATATCTTGAGTGCGTCAGGCTGGGTACGTTTTACAGATTCCCACCAATGATCTACTTCTTCACGCAATATAAATGTGGTGAATGAAACCTTTTGCTACTCTGAGCATTCCAAGACATCAAATATCTTGGTGATCTGCTTTATCCACATCTCTACCTTAAGTGGTTATGTCTTTCCCAAAAACTCTGGTTGTCACAGCTCCTTGAACTGCTTAGCGGTGACTGTCTGAGAGTTGCCAGAGTTTCCACCTGCATTTTGGACAGGATCCGCTCTCGCCTGATATTGCATGAATTGCATAAAGCCTCTGAACATCCCACCGCTCATCATTTGATCGGTGTTGTTATTTACTTGAAGATTATTGTCTTCCTGTTGCACATTATCCTGGGTATTGATCGTTGGTGACTCAACGGTCTCATGTGCTCCATTGCTGATCTCAACATTTTCAGATGCCATTTTCAAACATTGTCATAAAACAAGGGTTAATTAACATATCACGTATTATCCCTATACTCTGACCGACCAATTAAATACCAAATAAACTTAGGTAGGTCATACTAGCGAAGGAATTCCCCGTCTCTCCCCTCCTAGTTCTTGTCTCACATCTCAAGCAGGGATCATATCCCTAAGCTTTGATACCAACTGTGACGCCCCCAAAATAGGTATACATCACCTATTCTGAGTCGCCAAATACATGGTACAGAATACAAATACAACCTTAAATATACAACATGAGCTGTGAGTTTTAATACAAATATTGTCTTCTAGACAGTATTCAAACTCAAAATAAGTCCTCAATACATTTATTATCACACTATTTCATAAAATAGTGAGGACTACTAATGCTATCATCTAAATCGTCACTCCGTTCCTCGACTAGTCCCTGCTACGTTCTCATTTCCTGAAGAGAACAATGAAAGCAACAGGGTGAGCTCAACTAGCCCAGTAAGAAATATTATGACTAAGATAATGCAGAATAAATTATCATTAGCCTTCAACACTGTTAAACTGATAAAATATAACAAGCATCATGTTTAACTGTAGTGGAACAAGCAATCCATTAGAAGAGTCAAGTAGAGAATAAAATCTACTATCTTCTATTATTTAAAAGGTTTTTCATCACTTTTATCGCTGAGACTCAGCTTAATAAATATTCCACATCATTAAATCATCCCTGCACTACAGGGCAAGGATATTCTTTAGTGTCACGACCACGAATTATCCATGCACTACGGGCCAAAGATAATCGTGTTTTCATCAACGGTCCTGATCATGCCATAAAACAATTCATCTTTGCACCCTTGGCCGAGGAGAATCCATAGTCATAGTCATACCAAAAAATCTCCATCAATGCACTACGGGCCAATGAGGACTCTTTCCATATCATTTGTAACATTACGGTCATGATTATACCGAATAATCCCTGGTCATAATCATACCAAGTCCATCTATGCACTACAGGCCATAGATGACTTTCAACATAATATAAACATGAGGATGATTACAATTCAATAAAACAAGTTCAAGAATAAATTTTAAAGATTTATAAGTTAATTTATCCTGAACTCAATAACGTCCAAATTGTCAACATGATACTGTTTTGTGGAGTAAAATTCAAGAATGCTCAGAAGAATATTTCCATGAAAAGATACTGGATGAAGTGTAAATATCTAGGATATTCCACTAATTTCATAGAGTATAGAAGCTAAAACTTTAACCAACTGAGTATAATAGAATATATGAAACTGCAAATGAATTTTCGCCGCCATGCGGTAATCCACGTAGACAGATTATTCCAACAGAATAATAAAGAATGGAATAACAAAAAAATTTACCAAGCATGCGTAATTCGCACAGATAGGTTATTCCAACAAAATAATAAAGAATGGAACCAGGTCATAATCAGTAACAAGATGCAGACGAAGTTATTCTAACGTAATAATAAAGAATGGAATAATGAAGAATTTCATCATGTATGCGAAGATTCACATGTATGTGTTGTTCCAACATAATAATAAAGAATGGAATAACAACCCTTATGAGTATTGAAAGAAAATAACTCTCTTCATGAATACGAAAGAATAATACCCCTTATCTTAAAAAGAAGAGTATTCCGACGGTAGGGTGGGGATATACTTGAAGAAAACTTGCACTATTTTCTATGCTCAAAGCTTTCTTAAACTCTACAGAAATACTGTAACACCCCCTTTCCGAAATAGAAAGAGAGGTTACTCAAAACATAACAAAACTGATTAATTTAATAGCAAGGCTCAAAGTCACAAAAGAATAGTCTTAATAACTGATAAATACCACAAGTCAACCATAATAAATCTCAAACTGTCTCAAACCGCAATCTAAAATAATTATTACAATTCCAAGTAAACTGACACATCAAGACTAAACAGAATATCTCTAAGTCATTGGAATGAATGGAGCTCTCATCACACTTTCCCTTGATCCCCCTGATTACCTGTCAGAAGAAAAATACAACATGAGCCAAATGCCCAGTACGAATATAGAATACAAATAATGAACCGAAATAACTAACTCAATTAAATGAAATGAAACGAACGAACTGAAATGAAACGAACAAAACTAACACAACGAAATAATAGGCTGAATCAAATGGCAGGGTGTTATTTCATATCGAGCTCAGAACAAAAAAAAATATACCTTTCCACACAGGCAAGTCAAATAATGCCACACAGGCAAGTCAAACACATTGGACCGCGAATCCAATGCATGTAAAATCGGAAGGTGTGTTTGGCACAAACATCACCAATCCCGCAATGTAATGTATCAGAAAACTAGGGTCGACCCATACGCCTCCCACAACAAAACACCAAATGGCCAACTCCCACCAGAGCACAAAACGGAGACGCCATGGACTGATCACACCACCACAGAAGGTGTCATGCCTCGGTGCCAAGAGGACATGCCTGTGGTACCCCCACATGTGGTTATAGCTCAGGTATACCCTACGGTACATTCTAATAACAAAACCATGTCACAACACATGCGATACAATATCAACACAAAGGGATTCTAACGTGTACATGTTAAATCGAACGAATCATCAACACAAGTCTTCAAAAATATACTAACATGTACATCACTACGAAAATTGAAATAAATATTAACATGATAACCGAGTTCAAAGAGTACAAATATGAGTTCTAAATATCAATGTCCCAAAACGAAACTATCACATGGATTTGAGAAGGAACTGATTTACGAAACAATAACTAACTTCTAAACAACAATAAAACGAACAAATCAAAATTAAAAGGATTATCACTCAAGGAGTACTTTTAATCCGTACTGGAGTAAGCAATGTAATACCCAAAATTTAAATTCCAAAAATACTTCCTCCGTCTCGATCTAATACAATAAAATAAAATAAAATTTTATTATAAATCTAACCATTACTAACATCACAATCGTTAAATCTATTATTAAGTAACTTTTATAATTTTATCAACAAATTAATTAATTAGAATTTATATATACTGCTTTTTAATTCATCCTATATAATATTTCTTATATATATATATATATATATATATATATATATATATATATATATATATATATATATATATATATATATATATATATACATAACATTGATGCTTTTAAAAGTCCTCATAAGTTTTAAATACGTAAGAAATAAAATAATTACTTTAAAGAAATCAATTTCTCATATTAATATGACAATTGTTGACAACACATGTTTTATGAATCTATAAATATATATAGGTATTATATCATATGTAACAAAGAATATATTACTTGTCATCCATATTCACTTTATTAATACATCAATGGCATCATATACTGTTAAGACACAATTTACATATATCTATGATGATGGATGCCCAAAATAGCAACATAATTTTATACTTCCACCACGTGAGCATTATGTTATTAACTAGCCTCTATAGTTTTGTTTGTATTCTGATCATTCTTCCATTCCAATTGCAACACATAATTATATCAATCACAAAAAAATTACTTACCAGACTACCGCCGCCCCTTTTCTCCTTCCTTTTCCCTTCAGTCAATTTGTGTTAGACGTAGTGGTGAACAAATTAGGTTTTAGATATTTATTATTATTATTTTGTTTTACTAACTCTCCTAATTTTAATAGAATTAAAAAAAATACACAAGCTTAAATTTGACCCACTTAAATTTAAAGTCCAATTTTACCAATTAATTTACCCAACACTTATTAATATTTATTAGCCCAAAATAAATGACTAGTTTGACCCAAATAAATGACAAAGTCCAATTAATATGTTTTAAAACAAAATATATTTTTTTTAAATAAAAATTTAATATATTTTATTTTTCAGGTATTACAAATACGCTCAAGATTATAGAAGAAGTATTCTCTGAACTTCTGGTGTGATTTTCAATTCTAACTAAGCATCTTATTTACAGGAGAATGAAAAGGATACTACGCTGCACTATGCAATAAAATATAATATATTCTATTTATAATCAAATAAAATAAAACTTTATAAAAGTATTCGCTTTTATATAAAAAGTTTTACTATCTGAAACACTATCATGCAGCACCATGCAAACACTATGCATAATAAAATATAATATATTCTATTTATAATCAAATAAAACAAAACTTTATAAAAAGTATTCGCTTTTATATAAAAGATTTTACTATGCAAACACTATGTAGGCACTATTCAAACACTATGCATAATAAAATATAATATATTCTATTTATAATCAAATAAAACAAAACTTTATAAAAAGTATTCTGTTTTATATAAAAAGTTTTCTGTTTTATTACATTTATAATAATAATAAAAAAACATTTATCACCATTATTATAATTCACAACATTAATCGACCAGGTCGTTCCAAGGAAAGATGGGGCTTTCCAAGAAGGATTTCTCCCTATTGGCGCGCAATTAGGTGACCAAACCTCTCATTGACAGAACTTCTAGACATCGTCAATATTGCAAATAATAATATTAATAACTCTATCATCTCAATTATTGATTTAATAATATATAAATATCGATAATAATTGAATCAAATAACGTGAGATACTATGCATAAATTCATCGTAGCAATAATTGAACAAAACCGAAAGTGACTTCTCACATAAGCATCAATAATGAATACTGGTGTACTACTATGCAACCACGCCAGACATCATACTTTCTTTTTACTATCGAGTAGTTCAACAATTTTAATTAAAACTTCCGTCATTATTTTTATAAATTTTTTTGTCATTTTCTCGATCCGACAATAATTACATTTGTGTGGGTCCACTAAATGATTGTACCGTCGTACGGATATTCCCCGACAAAAAGAATATTTCCTAAGCAATCGAATATTATACAACAACTTGCATACTTTTCAAAATTTATAAATATTACCCACAACTATAACATTATCTCAAATCCACACCATAATTTTGAAAAAAATATTTCGAGAAAATTAAATCTTTATTCATAAAATTTGGGATTTTACAATCTCCCCTCCTTATGAAATTTCGCCCTCAAAATTTACGTACGTACCTGGTATGCCGAACAAATGAGGACACTTCGCCAGATTCTAACTCTTGAGGTATAACTTTTGAGTGTTGAATACGATCCCTCTTATCCAAGATTTTAACACATATCTCCTCATACGTTAAATCTTCTGTTATCTCGTCTAGTTCTAATTTAATAACGTGGTTTGGGTCATCCACATATTTATGTAACATCGATATGAAAAAAACCGTTATGAACACGCGACATACTCGGCGGTAAAACAAGTCTATAGGCCATAGTTCCTACTTGATTGAGGATTTCAAATGGGCCAATTAAATCGAGGGTTGAGATTTCCTCTCTTCATCAACTTTTTCTTCTAGAATAACGCCTTCTTTAACCTTCTTCTTCGTATTCATCAGCTCCAGGTGTGTAGTTTGAGCGGCTTTAACATTATCGATTAAAGTCAATTCTAATCGTATTTTTCGTTATCTTCACATGGGTCCCTAGAGTCTTTAACTCTATCTTCATCATTTGTAAGTTATACGAAATGGGTTTTTTTGTTAATAACATCGCACTCGTAAATGCCTACGATCTTCTATTCAACGCGTCAACTACCACATTCGCTCTTCCACAATGATATTGAATGGTACGATCGTAATCTTCAACAGCTCGAGCCAACATCTTTGGCACATTATACGATCGTTTTAGGTAAAGAAATATTTGAGGGTTTTAGAAATTGGTTTTTTACTGGGGTCAATACAAAATTCAATTTCACGTTCTAGGGGTAGGCTAAGAAGTCTTCAAGAATACATCAGGAAATTTATTACCGATAGGAATATCATTCAAAAGTGTGACTCTCATCCAAGACTTGGATAGCACATCACATTGATACCTATTAACTTGACATCGTCATTCACATCGTCGCCTATAGAAAGTCTGGCTTTGGTGCATTCCACATAAGGAAGTCAACAATGAAAGGATCGGGGCTCTTTACTTATGGCTTGATATAACAGTGATTAACTTTAGTGGTTTGGTTGCTTGAATTCGCATGATAAGTTGGTTAAGAATATAAAAGCTAACAACCTTACGAAAAGCATGATGAGTAGTTAACCAATCGATTCCTAAAATCACATCAAAGGCAAGTATTTTCAAAGAGATAAGATCGACAGGTAACGTGAAAGTGTTAATTTGAATCAAACAAGATTTATAAATAGTGGAGGTAACGGAGGGTTCTCCCAACAGAGTTTCAACAGATAAATCAAAGTCTAATTTCTCCAGAGTCAAATTTAAATGTTGAGCGCAAGCAAAAGAGATAAAAGAATACGTAGAACCGGTATCAAATAAGGTATAGATTTTGCAAGATCTTATGATTAACTTACCCGTAATAACCTCGTTCGGGTTCCTTAATAAATGCTCTCACTTAAACTACCAGCTTTGACTTGTCTGAGACATCCTTTGGCATCACTATCCCAGCTGGACTTGACTTCACTACACGACAAAATCGAGCTAGGTGACCTTCTTTTCCTCAATTGAAACACGCTTTGGATTGTCAAATACAGCTTTACGGATGTGTCCTCCCTCGTCGGCAGATTTAAAACATACGTGACCGTGGTCGTTCTTCTTCCTTTGAATCGAGTCTTTGGTCATTGTCTTTCCATCATTATTGAACCTTCTCTTCTTGAAATTTCCACTTCTATTATCTTAGCCATGATTACCACCGAAGTGGTTACCATTCTTGGCATGATAGTTTCCCCCACAATTGTTATCATTGTTCCGATGGTTGTTGCCACCGGTACAATTATTATCGTGTTGTTGGTCGTTGCCTTTTGGTTGTTCTAACTCATTATTGCGCTCCAATAACTGAGCCCTATTCACAATATCTTAATATAAAAAAAGTTTGTGAGAAATGAGGTATTGACGTATTTCGGGTTTCAAACCTCGCAGAAACATTCACGTCATTGTCTCCTCATTATCGACCAAATGGGATGCAAACCGGGATAACTCCGCAAACTTAGCCTCGTACTGCGACACGGTCATATTGTTTTGCTCCATCTTGATGAATTCTACCTCCTTCATGTGATGAATACTTTTAGGAAAGTACTTGTCGTTGAACAATTCTTGAAACTTCTCCCAAGACATCTTGAGTGCGTCAGGCTGGGTACGTTTTACAGATTCCCACCAATGATCTACTTCTGCACGTAACATAAAGGTGGCGAATGAAACCTTTTGCTCCTCTGAGTATTCCAAGACATCAAATATCTTGGTGATCTACTTTATCCGTGTCTTTGCCTTAAGTGGTTCTGGCTTTCCCAAAAACTCTGGTGGTCCTAGCTACTTGAACTGTTTAGCGGTGACGGTCCGAGTGTTGCCAGAGTTTCCACCTGCATTTTGGACAGGATCCGCTTTCACCTGATGTTGTATGAATTGCATAAAGCCTCTGAACATCCTATCATTCACCATTTGATCGGTGTTGTTATTTACCTGAGGATTATTGTCTTCCTGTTTCACATTATCCTGGGTATTGATCGTTAGTGACTCAACGGTCTCATGTGCTTCATTGCTGATCTCAACATTTTCAGATGCCATTTTCAAACACTATCATAAAACAAGGGTTAATTAATATATCATATATTATCCCTATACTCTGACCGACCAATTAAATACCAAATAAACTTAGGTAGGTCATACTAACGAAGGAATTCCCCGTCTCTCCCCTCCTAGTTCTTGTCCCACATCTCAAGCAGGGATCATATCCCTAAGCTTTGATGCCAACTGTGACGCCCCCAAAATAGGTATACATCACCTCTTCTGAGTCGCCAATTACATGGTACATAATACAAATACAACCTTAAATATACAACATGAGCTGTGAGTTTTAATACAAATATTGTCTTCTAGACAGTATTCAAACTCAAAATAAGTCCTCAATACATTTATTATCACATTTTTTCATAAAATAGTGAGGACTACTAATGCTATCATCTAGACCGTCACTCCGTTCCCTGACTAGTCCCTGCTACGTTCTCATTTCCTAAAGAGAACAATGAAAGCAAAAGGTTGAGCTCAACTAGCCCAGTAAGAAATATTATGACTAAGATAATGCAGAATAAATTATCATTAGCCTTCAACAGTGTTAAACTGATAAAATATAATAAGCATCAAAGTTAACTGCAACTGAACAAGCAATCCATTAGAAGAGTCAAGTAGAGAATAAAATCTACTATCTTCTTTGATTTAAAAGGTTTTTCATCACTTTTATCGCTGAGACTCAGCTTAATAAATAATCCACATCATTAAATCATCCCTGCACTATAGGCCAATGATATTCTTTAGTGTCACGACCACGAATTATCCATGCACTACGAGCCAAAGATAATCGTGTTTTCATCAATGGTCCTGATAATGTCATAAAACAATTCATCTTGCACCCTTGGCCGAAGAGAATCCATAGCCATAATCATACCAAAAACTGTCCATCAATGCAGTACGGGCCAATGAGGACTTTTTCCATATCATTTGTAACATTACGGTCATGATTTTACCGAATAATCCCTGGTCATAATCATAACAAGTCCATCTATGCAGTACATGCCACATATGACTTTCAACATAATACAAGCATGAGGATGATGACAATTCAATAAAACGAGTTCAAGAATAAATTTAAAAGATTTATAAGTTAATTTATCCTGAACTCAATAACGTCCAAATTATAAACATGATACTGCTTTGTGGAGTAAAATTCAAGAATGCTCAGAAGAATATTTCCAAGAAAAGATACTAGATGAAGCGCAAATATCTAGGATATTCCACTAATTTCATGGAGTATAGAAGCCAAAACTTTAACCAACTGAGTATAATAGAATATATGAAACTGCAAATGGATTTTTACCGCCATGCGGTAATCCACGTAGATAGATTATTCCAATGTAATAATAAAGAATGGAATAATGTAAGAATTCATCAAAAATGTGTAATCCGCATGCATGTGTTATTCCAACGTAATAATAAAGAATGGAACTAGGTCATGCGTAACCAATATCAAGATGTACATGTTATTCCAATGTAATAATAAAGAATGGAATAACAAAAGAATTTCACCATGTATGCGGATTTCTCACATGATGATTATTCCAACATAATAATAAATAATGGAATAACAACCTTACGAGTATTGAAAGAAAATAACTCTCTTCATGAATACGAAAGAATAATACCCTTTACCTTAAAAAAAGAGTATTCCGACCAGAGGATATATACTTGAAGAAAACTTGCACTATTTTCTATGCTCAAAGCTTTCTTAAACTCTACAGAAATACGTTAAAGGTTATAGAAGAAGAATTCTCTAAACTTCTGGTGTGATTTTCAATTCTAACTAAACATCCTATTTGTAGGAGAATGGAAAGGATACTATGCTGCACTATGCAATAAAATATAATATATTCTATTTATAATCAAATAAAACAAAACTTTATAAAAAGTATTCTATTTTATATAAAAAGTTTTTACTATGCAAACACTATGCAGGCACTATACAAACACTATGCATAATAAAATATAATATATTCTATTTATAATCAAATAAAACAAAACTTTATAAAAAGTATTATATTTTATATAAAAAGATTTTAATATGCGAACACTATACAGGCACTATGCAAACACTATGCATAATAAAATATAATATATTCTATTTATAATCAAATAAAACAAAACTTTATAAAAAGTATTCTGTTTTATATAAAAAGTTTTTTGTTTTATTACATTTATAATAATAATAAAACAACATTTATCACCATTATTATAATTCACAATATTAATCGACCAGGTCGTTACCAGGAAAGAGGGGGCTTTTCAATAAGGATTTCTCCTATTATGGCCTAGCAATTAGGTGACCAAACCTCTCCTTGACAGAACTTCTAGACATCGTCAATATTGCAAATAATAATATTAATAACTCTGTCATCTCAATTATTGATTTAATAATATATAAAATATCGACAATAATTATATCAAATAACGTGAGATATTATGCAATAATTACTATAGCAATAATTGAACAAAACTGAGTCACTTGTCACGTAAGCATCAATAATCAATATCAGTAGCTACTATTAACCAACGCCAGACATCAGATTTTTACTACCGAAAGTAGTTCAACAGCTTTTAACGGTAAAAACTTCCTAGTTATTTTCATAAAAATATTTTTGTCGTTTTCTCAATCCAACAATAATTCCGTTGTGGGGTCCATCAATGATTATACCGTCGTACGGATAATCCCCGACAAAAAGAATATTCCCCGACCAATCGAATATTATACACCAACTTGTATACTTTTCAAAATTTATAAATATTATCCACAACTATAACATTATCTCAAATCCACACCATAATTTTGAAAAAAATATTTCGAGAAAATTAAATCTTTATTCGTAAAATTTGGGATTTTACAGAAATAGTGTGATAATAAATGTATTGAGGACTTATCTTGAGTTTGAATATTGTCTAGAAGACAATATTTGTATTAAAACTCACAGCTCATGTTGTATATTTAAGTTTGTATTTGTATTTTGTACTATGTATTTGACGACTCAGAATGGGTGATATATACCTATTTTGGGGGCATCACAGTTGGTATCAAAGCTTAGGGATATGATCCATGGCTAAGGTGTGTGCAAGACCCCAACTTATTATAAATAAAATTGAATTTCCTCTAATTATTATTGTGAATAATAAGGTATTAATTTGATATAATTCTCTGGTTATGGGTGAAATGTGCAAATTTTTCAGAATATGCAAGTGGTTATAAAATAATCATTGTTGTCGGGGAATATTCATTTGGTCGTGGAATATTCTTATTGTCGGGGAATATTCGTACGACGGCGCAGTCATTTGTGGGCCCCATAATAGAATAATTGTCGGATGAAGAAAACGACAATTTTGAGTTTTTATAAATAACGACGTAGTTATTCTTTATTAACACTTTTGAATACCCGGTGGTTAAAATACAAGAATACGCTGTGCGTAGATGCAATGATTGATGAATTATTGATCCTTACGTAGAAGGCACTTACTCAATAATTGTTACGTGAGTTAATGCTCAATATTTTATTTTATTGATTCAATAATTGTCATGCGTTGATATTTTATATTATTGTTATTTCAATAATTGTCACTTTGCACAAGATTTCCCATTATCGATCAATAATTCATATTATTTGAATAATATTATTAGATAGCATTATTGGCAATGTCTAGAAATTTTTGTCAAGGAGAGGTTTGGTCACCTAATCATGCGCGCTTGAGAAGGAGAAATTCTTATTGAAAGCCCTCTTTCCCGAAAGCGGCCAGTTGTCATAAATGTGATTCTCAGAATATTATTTGTGAATAATTAATTATTGATTCATATGATAAGGAAATATTTATTTTATGTGGTTATAAATGTTGGATATATTTATTGTGGTTAAAAATGAAAGAGTTAATGTTGAGGTGTTTTATCAAGATTTTTTTTCTAATAAAGGTATTAAAAAATTAAACCAAAGGTTTTTGAGATATATTAAACGTGAGTTATAATTTTTAATCGTAGTTAGATCGTTGTAATTTTTGGATATGTTATACATATATAAGTTGAGTATATGTCCACAAATTTTGAACCGTTAAAATGAACGATGATTTGTTATGAATTTTAAGAGGTGACTGTTGAAATTGTCAAGTATCCGAATTTAGCATTTTGGTGGAAAATTCTAGAATTGAGTGGGCCCCACTTGTGGTTGGTGAAGAAATGTGCTGAATTTTATTTCAAATGTGGTGGGTGGGAATAGTAGCAAAGTAAAGCCATCAAAGTCAGCAGTCAGTCGTGTCTACTAACATTTTCCTATAAATAGAGGGCTAAGTTAGAATTGAAAATCACACCGTAAACATAAGCTTTCTCTCTTTCTCTAGATTATTGAGTGTATTTTGTGAGTATTTAGATACTTTGTGAGTTTCTATTCATCAGTGTAAGTTTCCTTCAGCCTTATATCGATATTCCGATCAGAAGTACTGATATTTTGAGGTAAGGGGTGTTATATTCTTCTTAAAATGATATTTTCTTCAATATCATTATACCGAAATGTTGGTATGAACTTTTTATCAAATTTGGAACTTTTTGTGTCAGGGTTACTATTCACGTGATACTACAAGACTATTCACGAATCTGAAGACTATTCAATCGAAAAATGAAATTTTCTTCTTTTTGTCCAAGATGTCTATTATGGTTACTATCTTTGATTGTATCCATGTTTTGATCTTTATTCTTGAATTTTGCTTCTAAATTGGTTATTATGGAGTATTATTGATCTTGGATAAACTGCTATACGAATCCCTACTATTTGTCCTTCTGTGTCACTGGATTCGTTTTCTTTAAAATATTTTTCATCATCCTTAGTCCTAAATTATGATATTACTAAATATCTTTGGCCTGTAGTGCAAAGATAAATGATTAACTGATGAATATCTTTGGCCCGTAGTGCAAAGATGAACAGGTGTTGAGATGAACATGACCAACTGGTGATACAAATGAATATCTTTGGCCTGTAGTGCAAAGATGAATATATGATTAAAGATGTATATTGATTGTTGTTGCAGGGATAAAATATTGATGATGGACTTTTAAATCTTAGAAGATAGTAGAACTCATTCTCTACTTGACTCTTCTAATGGATTGTTGTTTCCACAGCAGTTGTTGATCGAAAACTTGTTGTCTATTATATTTTATCATATTTTTCCCTGTTGAAGACTAAAGATAATTTGTTGTATATTATCGTAGTCATAATATTATTTACTGGGCTAGTTGAGCTCACCCTTTTCCTTTTTGTTCCATTTTTCTCAGGAGGTGAGAACATAGCAGGAACTAGTCGGGGTACGGAATGATGGTTCTAGAAAGATGTTTTAGCAGTCCTCACTATTTCTGTAAAATAGTATTTGAATAATTGTAATGATGACTTATTTGAGTGTGGATATTGTCTAGAAGACAAAATTTGTATTTAAACTAACAATATGTGTTGTCGTATTTTGCACGACAATTGTATTATTGAAGTTGTAGTTTGATTTCTGTACCATGTATTTGGCGACTCAGAATGGGTGTTGTATACCTATTTTGGGGGCGTCACAGTGTGAGACTAGAACTAGGAGGGGAGAAACGGGGAATTCCTTCGCTAGTATGACCTACCTAAGTTTATTTGGTATTTAATTGGTCGGTCAGAGTATAGGGATAATATGTTGCATGTCAATTAACCCTTGTTTTGTGGCAGTGTTTGAAAATAACATTCGAGAATGTTGAGATTAGCAATGGAGCACAGGAGACCGTTGAGTCACCACAGATCAATACCCAGGATAATGTGCATCAGGAAGGCAATAATCCTCAGGTAAACAACAACGATCAAATGATGAACGATGGAATGTTCAGAGGCTTTATACAATTCATGCAACAACAGGCGAGAGCGACTCCTGTCCACAATGTTGGTGGAAACACTGGAAACTCTCGAATGGTCACCGCTAAATAGTTCAAGGAGCTGGGACCACCGGAGTTTATTGGAGAGCCAAAACCACTTAAGACGAAAACGTGGATAAAGCAGATCACTAAGATATTTGATGTCTTGGGATGCTCCGAGGCGTAAAAGGTTCCCTTTGCCACCTTTATATTGCAAGGAGAGGCAGATTACTGGAGGGAATCAGTAAAACGTACTCAACCTGCCGCACTGAAGATGTCTTGGGAGAAGTTCCAAGAACTATTCAACGACAAGTACTTTCTTGAAAGTATTCGTCAAATGAAAGAGGTAGAGTTCATCAAGTTGGAGCAAAATAATATGAGCGTGTCGCAGTACGAAGCTAAGTTTGCCGAGTTGTCCCGGTTTGCGTCTCACTTTGTTGATAATGAGGAGAGAATGATGCGGATGTTTCTAAGAGGTTTGAACCTGAGATACGTCAATATGTAATTTCTCATAAACTGTGTTTGTATTCAGATGTTGTAAATAGGGCTCAGTTATTGGAGCGCGATAACGAGTCAACCCAACCAAGAGAAAACAACCGACAAAATGATAATACCAGTGGTAGCAGTCATCGAAGCGGTGACAACAAACGTGGAGGGAATCAACATGCCAGAAATGGTAACCACTTTGGTGGTAATCATGGCCAAGACAATAAAAATGGATATTTCAAGAAGAGTAGATTCAAAAATGATGGAAAGACGTCAGCATCAGCACCCGTTGTTAAGGAAGGAGAACGACCACCTATCATATGCTTCAAATGCGGAGGGGAGGGACACATCAGTCAAAACTGCACGATGTCATCCAAAGCGTGTTATAATTGTGGAAGAGAAGGTCACTTAGCCCGATTTTGTCGTGCACCGAAGACAAGTCCAACTGGGATGGAGGCACCAAAGGTCGTCCTAGAAAAGTTAAAGCCGATAGTTCAAGGGAGAGCGTGTGTCGTGACCTCCCAGAAAGCAAGGAACCTGAACGAGGTCATCACGGGTAAGTTTATCATAAACTCTAGTGAAGTCTATACCTTATTTGATACCGGTTCTATCCATTCTTTTATTTCTCCTACTTGCGCTCAACGTTTAAATTTGACTCCGGAGAAATTAGACTTTGACTTATCTGTTGAAACTCCGTTGGTAGAAACCTTCATTACATCCACTATTTATAAGTCTTGTTTGGTTCAAATCGGTACTCTCACATTACCTGTCGATCTTATTTCATTGAAAATACTTGCATTTGACATGATTCTAGGGATCGATTGGTTAACTACTCATCATACAAAAATAGATTGTTTTCGTAAGGTTGTTAGATGTCATATTTCTAACCAACCTATTATGCGAATTCAAGAAACCAAACCATTAAAATCAATCACTGTCATCTCAAGCCATAAAGCTATTTGTTTATTGAAAAATGGATGTCAAGCTTTCTTAGCTCATGTCACAGATTTAAACAAAAATACGTCAGATTTGAATGATATTTCTATTGTTAATAAATTTCCTGACGTATTCCCTGAAGAACTTCCTGGCCTACCCCCAGAGCGTGAAATTGAATTTTTTATCGACCTTGAACCCGGTACCAAACCCATTTCCAAAGCCCCATATTGAATGGCTCCTATTGAACTTCAGGAGTTAAAGACCTAACTGTAGGAGTTGTTAGACATTGGTTTCATTCGTCCTAGTACGTCTCCTTAGGGTGCTCCTGTTCTATTCGTGAAGAAGAAAGATGGGAGTATGCGACTTTATATTGATTATCGGGAGTTGAATCATGTCACCATCAAGAATATGTACCCATTGCCACGTATTAATGACATGTTTAACCAGTTGCAAGGCGCCAAATCCTTTTCAAAGATCGATCTTCGTTCCGGATATCATCAATTAAATATTAGAACCGATGACATTCCAAAGACGGCTTTCAGAACTCGGTACGGGCATTATGAATTCCTAGTCATGTCTTTTGGATTGACTAATGCTCCTGCTGCCTTCATGGATATGATGAACCGAGTATTCAAGGAATATTTGGATCACTTTGTGGTCGTCTTTATTGATGACATCCTCATATATTCCAAAAGCTGTGAAGATCATGAGCAACACTTGAGGTTGATACTCCAAAAGCTTCGTGAAAACAAGATTTATGTCAAGTTGAAGAAATTTGAGTTCTGGCATGAGGAAGTAACATTCCTTGGGCACGTAGTATCAAGTCATGGAATATCTGTTAACCCAGCAAAGATTGAAGCTATTCAAAGTTGGGAGCAACCTAAATCAGTGACCGAAGTATGTAGATTTCTCGGCTTAGCTGGTTATTATCGGAGATTCGTAGAAGGGTTTTCTTGAATCGCTACTCCATTAACTCAGCTGACTCAGAAAGATAGAAAATTCGGTTAGAGCATGGAATGTGAGAAGAGTTTTCAAGAACTCAAGAGGAGACTCATTTCATCACCTGTTCTGACAATACCATCTGGCTCAAAGGGATTTGTCATCTATAGTGATGCTTCGGGCAAAGGGTTAGGATGTGTTCTCATCCAACATGGGAAAGTCATAGCCTATGCCTCTCGACAACTCAAAGAATATGAGAGGAATTTGTTGGGCTTTGGCACAGAAACGCACAGCGGAAATTAAAATTTTAAAGCAATTTTCGAAACCCTAAAACAGGATCTATGCGAAAAATCAATTAATTCAGAGGTTTAAAGATTATACCAGATATAAACAAAAGCGAGAATCAAAACCAATCAAGGCCTCGAATCTCCAACGCAATACAAACCGATTAAGCCTCTGGTATCCACATCGAAAGCCGCATTTAACCGTCGAACGATTCTCGCAATAAGAAGGACTTCTTGGTATTAGCCACCAAAAGGAATGTATTTTCTAAAAGCTGTTCTCTAGTCTCTCTCTAAGAGCGCTAGGTATATTTTTAATTATGATATCTCTTATCCTAAGTAGTAATGCTATATATCATATATATAGTAGCTAAAAGAAATTAATCAAATCAAAACCTAATTTTATAAAATCCAAATTTATATATATATATATATAT
Source organism: Panax ginseng (assembly GCA_020205605.1). Taxonomy (NCBI): domain Eukaryota; kingdom Viridiplantae; phylum Streptophyta; class Magnoliopsida; order Apiales; family Araliaceae; genus Panax; species Panax ginseng. The sequence continues at coordinate 81,203,688 of CM035140.1, read as the reverse complement.
ATATATATATATCTCTTAATTAAGTCTTACTTAATTAATATACATATATACAAATTATTCTTTTAATTTAAATTAAATGATTTAAATACTATTAATCATATTAATATATTTAAATCCTTAAAATTTAAATTAATTCCCTTTAAATAACGTTCTATGTGTGTGACCTATAGGTTATTATTACGTTGGCAATAATTTTAAAATCATATTATAAAATTATAAATTGAGCGGCATCTAGTAATGCATCACTTTACTACCCAAGTAATAATAAGATCGATGATTCGATGCAACCTTTTCGTGACCAATGTTTCAATGTAATTTAATCCTTTTAACCTTAATATCCTAGATTAAACTCGAAGTCATGGAATGTGTCATACTCTTCATAATTTAATCTGGTTTTCTTGATCAATGAGTAGACTATATGAAACAAATCACTATTTGAGCATGGCCATGCATTTCATAGTCCTACTCAATCAAGAGGCCTATGGATATCACCCATAATATATAGGATGGTTAAATTCCATCTAGATCACTCATATTTCTCACACGATTAATGATGAACCCAATAATCACCTTTATAGTCCACCCTATTAAAGGTGACATTTGATGATATCAAAGTACATAAATTCTCGTGTAGTAATATAAGCGATTTCAGTTCGGAGGACCATTACATCATTGTCACTATGAGAATTGCTAATGACACTTTGCATAATGCTCCATATAGAATTCTCATGGTGGGTCTGTCCAGTACATCGTTCTCTAACATGTACCTATGCATTGACTTAATATCTCATATATTTATGACCAATGAGATTTGGTCATCAGTCAATCCACATACTAGTCTCAATGCATCATTATTGTCCCATCAACAATGATACTCGACTAGGGACATTTAAGAACACTGATACTAATGGTAATATATAATCTCATGTTCAAGTCACATACTTGAAACTATATAATTTATATCACTATTCTAAGGAATTTTATTATGTTAACAATTATATTACGCAGTAAATAAAACCATAATAAAATCATATATTTATTCAATCAAATATAATATCAAAATGTTAAGCAATTATATCAAATAATTGGCCTCTAGGGCATAAACTCTAACAGAATTATCCTACTCATGATCTAGAGTTGGTAGTTGTTGTCTTCGCACTTAAAATTTGGAGGCATTACTTGTATGGGGAGAAAGTGGAGATCTTTACAGATCATAAAAGCCTCAAATATTTCTTCACCCAAAATGAACTCAACATGCGGCAACGACGTTGGCTTGAACTGTTGAAAGATTATGATCATACCATTCAATACCATCCTGGTAAATCGAACGTAGTAGCTGACTCATTGAGTAGAAGATCATATGCGGGTACGAAAAGTGCGATATTGTCAATGCAAAGGCCCATTTTATATGACTTGCAAAGGATGGAGATAGAGTTAAGGATTTTAGGGACCCACATGATGATGGCGAATATAGGAGTAGAACTGACTTTAATTGATAAAGGTAAAGCTGCTCAAGCCACAAACACGGAGCTGATGCGTATGAGGAAGAAAGTGCAAGAAGGTGCTATGTCGGAAGCAAGAATCGATGAAGAAGGAATACTTTGAGTCAACTCCAGACTTTGTGTTCCTAACGACCCTGATTTAAAGTATAAAATCATGATGGAGGCGTACAACACACCATTTTTAATCCATCCTAGGAGTACCAAAATGTATCATGATCTTCGACATACATTTTGGTGGAGTAATATGAAGAGAGAGATCGCGGAGTTTATCTCAAGGTGTCAAACTTGTCAACGAGTCAAGGCAAGGCATCAAGTACCAAAAAGTCCATTGCAACCACTTGAAATTCTAGAATGGAAGTGGGAGCACATTACCATGGATTTCGTTACCGGTCTTCCCAAGGTTTCTCAAGGCTTAGATGCGATTTGGGTCATTGTTGATAGATTGACCAAGTCGGCTCATTTCTTACCTATACGAGAAACTTATACACTTGAACGTCTTGCTCGTATGTACATAATGAGATTGTAAGATTGCATGGTATGCTAGTATGCATAGTTTCTGATCGAGACCCAAGATTCACTTCACGGTTTTGGGTCATTTTGCAAAAAGCTATGGGCACGGATTTATGATTTAGTTCGGCATATCATCCTCAGACGGATGGGCAGTCGGAGAGGACTATTCAAACTCTGGAAGATCTATTAAGACTTTGTGTCCTTGACTTCAAAGAAAGTTGGGACAAGTTCTTGCCATTGGTAGAATTCTCCTACAACAACAATTATCAAGCAAGTATCGGAATGGCTCCATTCGAGGCGTTGTATGGAAGAAAGTGTCGTTCTCCAGTATCCTGGGATGAGGTGGGTGAAGCAACATTATTGAGACCGAAATTGGTACGTATGACTACGGAAAAGATTCTAATGATCCGACAACATATAAAGACCTCACAAGATCGACAAAAGAGTTACGTTGATCTTAATCGAAAGGACGTAGAATTCAATGTTGGAGAACATGTGTTGTTACGTGTTGCTCCATGGAAAGGAGTTACAAGATTTGGAAATAGAGGAAAGCTCAATCCTCAATTCATTGGCTCATTTGAAATCCTTGATCTAGTAGGAAATGTAGCTTATAAACTCGCCTTACCGCCAAGTATGTCTAGTACAGGCGTAACAGTACCTGGATAAACAAAATAAATATAAATATAAATACACTTGTAAAAATATTCTTTTATCTTTACCCCATTTACAAACTTAATTATATTATTGCTATTGTCATAATTTGTAAATTTATAAATTCTATAATTATATACCTCTAATTGATAACTCTTTTTAATCCCAAACAAAGCTTTATTTTTAGATACATAATGAAACTATATTTATCTTCCACCACAATCTGCAGAACTTTTCCAAAATTTAATACTATACATAATACAAGTATTACATATACATGTATATAATAATAAATCTAACTAACTTATTTTTTTTTTCATAGTTGATTTGTTAATTAAATAAAAAAAAATATCTAGCACCTACAGATCATAAGTGAAAGGCCATTCACGGCCATAACCAACGAACCACATCATTGGCCAATTTAATAATAGTTAAAAAACATGGTCTTACCATATGCCTTGAATTCACCCATGCAAATCACAATATATATATATATATATATAATAAATTAATGTCAAACATTATCCTCCTAGTTACTGTATATGCATATATACATATATCCATCCGCAAATCATTTTCCATTTAGACTTGGTCATTATATTTCTTATACTACTTAAAGAATCTATAATGCTAAAACAATTTTCAAACCGTACCAGATTTGGTTCCACTTGATTGTCAATTTCTTTTCTTTTTGCATTAGCCGCTTGTCTCTCTTTCCGTCTCTTTTTCTCATGTTGAGTCGCCGCTCTTTCTCCTATATTTAATCAGTTTGTATAAGATATATTGTGAGGAAAATTAGGTTTTTTATTTTCTGGGTATTAAATTACCTACCCTTTAAAAAGAATTTCGTCTCCGGAATCAAAAGAATGAATGTACCTAAGTATCAAAAAGATGCGGATACTTCGCTCGAATAGACTCCCCCATCTTCCAACTCCAAAATATTTTAGGAAAAATAAAATTAATATTTAATTATTAACAAAAATTCGGATTATTACATTTTTCCCTCCTTAAAGATAATTCCGTCCTCAGAATTCAAATAAGTTACATAAAGTTTTATTTTAGTTTTTTTTATTTAAATTACATAATTATTCATAAACTTTAATTAAGATGTAGCGCCGCCATTTGTAACGATCAAGCCTGGTAAGTCCATCGGTCCACACAATTATCCATGTACTTGTAAAAGATTTGTCAGCTATTGTGTCAAGCCCCGTAACGATTCTTCGTTTGGCATTGTATTAAACCACATGTTCCACAACTGGTGCGGGTCCTCGTCAATTTTCTTGATATTTGTTCTTGTAAATGTACGTACTCTTCGTTACATAATTCGAAAACACAAAATTTTTTCTTCATCTAAATACGATTCAAAAACCCAAAATATTTAAAATTATTTTTAATTCGTAAAACGTTTATGTTCCACACATAACAAAGATTTAACAAATTATTTTTATTTAATTTACATAAAATCATACAAAACTCCAAGGATATCAGATAAACCAAACAACTCTACAAATTATATCAACTGTTCCTAAATCCTCAAGAGCTTCAAAATATTCAAACCTCAATTCGAACTAGCTAGTTCTTAAATATTATTACACAAAAGAATATACTACTAAGATCTCTTTATCATCATATCAACTCTAAGTCAAATATTCTACTATCTGCATAAGCAAACTATAAATATTCAAGATCTCTCAAAATTAAATGAATTGCATCACTTACTATCTAATCATATAATAAATCAATCATCCCTTATTGCAAACCTTAATCCAATAAATTTCAATGTCTCCCCATACTATCACGAAGAAAGTTCATAGAACATAACTCCAATATCCTACTAGAAAATAGCCACAAAATTGATCATTAACTCCAAATGATTAATCTAATTACCTCGAATATCAACAACTCAAATTACAAGAAATCCTCTATACTTAATAATTTTCACTTCATCATAGTATCCCATCAATACACAAATCTCAAATTATCCACAAGCTTAACATAAATCAAAACCTAACTAAAATTAAATCCTCATTTTAATGATCATAATGATTGTCACAAAAAAACTCTAACAAATAATTTTTCCAAAATCAGATTCCCGTCGATACAAATACTCACATCATAATCGCATCTCATATAAGATCATTTCTTATCTGCACAAGGTATAAATTTATTCACCTCAATGATTAAATCAAAATTCTTAACTAATATCATTGCTCAATCACCTTAACAAATTATTCCACTTTCCTCAAATCAACTACAAATCGAAAAGAGATAGACAATTGGTCAAAATAGAGACCAACCAAATAAAGAACAAAATCAAATCAAACTCCTATGTCTACCCAATGGCTTACCCATAACTCACAGGTCAAACTTAATAGATTTTCTACAAGAAAGAACCTAAGCTCTGATACCATCTCTGTAACACCCCCTTCCCGAATAGGAAAGGGAGGTCACGTGCAAAGCACAACAAACCTCAAAATAAGTAAACAGAGCACAAATAACTTCAAAATATTAATAATGATATCCATCAATGAAGTACTAAATATAATTCTCCAACTAGAATCAAAATAATCAAAACCAAAAATTTAATCAACCTAGATGGTCAAGGCAACACTCTCATCACACTAGCCCTTAATCACCCCTGCAAACCTGCCAGAAGAAAAACACAGCATGTGTAATAACTCGAGATTTTCTATATAAAATAAATAAGAAATTTTGCATATAAATTTTTTTTTATTTAATGACGAGACTAAGTGTCAAGTAAAGTGAACGATAAATGCGAATACATTTATTACTTGAAAAATTAGAAATAATTTTGGAATTATTAATTACCACAAATTATATGGTAATAAATTTATGTAAGCCGAAATATTTTTATTAATTATTTTCCATGAAAACATGATGGGAAATAATATATGAAGTGATAATTAGATTTATATAATAAATATTTTATTATATGAATTGTATAGAATATTTAAGTTAATTATTTTAACTTGATTATTGATCTTTGTGTCGAAGAATAAGTCGGACATGAGATCCAAACCTCGGATTGGGATTGTGATCAAGAGATGAGAATAATAATATTATATTATTTATATAATGATTTTACAATTACCATAATTATGTAATTTGGGTATATGTGACAGATAATATTGAAAGCAATGACGGCCAATTAGGTCATAAAGCATATTACCGTCTTTGAAACCCCTAATTATTAAACTCGGTTATGGGATATTTACGAGTAGTAGTTGTGTATATGAAATTATTGTGAATAAGAATATCGGTAATTAGAAAAAACCCTAATTATTGTTATGACGTCGATAATTATTATAACCTAACCGGTTGAAATTAGAAATCAGTAACGATCGTGTTAGTAACATACACGATAATTAAATAACCACTAATGGTCAATTAGAAACCCTAATTGATGACGTTGAGAAACCCTAATTTTAATTACCATGGGTTTAATTTCGATATTCTTGTATAAGTGTTTTAATTTACCAAAGGATAGAAGTTAATTGGTAAATTATAAGAATTAAATCTAGTGATTAAATATTACATTTAATTGCCTTGTACAAGATTGCCCATACACTCTTAAACAAAGCCCAACCATCACCCATAACAAATCAGAAGCAAGAATCAAGAATTTTTGGCAAAAAGGGTATAAGAACACTAAACCTAGAAATCCTTTGATTCGATGTTATTTGATGCAATTGATTGTTTAAAATTGTGTAATAGAATATTAATTGATGATATGGGTTGATAAATCAAAGACCCATAACATCAAAGTGCACGAATTTGAAGATTTAAGCAAATTGGAAAAATTGAATTCTGTTATTTTTTTCACCAAATGTCAGAGGCCATAACTCTTTGCTCGATCATGAGTTTTGTTCTTCAAAATTTTTTATGTGTAGCCTGATATGTGGTCTTTAATCTTCAAAAAGAATCAAGTCCATATCATGTATAGATTAGAAGTTATAGATGGTCAAACATGGTTGACCGATCATGATAAACGGTTTTTAGGCGATGCAGAATGGGGGAATTCTCGTCCACTTTTTGTGCTTTAAAAGGTCTGGGCTTTTGATATGTTGTAGTGCATCGAGTTAGGAAGCCATAGGCTTTGGAATGACCTCATTCAAGCCTCGGATGAGGGAATTACGGTGATTGGAAGGAAATGTGTCAAATTTCTCAAAAGCGAAAGTCGGCAGCAATGGATGTGCTATTCGGGACAATTTGTTTGATCGCTTAATGTTTCCAAAATCTTCTGGACTTTTGGTATGTTATAGTACAATCAATAAGTTTCCATAGAATCTGAAATGGACTAAATCCGATATCGGAGGAGAGAGTTATGACATTTCAAAGTAGTAGTGTCAAAACTTCCCAACAAGTGCGGTGCAGTCCATTTGAACGGAATTTCTGGGCTGATGTGTTCGAATTTGGAAATGGTCAAGAATAAAAGTTGTAGCCCCAGAAGTTAGCTTCATGGGCTCAAGAATCGCTCAAAAAAGTTTTAAAATGAAAGAGTTATGATTGTTTTTTAAGCGAAAGAGGTAAAGCTGAAACGAGATTGAAAAGTTGTTATGAACGTCCACTTTTGACGCACTGTTTGGGTTACCTAATGAACCCGAATTGGGTAATTCGTATTTTTTAAAAATATTCTTACATACCATGTATAACATATCCAAAAATCAGATTAATCGGAGTTATGAGCAATGCGTTAGAAAATCGCAAAGTGAGCTATTGAAAAATTAGTATAAACCAAGTCCCACATCAACTAAATTAAGAACTTCACCATTTTCTAAACCTATAAATAGAAGGGCTTGGCCTTTGTTTCATTCACCAACAATAAGGCCTCCAATTTTTGAGAAAGACTTTGTTGTGGGAGAACTTTTTATAAAGATCTCCTTAGTTAAATTTTGGCGTAGAAGTGCGATTCATCTTGTGGAATTAAGTATTTAGGGTATGTTTCTTATTTAATTTTTGTAATGTTATTATTTTTAATTCTTAGTTAAAGTTTGAATTTTTGAAGTTTAGTTAGTTTACTATATTTATTTTGGCTTGAAATTGATTATGTAAATGAGTTATTTGTGATGACTTTTAATATTTTGTGATGAATTTCATTACTTAATAATTATTAATGATATTAAAGTTATTTAATGATTATATTAAATAATTTAGTTTAAAAATGATTTTAATATTATAAAAATCATTTTAAATGAAAATAAGGTATTTAAAAATATTTTAAGTTATAAAATATAACTTTTAATATTTAAATGATAATTTCATTAATAATTAAATATTAATGATATTAAGATAATATTAATGATATTTAGTTTATTTAATGATTAATATTAAATAACTAGTTTAAAAATAGTTTTACTTATTTAAAAACCATTTAAAAAGGATATTAAGGATTTAAAAATATTTTAAGTTATAATTAATGACTTTTAATATTTGATAAATAGTACATTAATATTTAAATATTAATGGTAATTATTTGGGTAATATAAATGTTTTAAAAAATAGTTTGAGTTATTATAAATAACTTTTATATTTTGGCAATGGTTTCATTAATAGTTTAGTATTAATTAAACTATTAATGATAATGGAATTGTTTAATGTTTAAATCATTTAATTATGATTCCGATATTTGAAAGTTATAAATTACCAAACTAGCTGACTTGAGAACCGATTATGAAGTTCTGAATTTGAAGAAGAACACCTATAGTAACAATTATATCACTATAGGCCCTTTAGTGATAGATTTGAATTATTTTAAATTTTTCAATTTCAGAAAATTGCGAAAATGATTAAAAATAAGATGTCCGATATTTACGAGATGTTGAGGTATAGAATAAGAGTCTTAGACTCGTTATTTACCCGATAAAGTCAGTTGGTAGACGACGACAAATGTCGAACCTTATAAAAGAAAGAAAAGACTCACCAGAAGAGCATGGATGAGATATTTGAAAAATGTATAAAAATATTTCAAGTATAGAATAGGAACTAAAAGTATGATCACCGTGTGATTATGTGATGACTATGTCTTAATTGTAATAGATGATTATGTGTAAAGATATATTGTTCTAATCGAACGAATGATCCGATTATTGATAGGTTGTGATAAAGAGATAAAACCTAAGTTGAGATTTGTAATCGTTGAATCGTGCAAGTATTCTACCTTTTGCACTTCCTTTATGCAATGGACATGAGTAAGAAGTTTCGAAATTATTCTATCCTCGCATGCATTATGTACTCTTTGATTATCGACATGTTAGCTCAGATATATATTCTGTTCATTGATTTCTATAAATGGTTATACAAGTGTCCCCACTTGGATAATCATGGCATTTGTTCACATGTTGATACACCTTTGTCAATTACCCGTATATATATGTTGAATTACATATTATTGTTGAGAAAGATTAAAACCTTCTTGGTTTGGAATCGTGCATGTATGAACATCCCTATATGGGAAGATTTTTGCGCAAGGCGGATAGAGTGAGCGATGAATTTCGTTCAAGTTATGTAGTATTGATAAATACAGGGTACAACGGGGCTGATCACCCTCCGTGCCCGTAAGTTATGACGGTTTGAGGATAGAATTCCGCTAAACCTTTTCGAAAATGAAAAGAATATTCATAGTATGTTTCTTAAACCCTATTCAAGGGTAGAGCCAGAGCCAAATTTAAAGAATTTGAAAGAGAGTTGTTATGTGAATTTTTTATCAAGATAGATTACTTCACAACTTTCAATTCGTTGTAGAAGTGTTATGTAAAGAGAATACTTATATTCTTTCAGCTTATATATAATTGCTATTACTTCTTTGGGCACTTAAATGCTCATCCTTGCTTAAATTAAATGTTTTCGATTATGTATGAGCAACACTGAGGGCTCGAACGTACGAACAAAGGAAAAGGAAAGTGATCGAATAAGTGTGTATTATGAGTTAATGGTTATAGTTGTATTGGTATCTATTCAAGTATTGTAAGGAATGTATTTGAAGGTCACGTGCACAGGGGAAGTAAACTTTGATGTATGTAAATTAAGTTCAATGTATTATTATTTAGTATTATTCACTTTTTAAAGAAATGGTATCGTGGAGAATCGAAGTTCGGGTTTCAAGTACTGGGATTTGGGTTAAATCACACTTGAGCCAAATGCCCAGTACGAATATAAAGATACAAAAGATATACAACTGAAATACGAAATCAACAGAGACAAAATATTGACTCTGACAAAAAAATAAAATCTCTAGAGATTTGAATAGAATATATCTGAACCAACAGAATTAACGAAACTAACATAAGAGTAAAGAAAATAATGAACTGAAATAACTAACCCAATTATTTGAACCGAACAGAAACAAACCAATCTAATACAAAAAAATAATAAGCTGAAACAAATGGCTGGGGTTATTTCATACCGAGTGAACTCAGAAATATATCTTACCACACAGGCAAGTCAAAACAATGCCATACATGCAAGTCAAAATAATGTCACACATGCAATCAAAATAATGCCACATAGACAATCAAAATAATTCCACATAGACACTCACACATTGGATCGCGAATCGAAATGTATGTAAATCGGATAGGTGTGTTTGGCACAACATCACAAATCCGTCGAACAGAAAACTAGGGTTAACCCATACGCCTCCCACAACAAAACACCAAATGACCCACTTCCTCCGGAGCCCAAACGGAGACTCCATTGACTAATCACACTGCCACGGAAAGTGTCATGCCTCTCGTGCCAAGACGACATGCCTATGGTACCCCCACAGGTGGTTATAGCTCAAGTATACCCTACAGAATATTCTAACAAAAATATCATGTCACAACACATGCGACATAATACCAACTGTGACACCCCCAAATCCCGGTACTTCATTACCTCAAGATTTGTTGTTCACGTAATCAAAACATTCATATCTAACTACCCAATCATAATAAATTGAATAATAAATACTTGCCCATATAGGATTACTTTAATAAAAACATTATCTCCCAGGTTATCTAACCTTTAATTACAATCATTCAAATGCGGAAAATTAAATTATTACATCACATCATTATTAAAAGTCTATCATCATAACGAATAATTAAAATTACAAGTCTTCATCACTTGTACATTTTTCCCTTTAATTTGCTAGTTGTAGGTTTATCTACCTTCTCAACCATAGCTGCAATAAGTGTATAAATATGCAATAGTGAGCGAACAAAGCTCACTTGAAATAAGAATACATATCTTTACAACATTTGCCAAATAATAGGCTCAATAGAACTGAATGATATGTTCTTTTAACATTACAACATTTGCTAATTCATAGGCCCAATAGAACTGAATGATATGTTCTATTAACATTCTTAAATATACTACTGAGGGTCAAATGACCATGAACCATGTCCACAATTATAAGTAATCTTTCAACTTTAACTTTAACAGTCATATGACTATAAGGACTCCACGTACTTAGGGGGATCAATCCTTCGTACAATGTATTGTGCACAACTATTTCAACGCTAAGCGTAAACCCCTAAACATAGGGTTGTAAATCTCAGTATTTAGAGTACAAGTCCACACCAAAAAAAGTTTGGTTTGGATAAGCTTTCAAGGGTAATTGAAGTTTAATAATCATCAACTAAGGAACTAGTTGAATCAACAACGCTTGATAATGCAATAGTTGTTTAATAACAACATAACTTAGAATATTTGAGAATCATAAATGAACTGATTCTACATATCAAACTCATGCTTGAAATAACTATAGAGCATAAGTATTCAATAAATTGAATAAAATGGTTAAACTTTGCTTGAACAGTAAAATAAGCTAAGGTTTGAGTCTTATAACATTAGAAATGAAATTCCTGAACGTACATTTAACTGATAGCAAGCTGGAAACTAAAAACTTGCCCAACAATGTATTAACTCATGCAAAGAATTAAAACAGTTCAATAATAGAGACGAGAGTTAAAAACTACGTTCATTATACAATAATAGAACTTAAGAAAATTGCTTAACTGTAAACAAGTTAGAATGAATCAATCTATAAGAATTTCCAATAACATTAGAATTAGAGTTTGTTCGAATGAATTTTAGGAACAATTGATTTATTCAATAACAATTAAGATAAAAAGCTTGCTCAATCAAAAGCATGAAGTTATATAATATAATAATAGAACTAACTCAACGAAAGTGTAGAGTTAGAAAACGTGCTCAATGTAAAAAAGAAAGTTTAGAAACTTGCCTCGAGCGTAAGCTACAATATTAAAACTCACGTTCACCTATACACAGTATTAAAACCACAACATCTATTAGACATACTAATATTCACTTTTCAATATAAAATGCATTACTAGCTAAACTTGTTATTTTAGCACAAGTCTTATGCTACCATTTACATTTCAGAATTCTCAAGTGTTAATCATCACAACACTTAACTAACGTTCACTGTATAAACTAAGTTATCACACAATGCGTCCGTAACCTACTAATCACTTTTACAACTTTGAATTCATAATACATATAACACAACTCTGTATTAGCCTTATTGTTACATGTTGGACACATTACCATAACCTTTAGTTAAGCTACAAAGAACGACCAAAGTCTGCAAAATTAGCAGACTTCAATGTCTGGAATTGGGCACTGGCGCGGCCGTGCTAGTTTTATAATGAGATGCGGCGCGCCCGCGCCTAACACGAATTTTACCCACCAAACAGTGATAATAACACGTAAGATAAATATAACAGTATCAGAAACATGTTTGCTAACATTTACAATCAATTAGCACAATTTATCAACAACTAGAACTATTTTAATTTCTCAAAATTCATGTTTTTCATAAAAACTCAATTTTCTTGACATTCATCCTAAAAATCATCACTGTGAATTCATTAGTTGGCCAAATCATCTCATTCAAATTACGTTATGCTCGTATCTCATTGAACTAATATATACAAGCGTCAATTTACAGTTTCACATACTAATTGGCCACTAAAATTGATACTTACATAGCCACACATGAAAACATATATACTGACATTATTTCTTCCTACTAACAAATGAATTTAGCATGAAATTACTGTTTAAACATAATCTCTAATCATAACTATAACTAATTACCATCAACAGATTGCATAACCACAATTCACAGAAAACTAGAATTCACAGAGAACTAAAATTCACAGAGTTTGAAACTTCATGCCGTAAACTCATCCATACATATACATATACATATACATATATATATATATATATATATATATATATATATATATGGAGATTATGGAGAATTACCTTCAATTAGCTTGCACAACCTTGCTAAACACTGAACTTGCTGTGAAAATTCTTAAGATTCTTTCTCAATTCTCTTTGAAGCTCTCACAAAACTCCTCTCTTCTCTAAGCTTTAGCAAATAGAATGTGTAATGATATAATAAAAAAAACCGACATAGGCTTAGTACTCATAATAAGTAACATCAGTTATTAGGATAAACGTATATAACATAAATATATTATATTTATTATTTTATTTGTTTTATTTATATTATTTATTTTATTTAATTTCAAAAACTAGAAATCTCAAAAGCCATAAGGCTTGTTTGGCAAAAACCCATTAAATATTAAAGAATTAATATATTAAGCCTTGTTTGGCAAAACTAAATTAAGCTACTTTAATTTATTTTAATAACTCCTTATAATATATTTATTTGTCACACTATATTTAATCAAGCTTTCATATTTATTTTAATTAATTCAAATCACAATTAATTAAATAAATCCTTTAATCACATAACTCAATACAAATAATTAACCAATAAATTAAAATATCAATATAATAATTATTTCCTTAATTCATCAATTATTTATTTAACAAATAATTCTCCAAATAAAATTAAATCAATTAAACAAATATTTATTCAATGATAATCACATCCATTAAATATTTATATAAATCAATAAATATTTAATATTACATTTAAAATTCTGGAATGTTACACCAACAAAAGGGTTCTATATGTACATATTAAACCAAATCAAATTATAGTCACAATGTCTCAAAAAGAAGGTAGCAACATGTACCGCTCTACAATTATCAAGAATAAATACTAAGCATGATAACCTAACTCAAAGAGTACAAATACAAGTCATATATATCAACTCCAAAATGAAACTATTATATGAATTTCATAAGAAATAATTATGTGAAATAATAACGAAATTCGAAATAAGGGACAAAACGAACAAATCAAATTTTACAAGAAATGTCGTTGAAAGTGTACGAAATTTGTACCTGGATTAAGCAATGTAATATCCAAAAATTATATTCGAAAAATAATTCGCTTAGGCTCCCTCCATCCGAACTAATTAAAAAAAATAATAATAAATATAAATACACTTGTAAAAATATTCTTTTATCTTTACCCCATTTACAAACTTAATTATATTATTGCTATTGTCATAATTTGTAAATTTATAAATTCTATAATTATATACCTCTAATTGATAACTCTTTTTAAAACCAAACAAGGCTTTATTTTTGGATACCTAATGAAACTATATTTAACTTCCACCACAATCTACAGAACTTTCCGTTACAATACTATACATAATACAAGTATTACATATACATGTATATAATAATAAATCTAACTAACTTATTTTTTTTTCATAGTTGATTTGTTAATTAAATAAAAAAAATATCCTGCACCTATAGATCACAAGTGAAAGGCCATTCACGGCCATAACTAACGAACCACATCATTGGCCAATTTAATAATAGTTAAAAAACATGGTCTGACCATATGCCTTGAATTCACCCATGCAAATCACAATATATATATATATATATATATATAATAAATTAACGTCAAACATTATCATCCTAGTTATTGTATATGCATATATATACATATATCCATCCGTAAATCATTTTCCATTAGACTTGGTCATTATCATTCTTATACTACTTAAAGAATCTATAATGCTAAAACAATTTTCAAAGCGTACTAGATTTGGTTCCACTTGATTGTCAATTTCTTTTCTTTTTGTAGCAGCCGCTTGTCTCTCTTTCCATCTCTTTTTCTCATGTTTAGTCGCCGCTCTTTCTCCTCTCTTTAATAGTTTGTATAAGATATATTGTGAGGAAAATTAGGCTTTACTTAATATTTACGTATCTTATTGTTTCTCCTAATTTTAATAGGATTTTAATAATACCTACATATAATTTAAACCCAAATAAATTTTGAAGGCCCAAATTAATATAAATAAATACAATTTGATCCAAACATAAGAAAAGCCCAATTAAAATATTTAAAATCTGAAATTAAATTCCATTCATTATTTTTATTTTCTGGGTATTACATATACGTTGACTTATAAGCCGTCTAGGCTATTTGATTCGGCTAGACACAAACTTAAAAATAGTGTTGAACAAGATAGAACTTTATTGTATCCAACCGAATTGTTTTGGTTTGGATTCCCGACTAAGTATGAACATCCCGTACATGGGAAACTTTTGTACGCCAAAGGCGGATAAGATGAACGATAATCTCGTTCTTGCATGTAGAATTGATCAATACAGGGCATAACTGTAATGCCCGAGAATTTCAGATTTTGAATGAATTAAATTTTTATTTGATTATGTGAATTAAATGAATTTAATTGATTTATTCTGTGAGTAAGATGTTCGAAGGTCGTTCTATGACCTAGAATATACAGATGTGGTTAGTATTCTGGCTTTGTGATAGGATTAATTATTGAGAATTATCAAGACGAAAACGTGGGTTTTCCGAGAATGTTTACGTAAAAACACTATTCATCCGATTTCATTCGGAGCTAGGGTTTGAAATTTCGAGAAACGTGTAATGATAGAATATAAAGATATTATGGAATATCCAATAATATTTTCGTTATGGCAAACGAAGTTTTTGCCTGCAAACTTAAAACCTAAGGGTTGTGAAAGAGATTTCCGAAAGGGAAAATGCAATGTGTATAGTCGTTTCGAATATTATACGTATGACATACGAGTATTATATTAGTATGAATACGAGTATGGTATGAAGAATAGTACAACGTATAATACAAATATTGTATGAGTATTAAACGAAGAGAATACGTGAGTTATACATATAGAATACGAGAAGTTCTAATGGATTAGGAGTTAAGGACTTTGGCATAATCTAATTGGACTTAAACCAATAGCAAGCCCAATGAATTAAGTGTTCAAGCCCAAGTCAAGGCCCAATACTAATTATGTCAAGCCCAATCCAAAAAGTAAACCGCAGGTCGAATCGGTGGGTCATGGATAGGTAAAACCCATGGGGAAACCTATGGGATGATCCAAAAGGGAGTGTGTAACGCCCCGAAATCTGGTCTATCTTCACACCCGGATTCCGTATGTCACGAGTACATCCTTCATCCAACATACATCATTATATACCAAAATATAACAACATACACTCTCAAATCCTAGGTTCTGGAAAACTTATAACCTTTTTCATTACAAATATTAATAAATACATTATTCATTTCATATTACAAGAGTGACTTTTATCCGCCACCAAGGATACATAATAGTTCATTAGACTAGTCTATTTCTCAGTTTTATCTTTTTACATTACAAGTCTTCACTTGATCTTCTCGCTCGTTCACCTTCTGAATTGTACTTCATCCGGATACTGGCCAACTTGATCTTTACGGGATCTTTAAGTTCTTCTAACCTTGTTATTTGAAAATTGTTTTTCATTTAAAGCAAGTGTGAGCATTCAATTTCCCGAAAGAAGTCATAATGATTGAACAAACAACTTGAAATTAAAACATTTCTTTAGAACTTCTATAACCAAACAAAGGTTATGAAGCAGCTTGAATAATAGGAATAGTCTCGATTCCTATCATCTTAAAACATCAGTCATTTTCACTTTGAAATACTTTCATTCTTCTACCTTTTTCATACACATCCTATCTGGCTAGAATCATTAGCACAGACTTAACAATAACGGTTCATGTATAAACAGAACATACTTGTATTGAACATCTCAATCACAGAACAATGCATATCATAGAAACACCGAAGTGTTCAAATTGTGGCTCAAGGCCTCATATGTTCTACCACATTGTACAAATATCGCACATTCAAGATGAAAAACAGAACTTCCGAAGTACAACATCCTAGAAGTTTGAGAAACTAACATTCATGTAATATGAATGAAGTTAGGAAACTTGCCTTACGCCCAGCTACAACTTACACTGAACTGCTCATTTCAATTCCTATATAACAAATAAGGAGAAAATATAAACACCAATTAGTCATATATTGAACTTACGCATTGGTTTAGTTAACTTTACTTCTTAAGGTTCGCGTTCTTGCAATATAAGTTTATACGACTAACTTCCTTTACCAGTTACGACTTTATGACATACGGAGATGTCTTACTCAAAACATTCATCATCTTGGATGATTTATATTCTTATCTTATTCGAACCATTAAACTTAATGTTCATTAAAGTCAATTTCTTATTTCTTACGGCTTTTTGACAACTAATGTCAGCCCTCCGGATTCATTCTTTATTGACTCACATTCGGCTTTCATTAATCTTATTACCCTTTGTTATGGCTTTCGTGATAATTTCTATTTTATTAATACTTTCATTATCCATTATACGAACCCAATGTTCATTACCCTCGATGCTCAACGTCTAAGGAATCACAACCATAGCAATCCATCACGTTCGTTCATCACGACTACGGTCCCCGGATCAGTTACGTAACCCGCGTTTATATTCTTTGTCTTTTAATCTTGTTTAATCTATATGGTTAACCTTTAATAAAGGTTTACATAACTTGATTAAGTGTTACTTAGTTGAATATTATATTCTTTATCTTCCCTTACATTTCCCCAAGAGTGAAAGCGGTTAAAAGCTCATCTAAAGCTTTTTCTAACTGGTAGCGGTAATGGCCACTACTCCTTCTTTATCTCTCTCGTAGTGGTGCATGTTTGCGATACCGGCCCCGATTACTGCTTTTTGCACCCTCTCTACAAGGCATGACTAGCACCGCGGCGCCAAGCCATGACCCTAGAAAATTTCTCTAAGTGTTAAATCAAATTTGAGCTGCTTACTTTGCGATCTCATAACTCCTTCGTTATAACTCAGAACGAGGTCGTTCCAAAGCCATTATCTTCCTTATCTTACGTAGTTTAATACCCATTGAGCATAAATTCATTCTAAATCCATTAATGTTCCATTCGATTGGCTTGATCTTCACCCTTTGTTCATTTTATGTTTTTAACGCTCTTCGTTCGTTCGTCCGTAATTCGGTCATCCGAACTCGGAACTCGTTCGTTCTTGAGTCCATGACTTACGTTTTCTATGTTCTCTTTCTTTCATAGGAAACCCTACACATCTGGGTTAATTTACTAACTTTCTAATGCTCGTTTGACTTTTACAAAATTTTCGCCATAACTTCGTTATAGCTAAGTTTTAATCCGTTCTTCATGAACGTTTCTACAGTTTCTAACCAAGCAATAAGCAACTAATCTTATACACAATGGTTTTAAACTTGTCCACCAACAACAATTATCCTACGATGGTTTTAAATTTGTCCATCAACAACGTTCTTCGTGTTCTTCGCGTGTTCTTCGCGTTCTTCGTTTTAATCGATATTTTGGATTACGATTTCTCTTTTTATTGTAATTTGATGTTATATAACATTATCCTTTACTTATTTCACCTACTTATTCATATAATCCACTCGGATCATTCAAATTCACTACGAATCTTATACTTCCTTAAAAAATTTATAAACTAATTTTCTAAGTTCTTATTTCTTCTTTTCTCATGATTTCAACCATATGAAATCATTCCAATGTTCTTTTATTCCTTAATCTCATTAAGCTATGTTTTTGACATAGAAATCTTAAGAAAAAATATTAGAAGAAACTAGGTTTTAGATTACCTCTTCTTCTTATTTTTTCTCATTGAAGACAAAGCCATGATTTGCAAGCTTTTCTATTTCACGAACACTTTTGATTCGATCATTCATGCTCATGTTCTTCCTTCTCCCTCTTCATCCGAACCCTCTCTCTCTCTCTAAGGTGTAAGATTTTCAAAATCCAATTTAAATGAATTAAGCTTACTATTTATAGAATTTCTAATTATGGGCAATTTGGTCATTTTCCCCCCACCTCCTTACTATTCATGGCTTAGCCACCAGGTTTACTTGGTGGCCAAGTGGCTGCCCCTCTTGCCTCATGGGTCACCCCATGGGTTGTCCCATTGGTTATTACCCATCCGTTTACCCATCGATTTAATCCGCGGTTTCTTTTCTTGGTTTGGGCCTTAACCCTAATTCTTATTGGGCCTATCTTGGGCTTGATTTCACAAAGCGTTTGGCTTGACATAATCCAAGTCCAATTAGATTCTACAAAGTCCATGAACTCAAAGTCCATTAAGACTAATCGTATTCTACGCATCTCATTCTCGTATTCTCGTATTTTTCTTCAGTATATAGTTAAATGCGATATTAATGATTATCGTCGTCTTAATCTTCTTACTATACTCATATAATAACTAGTATTATTCTCGTATTTCTCACGCATAATAACCCTAATGATTATACATGATTATAAAATTCTCGGAACTCACTTTTCCTAACCCTTAGATTTTGAGTCCGCAGGCGAAAACTTCGTTTTCGCCATAACTGAAATATTATTGAATATTCCATCACATCTCAGAATTAAACGTAATCTATAACTTCTCAGAATTCCAAAATAAATCTCCAAGCAGAAACGAATGAATAATGCCTATTTTGTCTTTTTCCCCGAAAAATATATTGTTCCCAGAAAACTTCTATTTTTATCTTGAAAATTCTTACTCGCTTAGACTAGTTCATAGCCAGAATACTCCCAACATATAATCATCCTAGGTTATTGAACGAATAACAAACACATAGCACATAATAGTATTAATAAAAATTAGTTTTATTAATAACTAATTCTTTAAACCTAAATTCTGGACGATCCGAATTTTCGGGTCGTCACAGAGTGGGCCGGCCACTTGGTGGTCAAGTAAAGTGACAACTTGCTCACCAAGTACTTTACTTGGTGGCAAAGTTGATTAAGGAGGTGCAACAGTAAGGAGGTGGAGTTTGGACAATTTTGCCCCTTAAGTTGGTTTTCTATATATACAAAGCTAGAGTTGGTTAATTGTTGTTTTACAAAACATTATTCAATCTATATTGAGAGAGAGAAAAGCTAGAAACACTTAATCATTCTACTTCCAAGTAAACCAATAGACGTTTATCAAGAACGTGAATTACTTCAAAGGTAAATTCTCATAAACCGTAATCTTCATCTTTTTCGATTTCTTTCTCGTAGAAGAATCGTAGATTGGTGGAGCATGTTTATTGAGGAGATATAAGGATGTCTATTGATGACCAAATCATCGATAGGTCATGACCAAATAGAAATCGTAAGTTTTTACTTAAGATATTTATTCTTATTTCAAGTGAGCTTTGTTTGCTCACTCTTGCATATTTATACATTTATTGCAGCTATGGTTGAGAAGGTAGATAAACCTACAACTAGCAAAGAAAAGGGAAAAATGTACAAGTGATGAAGACTTGTAATTTTGCTTAAATCGTTATGATGATAGACTTTTAATAATGATGTGATGTAATAATTTTATTTCCGCACTTGAATGATTGTATTAAAGGTTAGAGAACCTGGGAGATAATGTTTTTATTAAAGTAATACTGTATGGGCAGGTTTTTTTATTCAATTTTTTATGATTGGGTAGTTAGATATGAATGTTTTGATTATGTGAACACCAAATCTTGAGGAAATGTACCAGGATTTAGGGGTGTCACAAGTTGGTATCAAAGCTTTAGGTTATGAACCTTAGGTGGGGAAAAGCCTTAGGAAGTAACCTTTGAAAAGATAGAGGTGATTAACTCTTATCGAGTATTAAGGAAGAAATAATAAAACACTTATGTGATTATGTGTTTATACTTATGTGCTCATGAGTGTCGAGTAGTAATGATTAATAATTGAAACATAAAATTTTGTTGTCAGGATGACTAATATCGGAGAATCCAGCCAGGCTAGGGAGGATAGACCTCAGATGCCTATAGAGGAGGAGCCTCGCGACATTCAGGTTATTTGGTAACAACTACTGCCACGGGAGTCAGCCCCGTTGGTCACAGTGGTTGAAGATGAGGATGATGATGTGGAGACGGATGAGGAGGATCCCGTTGAGCTGCCACAGGGGGATGAGGATGAAAAGGACGAGGAGGAGGAGACTCCACTAACCTCGATAGCTGCTCGAATGTACATTGAAGTCTACGACCATAACGTGGAACTTCAGGATACAGTCGAGGAATTGCAGGAGATAGTAGCTGAACAACAGACTGCAATGACATAGAAAGATGATGAGATCCAAGATCATGAGGAACGACTGACTAAGGTCGAGAAGAAGCTAGAACTGACTGCATGAGAGAAAGAACAATTGATCGAGGAGGTCGCTGAATTGCAGAATAAGCTAAGGGAAGAAGCTACGAAGAGGGCAAGAGCCGAGGACACATATGAGGAGATGTTTCAACGAGTCGGGATAGCAGTGAAAGACGTACAGCCAAAGAGAATGAAGATGGAAGAGATGAATAGAGTATTCAACACCGTGGTTAATCGAGCTCAAGATCGGGTCATGGGTTATACGATTCAGTTTGAGACACTGCCATTGTGACGCCCCCAAAATTAGGTATACATCACCCATCTTGAGTCGCCAGATACATGGTACAGAATTTAAATACAACTTAATAATACAACTGTCGTGTACAATACGACAAAACATAAACTGTGAGTTTGAATACAAATATTGTCTACTAGAGATTTTACAAACTCAAAATGAGTCCTCATTACAATTATTATCACACTATTTTACAGAATAATGAGGACTACTAATGCACCATCTAGGACCATCACTCTGTTCCCCGACTAGTCCCAGCTACGTTCTCATTTCCTGAAGAGAACATTGAAAGAAAGGGTGAGCTCAAGTAGCCCAGTAAGAAATATTATGACTAAGATAATGCAGAATAATTTATCATTAGCCTTCAACAGTGTTAAACTGATAAAATATAATAACTATCAAGTTTAACTGCAACGGAACAAGCAATCCATTAGAAGAGTTAAGTAGGGAATAAAATCTACTATCTTCTATGATTTAAAAGGTTTTTCATCACTTTTATCGCTGGGACTCAGCTTAATAAATAATCCACATCATCGAATCACCCCTGCACTACGGCCAAGGATATTCTTTAGTATCACGACCACAAATTATCCATGCACTACGGGCCAAGGACATTCGTGTATTCATTAATGGTAATGATCATGCCAACAACTGTCCATCAATGCACTACGGACCAATGAGGACTTTTATCACATCATTTGTAACATTACGGTCGTGATTACAATCAAGAATAATCCTCAGTCATAATCATACCAAGTCCATCTATGCACTACGAGCCACGAGATGACTTTCAACAAAATATAAACATAAGGATGATGACAATGATATAAGAATTCAATAAAACAAGTTCAAGAATTAACTTTCTAGGAACCGATAACGTCCAAATTGTCGACATGATCTTTTGCTTTGTAGAGTAAAATTCAAGAATGGTCGGAAGAATATTTCCATGAAAAGATCTTTGGATGAAGCGCAAATATCAAAGATATTCCACTAATTTCATGGGTATAGAAGTCAAAGTTTTAACCAATCGAGTATAATAAAGAATGGAATAACAAAAGAAATCACCATAAATGCGATGCATAGGCGCAGGTGAGTTATTCCAACGAATAATAAAGGATGGAACCGGTCCCAAAGCGTAAGCATGCAGACGGGATATTCTAGCGAATAATAAATAATGGAACCCGGTTAAACGTAAGCGCTTACGATGTGATATTAAATGAAAATAATAAATAATGGAACCATGTCCCAGGCGAAAGCATACGATGTGATATTCCGACGAATAATAAATAATGGAACCCGAGTCCGGCGTAAGCGCCTTGCATGACGGATATTACGCGAGAATAATAAAGAACAAAATATTAGAAGAATGTCACCGTGTATGAGTGGCAGCGTGTCTGATTTATTCCAACGAAATAATAAATAATAGAATAACAGAAGTTCTCTTCATGAGTACAACAAATAACATCCCTTACCATAAAAGAAACTGAATATAAGAATAGGGAAGTAGCAGAATACTTTTCTATATGTTCTCTTATAATTCTCTCTCTAGAGTTTCAAATTGAATTAATGAAATAATGAAGGAATGAGCTTCTATTTATAGAAGAATGGACCTATAGTAACTAACTTATGAGCGGTCAGTTGATTTACTTTTAAAGGGGCGATCCAGTTGGTTTTATATTAAAACTTAAAACAACGGTCCATACTGATTTACTATTAAAACTTTAAACCAGCGATCCATATTGATTTACTATTATAACTTCCACCAGCGGTCCATATTCATTTACTATTATATCAACGGTCTGAAAAATTAGCACATCTCCTCATGGAATAATATTGTACCCAAATACCCGAATGCACAATACTAGAGTGAATAGTAATCGGGTGAATAGTAACTCGTAAATAGTAACTCATGAATTGTAACTCATGAATAGTAACTCGTGAATAGTAACTCATGAATAGTAACTCGTGAATAGTAACTCGTGAATAGTAACTCATGAATAGAAACTCATGAATAGTAACTCATGAATAGTAACTCGTGAATAGTAACTCGTTAATATTAACTCGTGAATAGTAACTCGTGAATAGTAACTCGTGAATAGTACTCTGACACAAAAAGTGTCCCGAATACCCAATTGAACAATATATCCTCCAGACATCAATTATACTAACACAAATAAGTCCAACACAATGGAAATATAAAATTCATCTTGAATCAACACGAACTTATTCATCATTAATATTATAATTCACAATATTTAACAACCATATCGTTCCCGGAAAGAGGGGCTTTACGATAAGGATTTCTCCTTATTGGGCGCCAAGCAATTAGGTGACCAAACCTCCTCGATGTAACTTACAGACATTTGTCAATATTGCAAATAATAATATGAATAACTTTGCTAGTCTCAATTATTGATTTAATAATATATCATATAATGCGGATACCTTTGTAACAATAATTGAATCAATAATATGAGAAATATGATGCGACCAATTATCGCATAGCAATAATTGAGTATAGCCGAGTGACTTCTCACGTAAGCATCAATAATCAATACCGTATGCTCTTTGTGCAACTACGCCAGACATCGCACTTTTACTACTTTTAGTTCAATGCTTTTAACGGTAACACCTCCTCCCCATTATTTTCATAAAGTATTTTGTTGTTTTCTTAATCCGACAATAATTACATTACATTTAGGTCCACCAATAATTGTACCAGTCAGTATACGGATATTCCCAAACAAAAAGAATATTTCCCAACCAATTAAATATTATATAACCACTTGCCTACTTTGCAAAATTTATAAATATTACCCACAACTATAACATTACATCAAATCAACACCATAATATTAAAAAATAATTATTTCGAGAAAATTAAATCTTTATTCATAAAATCTGGGTCTCACATCTCCCTCCTTATGAAACTTACGCCTCGAAATTTACGTGCGTTACCTTATGTCTTGAAACAGTGAGGATACCTTGACTTCATTTCAAATTATAACTCTTGAGGTATAACCTTTGAGCGTCGAATATAATACTTCTTATCCAAGATGTTAACACTTATCTTCTCATCGTTAAATCTTACGCTATCTCGTCCTGGTTCTAAATTAAAAATGTGGTTGAATCGTCCACATATTTACATAACATTGATACGTTAAAAACGTTATGAACACGCGACATACTTGGCGGTAAAATGAGTCTATAAGCCACAGTTCCTACTTGATCAAGGATTTAAAATGGGTCAATTAAATCAAGGGTTGAGATTTCCTTTCTTCGTCGATTCTTGCTTCTAGAATAACTCCCTCTTGAACCTTCTTCTTCACATTCATCAGCTCTGAGTATGTAGCTTGAGTGGCTTTAACTTTATCGATTAAAGTCGATTCTAATCGTATATTCGTTATTTTCACGTGGGTTCGTATATTCGCACTTGTAATCGCATACGATCTTCTACTCAATACGTCAGCTACCACGTTCTCTTTTCCACGATGGTATGATACGATCATAATCTTTAACAGCTCGAGCCAACGTCTTTGGTGCATGTTACGTTTGCTTTAGTTGAATAAATGTTTAAGGGTTTTTAGAAATGGGTTTTGTACTGAAGTCAATACAAAATTCGATATCACGCTTTAGGGGTAAGCTAAGAAGTCTTCAAGAATACGTCAGGAAATTTATTAACAATAGAAATATCATTCAAAACTGTGACTCTCATCTAAGACTTGGATAGCACGTAACATTGATACCTATCAACTTATCACCGTCATTCACGATGTTGCCTACAGAAAGTCTGGCTTCGGTGCATTCCACACAAGAAAGTCAACAACGAAAGGATCGGGGCACTTTATTTATGGCTTGATATATCAATGATTGACTTTAGTGGTTTGGTTACTTTGAATTCGCATAACAGGTTGGTTAGGAGTATGAAAGCTAACAACCTTACGAAAAGCATGATGAGTAGTTAACCAATCGTTTCCAAAAATCACATCAAAGGCAAGTATTTTCAAAGAGATAAGATCGACATGTAACGTGAAAGTGTTGATTTGAACAAGATTTATAAATAGTGGAGGTAACGAAGGTTTCTCTCAACTGAGTTTAAACAGATATATCAAAGTCTAACTTCTCCGGAGTTAACTTCAAATATTAAACACAACTAGGTGCAATAAAAGAGTGAGTAGAACCGGTATCTAACACGGTATAGACTTCGCAAGAGTTTATGACTAACATACCCGTGATAATTTTATTCAGGTTCCTCGTCACGAAAAAAAATGCTCTTTCTTAAACTACTGGCTTTGGCTTATTTGGGACATCCTTTAGTGCCTCCATCCTAGCTGAACTTGTCTTCGGTGAATGACAAAATCGGGCTAAGTGACCTTCTCTTCCATAATTATAGCATGCTTTGGATGGCATCGCGCAGTTTGGACTGATATGTCCCTCCCCTCCGCATTTGAAGCATATGATAGGTGGTCGTTCTCCTTCCTTAACAACGGGTGCTGGTGTTGACGTCCTTCCATCATTGTTGAATCTCCTCTTCTTGAAATGTCCATTCTTATTGTTTTGGCCCTGATTACCACCAAAGTGGTTACCATTTCTGGCCTGTTGATTCCCTTCACGCTTGTTGTCACCGCTTTGATGACTGCTCTCCTTTAGTTGCATTGACTCGTTATCGCGCTCCACTAACTGAGCCCTATTTACAACATCTGAATACGAACATAGTTTATGAGAAATAAGATGTTGACGTATCTCTGGCTTCAAACCTCTTAAAAACATCCGCGTCATTCTCTCTTCATTATTCACCAAGTGGGACGCAAACCGAGACAACTCGACAAACTTGGCTTCGTACTGCGATACGGTCATATTATTTTGCTCCAACTTGATGAATTCTACCTCTTTTATATGACGAATACTTTCGGGAAAGTACTTGTCATTGAATAGTTCTTGGAACTTTTTCCCAAGACATCTTCAGTGCGGCAGGTTTGATCGCTTTCTGGATTTCCCACCATGTCTGCCTCTCCTCGTAACATAAAGGCGGCAAATGAAACCTTTTTTCTCCTCGGAGCATCCCAAGACGTCAAATATCTTGGTGATCTGCTTTATCCATGCTTCCGCCTTAAGTGGTTTTGGCTCTCCAATAAACTCTGGTGGTCCCAGCTCCTTGAACTGTTTAACGGTGACCGTCCGAGAGTTTCCAGTGTTTCCACCTACATTTTGGACAGGAGCCGCTCTCGCCTCCTGTTGCATGAATTGCATAAAGCCTCTGAACATTCCATCATTCATCATTTGGTCAGTGTTGTTGTTTGCATGAGGATTATCCTGATTATTGATATGTGGTGAATCAACGGTCTCCTGTGCTCCATTGCTATTCTCAACATTCTCGGATGTCATTTTTAGATACTGCCACAAAACAAAGGTTAATTGACATTTAACATATTATCCCTATATTCTGACCGACCAATTAAATACCAAATAAACTTAGGTAGGTCATACTAGCGAAGGAATTCCCATCTCCCTCCTCCTAGTTCTATTCTCACATCTGGCAGGGATCATATCCCTAAGCTTTGATACCAACCGTGGCGCCCCCCCAAAATTAGGTATACATCACCCATCTTGAGTCTCCGGATACATGGTGCGTAATTTAAATACAACTTAATAATACAACTGCTGTGTACAATATGACAAAACATAAACTATGAGTTTGAATACAAATATTGTCTACTAGAGATTTTACAAACTCAAAAGGAGTCCTCATTACAATTATTATCACACTATTTCACGTAATAATGAGGACTACTAATGCACCATCTAGGACCATCACTCTTGTTCCCCAGAGCTAGTCCTGTGTATGCGTTCTCATTTCTGAAGAGAACAGTGAAAGAAAGGGTGAGCTCAACTAGCCAAGTAAGAAATATTATGACTAAGATAATGCAGGATAATTTATCATTAGCCTTCAACAGTGTTAAACTGATAAAATATAATAACTATCAAGTTTAACTAGAACGGAACAAACAATCCATTAGAAGAGTCAAGTAGGGAATAAAATCTACTATCTTCTATGATTTAAAAGGCTTTTCATCACTTTTATCACTGGGACTCAGCTTAATAAATAATCCACATCATCGAATCACCCCTACACTACGGCCAAGGATATTCTTTAGTATCACGACCACAAATTATCCATGCACTACAGGCCAAGGACATTCGTGTATACATTAATGGTCATGATCATGCCAACAACTATCCATCAATGCACTATGGGCCAATGAGGACTTTTATCACATTATTTTGCAACATTACGGTCATGATTACACCGAATAATCCCTGGTCATAATCATACCAAGTCCATCTATGCACTACAGGCCATAAATGACATTCAACAAAATATAAACATGAGGATGATGACAATGATATAAGAATTCAATAAAACAAGTTCAAGAATTAATTTATCTAGGAACTGATAACGTCCAAATTGTCAACATGATACTGCTTTGTAGAGTAAAATTCAAGAATGCTCAGAAGAATATTTCCATGAAAAGATACTGGATGAAGCGCAAATAACAAAGATATTCAACTAATTTCATGGGTATAGAAGTCAAAGTTTTAACCAACTGTGTATAATAAAGAATGGAATAACAAAAGAAATCACCATGCATGCGATAGACCGCACAGACAGGTTATTCCAACAGAATAATAAAGGTTATTCCAAGTAATTATGTATGCATCAAGACAACTGAAGGATTATGAAAGGTTATCCGACTCGTGATTTGGAATTGGCTGCAATAGTGTTTGCTCTCAAGATATGGAAACACTATCTCTATGGAGAGAAATGTGAAATCTACACAGATCATAAAAGTCTGAAGTATATTTTCACACAGAAGGACCTGAATATGTGACAAAGAAGGTGGATGGAATTGATAAAGGATTACGATTGTGAGATCTTTTATCACCCGGGCAAAGCGAATGTGGTTGCAAATGCTTTGAGCAGGAAAGGTCGGGAAAAGTTGATGCTGATAACTACTTAGGAGGAGCTTATTTCAGAAATGGCAAAGCTAGAGTTGGAAATCAAATTTCCAAAGGAATTCGATGAACGACTATTCCAGATAGATGCTAGTCCAACTTTGAGGGACAAAGTGAAGAGTGCTCAACTACAAGATAAAGAATGCGAAACAATCAAAGAGAAAGTGGTTGACGGTAGTGATGTAAAATAAAAGATCGATACCGAAGGACTACTACGATTCGAGGGAAGAATCTGGGTTCCAACAGTGCCAGAGCTTAAAGACAAAAATTTGACCGAGGCACACAAAACAAGATATTCGATTCATCCAGGAAGTACAAAGATGTATCAAGATTCGCGGCGACACTTTTGGTGGCCGAATATGAAAAGAGACATTACAGAATGCGTTGCAAAATGTCTGACGTGTCAGAAGGTGAAAGTTGAACATCAACGACCAAGTGGGTTACTTCAACCATTGGAAATACCGAAATGGAAATGGGAGCATATCACAATAGATTTTGTGGTAGGACTTCCAACGACTCAGAACGAATATGATGTGATATGGGTGATAGTGGACAGACTAACAAAATCTGCACACTTTTTGCCAATAAAGATTAGATTTAATCTTGGTCAGCTAGCAAGATTGTACGTTAAAGAGATCATGTCAAGACATGGAGTTCCAATGTCAATTGTATCAGATAGAGATCCAAGGTTCACATCAAACTTCTGGAAGAGACTATAAGAATGTATGGGAACACAGTTGCGAATGAGTACAATATACCATCCGCAAACCAACGGGCAAAGCGAATGAACTATCCAAACGTTGGAAGATATGCTAAGAACATGCATCATGGATTTCAAAGGAAGCTGGGGTGAACATTTACCGTTGGTAGAATTTGCCTACAACAACAGTTACCACGCGAGCATCGGCATGCCACCTTACGAGGCATTATACGGCAGAAAGTGCAGAACTCCACTGTGCTGGGATGAAGTCGATGAAAGCCAATCGTTAGGACGTAATCGGTACAACAAACTCACCGGGTTAAACTCATCAGGTCAAGATTGGTAGCAGCCCAAGACAGACGGAAAAAGTATGTCGATCATCATAGGTAGAATCGCGAATTTGAAGTAGGAAATTTCGTTTTCCTAAATGTTTCTCCTTGGAAGGGGAAGATTCGTTTTGGCAAGAAAGGAAAGCTCAGCCCAAGATTTATTGGACTGTTTGAAATACTACGAAGAGTGGGGAAAGTGGCTTATGAGGTAGCTCTACCTCCAGAATTAGAAAACATTCATAATGCTTTTCACATTTCGGTGTTACGACCGTATAAATCCGATTACAAACACGTGATCGAGTACGAATCATTGCAATTCGATAAAGATTTGTCTTATGAAGAAGTTCCTATCCAGATAGCCGACAGGAAAGAACAATTGCTCAGAAATAAAGTGATACCTTCTGTGAAGGTGATATGGAGAAACCACAATGTCGAAGAGGCAACATAGGGAACTCGTTTGAAATGATGAAAAGTTACCTGAGTTATTTGTTTAATCTATGTCTTGGATTACGGGGACAGAATCTTTATAAGTAGGGGAGAATGTGACGATTTTATTGTTTGAATTGTGATTACGAGGATGTAATCCTTTTAAGGAGGAATGATGTAACATTCCGTAATTTTAAATGTAATATTAAATATTTATTGATTTATATAAATATTTAATGGATGTGATTATCGTTGAATAAATATTTGTTCAATTGATTTAATTTTGTTTAGTTAATTATTTATTAAATAAATAATTGATGAAGTAAGGAAATAATTATTATATTGATATTTCAATTTAAATGATTAATTATTTGTATTGTGTTATGTGATTAAAGGATTTAATTAATTAATTGTGATTTGCATTAATTAAAATAAATATGAAAGCTTGATTAAATATAGTGTGACAAATAACTATATAATAAGGAGTTATTAAAATAAATTAAAGTAGTTTAATTTAGTTTTAACAAACAAGGATTAATATAATAATTCTTTAATATTTAAAGCGTTTTGCCAAACAAGCCTTATGGCTTTTGAGATTTCTAGTTTATTTAAATTAAATAAAATAATAAATATAAAGTGTACGTTATTGTGATAATTGATATGGCTATTAAGGCAATATCAGTTTGTGTTTTTTTTATATTACGCATACTGGCTATCAAAGTTTCATTCTAGTTGTGCTAGGCAGTAGAGAGAATTGAGAGTTGAGAGAAATTTAGAGAAAGCTTAGGATTTTCAAGCAGTTCCAGTGGGTTAGCAAGAATTACACGCTAATTGAAGGTATGTTCACAACCTTAGAGTTATATATGTGTGTATATACGTGTATATGTATTTCACGGCAAGAATTTTCTCATGTTCTGTTATAAACAATTGTTGAATTATGGATTTATATAGTTGGTAATTGCAATTATATATGCTTATAATGCTAGAATTTATGTCAAATAAGCTAATTGCATTCTAATTTTGGTTTACAGTAGAAGAAAGTTTTGATAGTGTATGTTTATATGTATTTTTTTCATATGTTCATGAGAAGTACCAATTTTGAGGGTCAAATTGCATGCTAAAATGTTAATTGAGTTTTGTTTATGCTAGTTTGTTGAAATACGAGCATAACGTAATTAGAATGGATTGATTTGGCCAAATAATGAATTCACAGTGATGATTTTTGGGATGAATATCAAAAATTGGAGTTTTATATAAAAAATATGAAAATTGAAAAATTAAAATAGTGTTAGTAGATGTTAAATTGTGTTAAGTGCTTGTATATGTAAGCAATCATGTTTATGATAGTTGTATATTTATTTTACGTGTTATTATCACTGTTTGATAGATTAAATTTGTGTTAGTTGGCTTAATAAAATGTGTCAAAGCTCTGTTTTGAAAAACTGGGTTTTAGAAAGTCGCATGTGAACACTTGACTCTTAAGCGTTGAGCGCCAAGAATCGTCATGCAAGCATCCCTTATAAAACTCAGCAATGGCAACGACGAGTGGCCATTTTTAGACACTAAAGTCTGTTTATTCTACAAACTTTGGTTGTTCGTTGTAGCTTAGCTTAAGGTTATGGAATGTTAGAATCATGTAACAACAAGGTTAAATAGAGTCATGTTATATGGATTATGAATTCAAAATTGTTAAAAGTGATTAGTAAATCAAGAATGCGTTATGTGATAATTTAGTATACATAATGAACGCTAGACAAGGGTTGCGAAGAAAAACACTTAGAGTTTCTGAAATGTGAATGGTAATGAACATGTTATGATATGTTAGCATGTCTAATAGGTATTGTGGTTCTAAAATTATGTGTAGGTGATCGTGAGTTTAATTTTTTAGCTTACGCTCAAGGCAAGTTTTCTAACTCTACACTTTCGTTGAGCTAGTTCATTTATTACATTGTGCAAGTTTTCTAAGTCTATATTTTTGTTGAGTTAGTTCTATTATTATATTGATTCATTCTAACTTGTTTACAATTAAGCAAGTTTCTTAAGTTCTATTATTGTAAAATAAGCGTAGTTTTTGAACTCTCGTCTCTATTATTGAACTGTTTTAATTCCTTGCATGAGTTAATACATTGTTGGGCAAGTTTTTAGTTTCCAGCTTGCTATCAGTTAAATGTACGTTTTGGAATATCATTCTAATGTTATAAGACTCGAACCTTAGCTTATTTTAATGTTCAAGCAAAGGTTAACCATTTTATTCATTCTATTGAATACTTATGCTCTATAGTTATTTCAAGCATGAGTTAGATATGTGGAATCAGTTCATTTATGATTCTCAAATGTTCTAAGTTATGTTGTTATTAAACAACTCTTGTATTATCAAGCATTGTTGATTCAACTAGTTCCCTAGTTGATGATCATTAAACTTCAATTACCATTGAGAGCTTATCCAAACCAAACTTTCTTTGGTGCAGACTTATACTCTAAATACTGAGATGAACAACCCTATGTTTAGGGGTTTATGCTTAGCATTGAAATGGTTGTGCACAATACATTGTACGAAAGATTGATCCCCCTAAGTACGTGGAGTCCTTATAGTCATACGACTAGTAAAGTTAAAGTTGAAAGATTAGTCTTAACCTATATTTAATTAAATTAATTTTAAGAGTAATCTAGTTTTAATTGATTAATTTAGTTTTATTAATTAGAAGATTCATAAATTGCAGTTGTTTAAATAAAATTGAATTGGTATAGTACTAGTAGTTGTAGTTTATTGATTGGAATTCCCTGTGGGTTCGACACTTAATTTACCACTTTATTACTTGCTGACTATGTATACTTGCACAAATAATTGATTGTGAAATCAGCCAACAAGTTTTTGGTGTCATTGTCGGGTAATTCTTTATTAATATTAATTCCATATTAGTTTTAATCAATTCAGTCTTAATTTAAATGTTAGTTACTTATTTTTCTTCATTTGTTTGCAGGAATTCTTTGCAAGTGTATGCACACTCGATCAAAGGCCAAAAAAGAACTTTTTTCCTTACGCAGACGATATCGAAAGGAAGTTCCGGAAAGTATGGTTGACTAGTGACGATATTGAAAGGAAGTTCCGGAAAGTATGATGATCATTAAACTTCAATTACCCTTGAAAGCTTATCCAAACCAAACTTTCTTTGGTGCGGACTTGTACTCTAAATACTGAGATGAACAACCCTATGTTTAGGGGTTTACGCTTAGCGTTGAAATAGTTGTGCACAATACATTGTACGAAGGATTGATCCCCCTAAGTACGTGGAGTCATTATAGTCATACGACTGTTAAAGTTAAAGTTGAAAGATTACTTATAACCGTGGACATGGTTCATGGTCATTTGACACTCAGTAGTGTATTTAAGAATGTTAATAGAACAAATCATTCAATTCTATTGAGCCTATGAATTGGCAAATGTTGAAATGATAATAGAATATATCATTCAGTTCTATTGAGCCTATTATTTGGCAATTGACGTAAAGATATTTATTCTTATTTCAAGTGAGCTTTGGTTGCTCACTCTTGCATATTTATACATTTATTGCAGCTATGGTTGAGAAGGTAGATAAACCTACAACTAACAAAGGAAATGGAAAGATGTACAAGTGATGAAGACTTGTAATTTTGTTTTATCATTATGATAATA
This sequence comes from Panax ginseng, assembly GCA_020205605.1. Lineage (NCBI taxonomy): Eukaryota > Viridiplantae > Streptophyta > Magnoliopsida > Apiales > Araliaceae > Panax > Panax ginseng. Next base: position 81,170,137 of record CM035140.1, on the reverse strand, counting down.
GACTATTAATAATGATGTGATGTAATAATTTTATTTTCGCACTTGAATGATTGTATTAAAGGTTAGAGAACCTGAGAGATAATGTTTTTATGAAAGTAATCCTGTATGGGCAGGTTTTTATTATTCAATTTATTATGATTGGGTAGTTAGATATGAATCTTTTGATTACGTGAACACCAAATCTTGAGGAAATGAAGTACTGGGATTTTGGGGTGTCACAGCTTAACTATAAACAAGTTAGAGTAGATTAACAATAATTAGAATTCAAAACTTGTTCGAATAAAGTTAGGGTTATAGCTTGCTCATATAAAGTTTATGAATAAAGAACTTGCTCAATCAAAGTTTGAGAGTAAGAAACTTGCCTCGTGCGTAAGCTATAAATTTACAACTCACATTCACTTACACACAGTATTAGAATCACAATATCTATTAGATATACTAACATCCACTTTCCAAAATAACACTCACTTCTAGCTAACCTTGTTATTGTTGTACAAGTCCTACTTTACCATACACATTTCAGAATCACAAGTGTTAATTTCACAACACTTATTCATTATTCATTAAGTTTCTTAAATCATAACATCTCATTTTCACAACTTATTAAGTTTACACTTTAGAATTACTAACCACATGATACGATTATGTTTTAAACTTTTCATTACATGTTTCTCACATTAACATAACATAAGACCAAGTTACAATGGGTGTCCAAAGTCTGCAAAAGTAGCAGACTTCACTGGGTCTGACTGACTACTAGCGCAGATCTATTAATATTACATTAGAGTCCAACATGCACAGCATGATTAGGCACCAGCCAGCTTAGAGGCAAACACCAGCGTTCGGCACCGGATGCGCTTTTTGCGAATGCGAGTTTTAACTCTGTTCTAAGCCAACTAACACGAATTTTATCCACAAAATAGTAAATTAAGCATACACAATTAATATAGGACTCATACAAACATGATTCCACACATATACACTAACTTAGAATAATTAAACAACAACTACAACTAATTTAAATCCTTTAAATTCCATGTTTTATACAAAAACACCATTTTTGACATCCTTTACAAAAATCATCAATGTGCTCACAATTCTTGTCCAAATTTACTCATTCAAACTACGTTCTCTTCGTTTCTTAACGAACTAACATAATCAAGGCTCAATTTACAGATTAGTTTACAAATTAGCCACCAAAGTTGGTACTTTCGCAAGCCATATATATAAACATGAACTGTAAATACTTTTCTTCCTTTTTAAACGTAATTAGCATAACAATTTCTGTTTAAACACTAGTTCTAATCATCACCAACACATACAATCACAAGTAATCAGTTGTATAACAACAATTTAAAATTTTTGAATTCACAGAACGTAGAAATTATGCCATGAAACATATATATATATATATATATATATATATATAATATTAAGGTTATGTAAAAATACCTTCAATTGCTCCAACAATCCTTGCTAAATACAGAAATTTGTTTGAAATTCTCAAGAACTCTCTCTGAATTCTTTGTAACTCTTCTTTCTTCTCTTAGTATCAGAATAGGCCACTAACACTATGCGTAAAATAAAACTGATAGCCAAGCTAACTAACAGTATGCCTAAAATAAAATTGTTAGGCCATAATATGTATACTTAATATAGCAGTTACAAACATATAAACGTATAGGTTATAAATATAGTTTTATTTATTACTTTATTTATTATAATAAAATTAAAAATTTAAAAGTCATAAGGCTATGTTTGGATAAAACTAATTAAAATAAAGACTTAATATTTTAAGTCTTGTTTGGTAACCAATTTAAAACTCCTTTAATTTATTTTAATAAATAATTTAATTTATAATTTATAATCACATAGTATGTATTTAGATTTCCATAACAAATCTTAGTTACATAAACTAAGTACAACACACTAAATAAATTTCCCACTAAATTCAAATATAACAAAATTATAATCTCATTATAATTTTTATTTAATAAATTAATATGTCATTTTCGATTATTAAATTAAAACAGCAATATAGCATTTCATATCATCTCACAACTTTCCAACTATTAAATTAAATTAGAATGTTATCTAATAAATTTAATTCACAAATATTTACTAACAATAACCACCTCAATAAAATATTTATTAAATTTAATAAATATTTTAAATTATAAATAATAAAATCTTGGATTGTTACATCCTTCCCTCCTTACAAGGATTTTGTCCCTAGAATCACAACTCAAATAATTTATTCGTCATATTCTTCCCTCCTTACAAAGATTCTGTCCCCAGAATCGAAGACACGGATTAAACAAATAACTCAGGGTAGTTCTTCATCATTTCATCTTCGAGTTCCCACGTGGCCTCTTCGACATTGTGGTTTCTCCAAATCACCTTCACAGAAGGTATCACCTTATTCTTGAGCACTTGTTCTTTCCTGTTGACTATTTGGATAGGAACCTCTTCATAAGATAAATCCTTACTGAACTGTAATGGTTCATACTCGATCACATGTTTGTAATCGGGTTTATACTGGCCGCAATAATCGGCTACATGAAAATGTTGTGCACATGTTCTAATTCTGGAGGTAAAGCTACCTCGTAAGCCACTTCTCCCACTCCTCGTAGTATCTCGAAAGGTCCAATAAACCTTGGGCTTAGCTTTCCTTTCTTGCCAAAATGAATTTTTCCCTTCCAAGGAGAAACTTTCAGGAAAACGAAATTTCCTACGTCGAATTTGCGATCTTGTCTGTGTTGATCAGCGTACTTCTTCTGTCTATCTTGAGCAGCTACCAGTCTTGCTCTGACGAGTTTAATAACTTTAGCGGTCTGTTGTACCAGTTCTGGTCCTAACAGTTGACGTTCACCAATTTAATCCCAGCATAGTGGAGTTCTGCATTTCCTGCAGTACAATGCCTCGTATGGTGGCATGTTAATGCTTGTGTGGTAACTATTATTGTATGCAAATTCTACCAACGGTAGATGATCATCCCAGTTTCTTTTGAAATCCATGATGCACGCTCTAAGCATATCCTCTAACGTCTGGATTGTTCGTTCGCTTTGACAATCAGTTTGTGGATAGTATGACGTACTCATCTTCAATCGTGTTCCAATACATTCTTGTAGCTTTTTCCAGAAGTTTGATGTGAACCTCAGATCTCTGTCTGATACAATTCATATTGGAACTCCATGTCTTGAGACGATCTCCTTGACGTACAGTTTTGCCAGCTGATCATTGTTAAATCTAATCTTTATTGACAAAAAGTGTGTTGATTTCGTTAATCTATCCACAATTACCCATATCGCATCGTATCCTTTCTGAGTCGTTGGAAGACCTACCACAAAATCCATTGTGATATGCTCCCACTTCCATTCCGGTATTTTCAACGGTTGAAGTAATCCGCTTGGCCTCTGATGTTTTGATTTTACTCTCTGACACTGTAACATTCCAGAATTTTAAAGTGTAATATTAAATATTTATTGATTTATATAAGTATTTAATGGATATGTTTATTGTTGAATAAATAATTGTTCAATTTGAGTTGATGTGGTTTAGTTAATTATTTGTTGAATAAATAATTAAGGAGCTAAGAAAATTAATTGTTATGAGATTATATACCAATTTAATTTAATAAGTAAGCTAGAGAGAGCTTATAGTGATTTAAATAAATTATAATATTTTAAATGGGAAATTATAATTTAAAATATTAGTTGGTCGAATAAAATTACAATTATACAAGAAATTATAGTTATGTGATATTAAAGTATGTGTTAAAGTAATTTAATAGATTAATGTTTTAATTGATTAATTAATTAAATAAAAGTGTGACTAATAACCTTGCTATAAAGGAGTTATTAAAATAAATTAAAGGACTTTAATTTAGTTTTTGCATAATAAGTCTTTAATCTAATGATGTTTTAGCAAACAATGTATAAGGATTAATCCATTTGTTTTAGTTAGACTTACCAAACAAGGTGTAAGGATTCAAGAGTTATTTTATTAGCTTAACCAAACAAGCCTTATGGCTTTTGATTTTCAAAATTTTACAACTGATGTCAATTAAAATCCTATACTTAATATCTATATTATTATTATTATACGTTATATGATAATACGTAAACTTGAGTTGGGAGAAGAGAGAAGAAGAAGAAGAACACAGAGAAAAATTGAGAAAACTCTAGAGAGAAAGTGAGTGATTCTAACAGGTTTTTGAGAAAGAAATTGGAGAGAAGAAGCTTGAGAATAACCATCATCTTCTTAATCAAAGGTAGGAGCTTAATCTTTTCTTTAAAAAGTTAGTTTTCTCCTTCTTCCAAAAAGTTCTCTGTGAAATTTTATAAAAGATAAATTGATGGTGTTTATGGTTATATGATAAATTATTGATTATAAAATGATTACATGAGTTTATATATATGATTATAGAGAAACTAGTTCATGTATGTATATGTTTTGTGAAGAAAATCATATTACATTGTTTACATGAAAATATATATGAATATGGCTTAATTTAAAATAGAAATTAAGGTTTAATTAGTTGTTAAATTGATAAATTGATTATGGAAATTGATAGAGTATGTATAATCATAACTATGATTTTTTGAAATTTCTGTTTTGATTGAAAAACAAAATCACAGTGTTGATTTTCATTAAAAATGTCAACAATAGAGTTTTTGCCAAAAACATTGAAATTGGGTGTTGTAAATTTGATGTTTATGTTATTTATGAGTAGAAACATTTTAGAAGTCTTCACAATATGTTTATATGAAGTCTATATGTGTATTACATGTTAATTAGTCTATTAGATTCGAGCTTTTAGGCTAATTTGGCTTTTGTTCATCTTTGTTCTTAGAGCTTGGTCATGAAGTTCGACGACTCGACGCTTGTATACGGCGCCATACCATACCTATGACTGATTCAACGCATGGTCATGAACCACGATGTAAAGCGTGGCGCCCATGACTTTCTGAGTTAGCAGAATGTTCTGACAATTTTGTTTAAGTGTGCAAAACTTGAAAATAAAGGTTATGTGTTAATAATATGAATGCTAAATGATGATTTCAGTAGTATTAAACTATGAATGAGCATGTATCAAGTGTTAACTAGTATTAACATAGTTTGATTATGTGAATGGGTAATTCAACCTACATGATGTATGTATTGTTTATATAGATATACAATGTTGGTAATGACTAACTATGTCAATATGGCATATGTATAGGGTATTGATTCAAGTTGTAAGGTTTAGCTTGTGCTAAAGGCAAGTTTTCTAACTCTATTTTTATAATTGAGCAAGTTCTCTAACTCAAAACTTCATTGTGCGAGTTTAATTTCATTTGGTACATTATTGTTTTCAAATTCAATTATAATTGTTGTAAGTTGCTACCTCTACAGTTTCGTAGAGCTAGATTGCTTATTATTGAGTAAGTCATTGTTTCTAGTTGCTCATGACGATACAAGTATCCCAAATCTTATAGTTTAATCTTGAGCAAGTTTTCTAATCTATTATCTTGTTAATTCAATTACTGTTTTCAATTCGATAACAATATAATTATGTAATTTATTTGGAGCAAGTTATTCTTGTATTTAACTTGTGGTTTAGGATGCACAACTATATATGCTATGCATGCTTATTATTCATTTCTAATTAACCTTGGCTTAGTGTTGTTCAAGCAAGGTATACTATAGTTATTCAAATTGTATGTTATTAGATTATTCCTAATGCACGACTTTAGTTTACTATGATTGATTCAATCACGATTATTTTATAGGATAGTGTTATTGGTCTTATTCAACTACTCCTTAGTTGATGTTCATTGAATTCCAAATTACCTTGGAAGCTTATCCAAGCCAAACTTACTTTGGTGCAGACTTGTATTCTAAATACTGAGATGAACAACTCTTTTAATAGAGGTTTACGCTTAGCGTTGAAATGGTTGTGCACAATACATTGTACGAAGGTTGATCCCCCTAAGTACGTGGAGTTCTTATAGTCTTGTGACTGTTAAAGTTAAAGTTGAAAGATTACTTATAATCGTGGACATGATTCGTGGTCATTAGACCCTCGATTGAATGTTATAATTTTCAGAAAGTTAATATAATATATTGTTCGATTCTATTGAGCCTAATATTGGTAATTGATGTAAAAGTTTAAAATTTTACTTATTGTTATTTCAAGTGGGCCTTGTTTGCTCACTCTTGCCCGTAAAATTTCTTCTGACTAAAGTTAAAACGGTGACATACCTAGCACCAAAGAAGGGAAAAGGAAAGATGAACAAGCTCAAGACTTGTAATAGATTTGATAGTTTTATTATCAGACTTTGATTTAAAGATTGTAATGAAGTTTATTTCATTTCCACATTTGAATGATTGTTGTTAAAGGTTAGATAACCTGGGAGATTTTTATTTAAGTTTAATCCTGTATGGGCAGGTTTTTATTATTCAATTTTATTATAATTGGGTAGTTAAAAATGAATGTTTTGATTAAGTGAACACCAAATCTTGAGGAAATGAAGTCCCAGGATTTGGGGGTGTCACAGGTTGGTATCAAAGCTTTAGGTTATGAACCTTAGGTGGGGGAAAAAGCCTTAGGAAGTAACCTTTGAAAAGATAGTGGAGATAACTCTTATCGAATTTTAAGAAAGAAGTAATAAAAAACTTATGTGCTTATGTGTTTATAGTTTATGTACTCGTGACTATCGAGTAGTAATGATTAATAATTAAAACTTTAAAACTTTGTTGTCAGGATGACTAATGTCGGAGAATGCAGTCAGGCTAGGGAGGAGGGACCTCAAATACCTATAGAGGAGGAGCCTCGCGACATTGAGTGGTTTAGGAACAACTCATCGCCACGAAGTCGGTCCCCGTTGGTCACAGTAGTTGAACATGAGGATGATGACGTGGAAACAGATGAGGAGGATCCCATTGAGTTACCACAGGAGGATGAGGATGATGAGGATGAGGAGGAAAGGATTCCACTTAACTCGATAGCAGGCTGTATATACGATGAGGTGCATGACCGTAACGTGGAACTTCCGGATACAATTGAAAATTCACGGAGATAGTAGGTGAACAAATGCACGGTGCAATGACACAAAAAGACTACGAGATCCGAGGATCGTGAAGAATGACTGACAAATGTCGAGGACAAACTAGTACAGACTGAAGGAGAGAAACAACAACTGATCGAAGTGGTAGCTGAACTGAAGAACAAGTTGAGAGAAGAAGCTGCTAAAAGGGCAAGAGCTGAAGATGCGTACGAGGAAGCTTTTCAACGAACCAGATTAGCAGCAAGAGACACGCAATTAATCGAGCTCAAGATCGGGACATGGGATATCCGATTCAGTTCGAGACGCTACCAACATTTGTGTTAGATCGCAGAACAATGTTTTGAGTCATGGAGGAAAAACGTGATAGGGCTAAGAAGTATCTTAATAGAACATCGTAGCTGTTGTACGATGAGTGAAAGGTTAAATAAATTATAAATTCCAAGTGTTATGCAACCTATGGGATATGACTATGATGTTGTTCTGAAACTTTTGTAGTTTAGGTAAGTAATGTAGATAGCAGTGATGCTATTGTTTTATGTTTTCCAAAAAGGTTTTGAATAAATAAAAGTTGTTACTTTATTCAAAGTGTTATGTGTTATGTGGTTATTTCTTTTATGGAGGCAAGTTAATTAGAAAATACTTAAAGAAGCTGAGTAATAGTCTAATAGATATTTTGTTTCAACAGAAAATGCCTCCTAGACGTGAACCACCCCGACAGAAAAACAATGAGAGAACTACCAATAACGACAATGTTGACGGTAACCTTGTTCAACAACTAGTGACAATACTGACAGGAGCGTTGCAGAATCAACCACAAAACCATGGTACAATGTTTAAGGATTTCAAGGCGGTTGGACCCCCTGAATTCCGTGGGTCTATGAATCCAGTCGAAGCACAGACCTGGATTATGGAGATAGAAAAGGTGTTCGATGTCGCTAGGGTAGGCGATGATCAGAAGACTGCTTTCGCAACATTCATGTTGAAAGCAGAAGCTAGTTATTGGTGGCAGTCCAACAAAACTCATGAAGGGCCAGGAGTGATGACCTGGGATATGTTCAAGGAGTTGTTCTTCGAGACCTATTTCCCAGAGAGTTCGAGGAGTCACCGGAAGTACGCTTTCTAGAATCAAGCGAGAACGATGACGAGTATCTGAGTATGCCGCCAAGTTCAACGAATTGGCGAGTTTGCACCATATCAGTCAAAGATGAATGACGTGAGCGTAAGGCGAAGAGAGATTTGAACAGTGAATTCAAGCCTGGTATGCAGATAAGAGGTCTCCTATTCCAGTTGAAGACATTTGCAGCGGTGATGGAGAAAGCAATACTCGCTGAAGTTGGAGGCGAGGCAGTGACAAAGTTCAACCAGGAACAAAAGAAGAAGAGGAATGCGAATGAGACTAAAAATGGGAGTGGTAGTGGTGGAAACAACAATAATAACAACAACAACAACAACAACAACGGTTTGAAGAGGAAGTGGAATGGGAGCATGGGTGCTGGACACCAGCAGGGTAACCAGCAAAATAAAAAGTTTGAAGCATGTGCGACATGTGGGAAATTTCATAAGGGTGCGTGCTTAATGGGAAAGTGGGTATGCTTCAGTTGTGGCCAGGAGGGTCACATCGCCCCAAGTTGCACTCAACCAAAGAAGAATGTGTGCTTCACGTGCGGATCCAAGGATCACTTTGCTCGTGAATGTCCTAAGAAGAAGGATGGAGTGACAACCAGAAGCAATGGAGGTAACAATGGAGGTACATGGGCCATTACAAGACCTGCATCATCAAACAAATCCACAGCTAGAACCTTCAACATGACTGTGCAAGATGTTGTGCAATCAAAAGATGTAGTGTCAGGTATTATCCCAATCACTGATATAAATGCTTATGTATTATTCGATTCGGGTGCTACTTGTTCATTTATATCTGATGAATTTGCTAAGAGGTTAGAATTTCCTAGAGAAGAACTGAATTTTCGTTTGAACATAGAAATTGCGAATAAGGAAGTAATCCCTGTTAAATTGCGAATAAGGAAGTAATCCCTATTAAATTGTCTTATGAAGAGGTTCCTATCAAGATAGTCGACAGGAAAGAACAAGTGCTCAGAAATAAAGTGATACCTTCTGTGAAGATGATATTGAGGAACCACAATTTGAAGAAAGCTACGTTAGGGAACTCAAGAGAAAATGTTGAAAGAGTACCCTGAGTTATTTGTTTAATCTGTGTCTTCGATTCTGAGGACAGAATCTTTGTAAGTAGGGAAGAATGTAATGAATGATTTGTTTGAATTGTGATTCTAAGGATAGAATCCTTGTAAGGAGGGAATGATGTAACATTCTAGAATTTTAAAGTGTAATATTAAATATTTATTGATTTATATAAGTATTTAATGGATATGTTTATTGTTGAATAAATAATTGTTCAATTTGAGTTGTTTATAGTGATGCGTCGCATGAAGGACTTGGTTGTATGCTGATGCAAAACGGCAAAGTCATTGCGTATGCATCACGACAATTGAAAGATTACGAGAAGGGATACCCGACCCACGACTTGGAGTTAGTTGTAGTTGTTTTTGCTTTGAAAATTTTGAGGCACTATCTTTACGGGGAGAAGTGTGAAATATATACAGACCACAATAGTCTGAATTATATTTTTACACAGAAAGACTTAAATATGCGTCAAAGAAGATGGTTGGAATTAATCAAGGATTACGACTGTGATATTTTATACCATCCGAGCAAGGCAAATGTAGTTGCCGACGCCTTAAGTAGAAAGGGTCGTCAGAAATTTATGATGTTGACTGCTCAGGAGGAGCTAATTGCAGAAATGGAGAAACTGGAATTGGAAGTTAAGTATCCTATGGAGATTGATGAAAAGCTATTTCAGATGCAATCTGGTACAACTCTACTAGATAAAGTAAAGGAGGCTCAGCTTCAGGACGAAGAATGCAAACAGGTGATAAAGAAGATATCTGAAGGAACTAAACCGAGGTTCAAGATGGATAAGGAAGGAATACTTAGATTTGTAACATTCCAGAATTTTAAAGTGTAATATTAAATATTTATTGATTTATATAAGTATTTAATGGATATGTTTATTGTTAAATAAATAATTGTTCAATTTGAGTTGATGTGGTTTAGTTACTTATTTGTTGAATAAATAATTAAGGAGCTAAGAAAATTAATTGTTATGAGATTATATACCAATTTAATTTAATAAGTAAGCTATAGAGCTTATAGTAATTTAAATAAATTATAATATTTTGAATGGGAAATTGTAATTTAAAATATTAGTTGGTCGAATAAAATTACAATTATAAAAGAAATTATAGTTATGTGATATTAAATTATGTGTTAAAGTAATTTAATAGATTAATGTTTTAATTGATTAATTAATTAAATAAAAGTGTGACTAATAAACTTGTTATAAAGGAGTTATTAAAATAAATTAAAGGACTTTAATTTAGTTTTTCCCAAACATGTCTTATTGCATAATAAGTCTTTAATCTAATGATGTTTTAGCAAACAAGGTATAATGATTAATCCATTTGTTTTAGTTAGACTTACCAAACAAGGTGTAAGGATTAAAGAGTTATTTTATTAGATTAACCAAACAAGCCTTATGGCTTTTGATTTTCAAAATTTTATAACTGATGTCAGTTAAAATCCTATACTTAATATCTATACTATTATTATTATACGTTATATGATAATACGTAAACTAGTGTTGGGAGAAGAGAGAAAAAGAAGAAGAAGAACACAGAGAAAAATTGAGAAAACTCTAGAAATAAAGTGAGTGATTCTAACAGGTTTTTGAGAAAGGAATTGGAAAGAAGAAGCTTGAGAATAACCATCATCTTCTTAATCAAAGGTAGGAGCATAATCTTTTCTTTAAAAAGTTAGTTTTCTTCTTCTTCCAAAAAGTTCTCTGTGAAATTTTATAAAAGATAAATTGATGGTGTTTATGATTATATGATAAATTATTGATTATAAAATGATTACATGAGTTTATATATATGATTATAGAGAAACTAGTTCATGTATGTATGTGTTTTGTGAAGAAAATCATATTACAGTGTTTACATGAAAATATATATGAATATGGCTTAATTTAAAATAGAAATTAAGGTTTAATTAGTTGTTAAATTGATAAATTGATTATGGAAATTGATAGAGTATGTATAATCATAACTATGATGTTTTGCAATTTCTCTTTTGATTGAAAAACAAAATCACAGTGTTGATTTTCATTAAAAATGTCAACAATGGAGTTTTTGCCAAAAACATTGAAATTGAGTGTTGTAAATTTGATGTTTATGTTATTTTATGAGTAGAAACATGTTAGAAGTCTTCCCAACATGTTTATATGAAGTCTATATGTGTATTACATGTTAATCAGTCTATTAGATTCGAGCTTTTAGGCTAATTTGGCTTTTGTTCATCTTTGTTGCAGAGCTTAATCAATGAAGTTACGGATCATGCGCAATACATACTAACAAAGACAAATCTCATGGCATGTCATGAACCACAAAGTAAATCAGAAAGCAATGTGTGAAAGTTAGTAGAATATTACAGCAGCTTTTGTTTAAGTGTGTAAAGCTTGAAAATAAAGGTTATGTGTTAATAATATGAATGCTAAAAGATGATTTCAGTAGTATTAAACTATGAATGAGCATGTATCAAGTGTTAACTAGTGTTAACATAGCTTGATTATGTGAATGGGTATTGATTCAAGTTGTAAGATTTAGCTTGTGCTAAAGGCAAGTTTTTTAACTCTATTTTTATAATTGAGCAAGTTTTCTAACTCAAAACTTCATTGTGCGAGTTTAATTTCATTTGGTACATTATTATTTCAAATTCAATTACAATTGTTGTAAGTTGCTACCTCTACACTTTAAGAGAGCTAGATTGCCTATTATTGAGTAAGTCATTGTATCTAGTTGCTCATGATTTATACAAGTATCCCAAATCTTATAGTTTAATCTTGAGCAAGTTTTCTAATCTATTATCTTGTTAATTCAATTCATTGCTTTTCAATTAAATTCTTTGTGATTTAACGAGATTTTTTGTAAATTAATTTTAATATTTATTGAATTAAATAAATATTTTTCGATGATTTAATTATTAGATTTAATAATTAATTGATGCAATTGTGGTAGATTAATTTAATTATATGTGTTACATTTATTAAATTAATGTAGAGAATAATTATTATTCAAATATGTAATTATGTGAGCTTATCGAATTAAATGAAATATTTAGTTAAGCATGATGTTATTTAATTAATTTAATTATTAATTAGAGAGTTAATAATTTGACATTATTTATTAATGAGAAAATTTATTATGTGACTATGTGAATTTATGAGAAATTATTATATTTTATTTAAAATAAATAAGATATTGATTTATTTTATGAAAGAGTGTGACATAAATTAAACTATAAGATAAAGCTTTATTAAATTAAATGGTTTTTAAATCTATTTTGCTAGCCAAACAAGGCCCTATGGGGAGTTGGAGCAGTTACCCATTATTGGGTTAACTGACCACTTAGTGCGTCAGTTCTCTTATTATATCATGTCTTCTTTATTGTTTTTTTTATTAAGTCTAAGAAATATTCACAGAGAGAGTTTGAGAACTTTGAGAGAGATTGTGAATACTGTGATTAAAGGAGAAGAAGTGTGAGAAATTGGGAATTGTTGTCACCTTGTGTAATCTAAGCAGAGTATTCAAGGGTAATCCCTTCTTCCCAAATTTTAAAGTTACGTCATTAAGTTTTTATAAAAATGGCTTTCATATATTCTGTAAATCTCTGTGAATTGGGAAATGATGATTGTTATAAGAATGTGTAATAATTCGAGTAGTATAGCATGTTTACTATGTAGACCATATAATCTGTTTCATTAAAATGCATGTCGTATATGTTTACAGAGTATGGGTTTTGGCCTTATGGCCCTATACGTGGTATTTAATGCGTTGATCATATATTATCCCTAAATTTTACACTCGTATATTATTATACATATTGATACGAAGAGACCAAACTTTAAACGAACGGATTCGGTGTTATAACGAATTCATAGTATCAATTTTCATGTTTTATTTTCAAAACCTTCAAGAACATCAAGAACAGTGGAAGTAAATGTGTTGATTTTGCAAATTATGTGTTGTAACTTGTTAAAAATCATGTTAGATAGGTTAAGTAATGATTATATATGTATTGCAATGATTGGGTAAGTCTAAATTCGTGTAAAAATAACTAATTGGAAGTTATGGCCATATTCATGTATAATTTTACCTGTGATTGATTTTTGGCCTAATTTGACCTTGTTATGTTCGTGAATCGCAAAATATGAATAAAAAAAAAAATTTGATAAACACTGGTAACCCAATTAAATATTTTAATTAAGCGTTTACTAATAAAATAAAATTACCCATTAAAATATTTAAAATAAAAAATATTTTAATAAATAAATAAATAAATAACTAATAATAAATAAAAAATAAAAAAATAAAAAATATAAATAAATATTCGATGAAAATTATTATTAAAATATTTATAAAATAAATTAAATATTTGAATTGAGATATTTATGGAATAAAATAAATATTCGATGAAAATTATTATTAAAATATATATAAAATAAATTAAATATTTTAATTGAGATATTTATGGAATAAAATAAATATTCGATGGAAATTATTATGAAATAATTTATTCGAGTGTAATAATAGTAAGAGAATGAAAATATTCTAATTTAATTAAGTAATTAAATTAAATTAGAATGGTAATGATTTGTTAAATAAAGTGGAGTTTATATTAAATAATTAAGTGAAAATGTAACTAATGAATGTCGTGAATACATATGGTATGTGTGTAGGATTTGTGGTGAACGAAGTAATAATCGCTTTAGCCTACATGCATTGCGGCAAGTTTCTTAACCCTACTTGTCATTATTGTTCAAGTTATTAGTTACCTCGAGTAAATTATCATTACTATTATTCAAGTTCAATTGTTATATTAAAGATTTATTATCTTTTCAAAGCATGATTCAGTTATACAATAATTGTTCTATTGTATACTTCTTGAGATTAATATTCAAATCGAATATCATTATTGTTGAACCTTATTAGACTAGTGAACTTTATTGATTCAACTAGTCCTTAGTTGATGAACGTTCTAAATTTCAGAACCCTTATTGAATTATCCCAACCAAACTTCCTTTGGTGCGAACTCGAATGTCAAACGAGATGAACAACCTCGCAAAGGGATTTACTTATGCGTTAGCGTTAAGATATTGTGCACGTGATGGTACTAAGGGTTGATCCCCTAAGTACGAGTAGAAAGGTCCATAGTCTTATGACTGTTAAAGGTTTCAAGTATAACCCTTGATAACCTATGACATAGTTCAAGGTCTTATGACCCTCAGAATTCTTTTGATTCTTGCTATTCATTCTTGATTCAAAAGTTGAGCTTTTATTCAGATGATTTTGATTTACTCGCATGTTATTATACTGTTATTTCATTATTATACTTGTGGGAAATAGTGCTCACTCTTGCTTAATAATAACATTGCAGTTAAGAACGAAAGAACCGATGAACCTTCCACTAGTAAAGGCAAGGGCAAAGTTAGCAAGTGATGAAGACTGGTTATTTTTATTAGATGATGTATTTATGTTTAAGACTCGAGTTAATGATGTTCTTTAAGACTTATTTGTTTATGATTCCGCACAGATGTTTAAGGTTAGTTTAACCTGTGATTGTATTATTATTATTTAGATGTTGTAACCCTTAAAGGGAAGGTTTTTATTCTATCTATTGCATGGCTTACATTTATTATGGGTAGATAGATAGATGGTATTTGTACAGTGAACACCAAATCCCGTGGAATTGAAGTACCCGGATTTGGGGGTGTCACAAGTTGGTATCAAAGTTGTAGGTTATGAACCTTAGGTGGGGGAACAACCTTAGGTAGTAGCCTTATAGAAGAAGATAGTAATGGAAAACTCTTATCGAGTTCTAGGAAATGAATTTCTGTAATTCATTAAAGATAATAAAAGACTTTATGTGCTTATGTGTTAAATTAGGTGCTCACTAGTACGACTTAGTAACTAAAATTCAAAATTTTTGTTGTCAGGATGTCTGACGTTGGAGGAACTAGTCGGCGGGGGGAGGAGGAACCCCAGTACCTATAGTACCACGGACAAGGAGGAGCCCCAGACATATATATGTCGTTAGGGAGCAGTTCGTTCAGAGGGAGTCATCCCCATTGATCACCGTTGTTGGTCAAGAGCATGAACCTGAGACTGATCCTGAGGAGGATCCTGAGGAGGAGTTTGACGAGGAAGAGGAAGAAGAGGAGTTACCACGGTACACCGTTGATGCTGAGATGTATGACACATTATACGACCGTAACGTGGAGTTACGAGATGAGGTGCAGGATCTGACTGAGCGAGCTATTATTCAGCAGATTACTCTAGAGGAGAAGGAGAGGGAGATTTTGACTCTTCACTCACGACTGTGAAATGTAGAATGGGATTTGGTCCACGAGAAGGGTCAAACCGAAGATAAGACCGCAGAGATAGAAAAGTTGAAGAAGGATCTGAAAGAGAGTTCAGAGAGGCTTGCCATAGCAGAGGAGGGCTGGGTAAGAGAGTCACGTCGTCTTGATCTTCATGAAAAGAAGACGGTCGTGCAAAGAAGGCGAAGCTTGGAGAGACATACTCTACACTTAATCATGCAATGGATGAGGCCCAAAATCGAGTTTTGAGGTACCCCATCCAATTTGAAGGACTTCCATCGTACATGCTTAATCGCAGGACGATGTCTCGTATCATGGATGAGGAGCGTGGCAAGGCTATTCAGCACCTTGACAAACAGTGATAGAATTTGTTTAATTATGTGAAAGACTTAATTAGTTTTTATATGTAAATTCCGATGTGTTTATGAACGAAGGAATATTTTAATTTTTAAATCCTGTGGATTCTATATCTCAGGATAGTGGATGTAAATAGCAGTTATGCTATCGTTTGATGTAAAACTTTTAGTTTGAATTAAATATATTAAGTTGTTTGAGATGATTTGTTAAATGATTATATTAAATTATTGAGTTAAGTCTTAACTATTTAGAGAATTTAATAGAGATTTAATAAGCATATATTATTCTTAACAGAAATATGCCGCCTAGAAGAAGACAACCACATCAACCAACTAAGGAAGAGTCAACAAATAACAACAATGCCAATGCTAATCCTGTTCAGCAGTTGGTTAACTTGCTAGCTGAAGCAATGAATAATCAACCTCAAGCTCCATCAAATACTACGTTTAAAGATTTCAAGGCGGTGGGACCGCCAGAATTTAAAGGTTCAATGAACCCAATCGAGGCTCAAACGTGGGTTATGGAAATGGAGAAGGTTTTCGACGTTGCTAGGGTTAGAGAAGACCAGAAGACCACTTTTGCAACGTTTATACTGAAGTCTGAGGCTAGCTACTAGTGGCAAGCAAACAAAGTGCGAGGAGGTAAAGGTGTAATTACGTGGGAGAGATTTAAAGAGATGTTTTTCGAAATGTATTTCCCAACTAGTTCACAGAACCAGATGGAGGTTCAATTTCTAGAGTTGAAGCAGGGAAATATGAGTGTGCCTGACTATGCGGCTAAATTCAACGAGTTGGCAAGGTTCGCCCCGTATCAAGTTCACACGGATGAGAGGAAAGCGAGACGGTTTGAGCAAGGATTAAAGCATTGGGTGTACAACAAGGTATCAATGTTTCAAATGAAACACGCGCTTGTTTGAGTATCGAAAAGGCCATCCTCGCTTGAAGGTGGGAAGCGATCACGGTGACCAAGTACAATCAAGATCAAAAGAAGAAGAAGAGTGAAGGTGAAATTAATAACAAGGCCGATGGAAGTGGCACAGAGGTGGAAATTTCAATCGTAAGAAAAGGTGGAATGACAACTCATCATCTGGGAATCAAAGAAGGTAGTCGGAAGAAAAGAATCGAAGCATGCCCGACTTATGGAAAGCCCATCCGGGAGTTTGTATGAAAGGAAAAAAGAGTGTGCTACAATTGTGGTCGGAAGGCCACATAACACCAAACCGCCCAAACCCAAAGAAGGGTGCTTGTTTTACTTGTGGTTCAAGGAACATCTGGCAAGAGATTGTCCCAAGAAGGGATCGGGAGGGTCGTGGATCGTCGAGGAAACCGGAAACAACAAAGGAAATGCCTTAACCATCACCGGACCTACCGTGAATAAACCGACCGACCGCTTTGGACTTTCAACATGATGGTACAAGATGCGCTCAATCCGTGATGTGGTGTCGTATCATTCCGATCAATAAAATTTAGTCTTATGTTTTATTTGATTCGAAAAGCTACTTGTTCCTTTATATCCAATGATTTTGCCAAGAATTTAGATTTTCCTAAGAATGAATTGATTACCCCATGAACATAGAAATTGCGAATAGAGAAATAATCCATGTTAAGTACGTATATAAGAACTAGAGAGTGGATATTAAGGGTAATATCATGAATATAGATCTTATCCTATTCGACTTGGGGAATTTGACGTTATTTTGGGAATGGATTGGTTATTCAATTACGGGGTTGTAATTGATTGCCAAAAGAAGCGTGATAACCTTATGACTCACCAAAGGTTGTATTTTATAGTAGCAAGTCGCCTAGATGTTGAGTTATCCGACGATGATGCAGCCGTGAAGTTATTAAGACAAGGTCGTGTAGGATACTTAGCTTATATAGTCGATAATGAAAAGAGAATCCAAGGTAGAAGAAATACCGATTATGAGGACTTTTCATCGACGATTTCCGCATTTATTTTCCGTGACTTCCACCGATAGAGAGGTAGATTTTGTGATCGATTTGGCGCCCGTAATCGCTTCCAATATCGAAGGCACCATACCGAATGGCACCAACTAGAGATGAAGGAATTAATGGACAACTACAAGAATTGTTGGACAAGAAGTACATTCAACCGAGCGACGCCGTGGGGAGCGCCGGTGTTATTTGTGAAAAGAAGGACGGATCGATGCGGCTCGCATCGACTATAGAGAGAACCTAATAATGTCACAATTAAGAATAGATATCCATTACCGAGGATTGACGACATGTTTGATCAATTAAAGGGAGCGAGATACTTTTCCAAGATAGACTTGAGAAACGGTTATCATCAATTGAAGGTGAAACCAGAGAATGTACCAAGACAAATGCTCGTAACGTGATATATGGTCACTACGAATTTTTAGTAATGTCGTTTGGTCTTACGAATGCTCCTGCAGCATTTATGGGACTAATGAATGGTGTATTCAAGCCATTTTTGGACAAGTTCGTAGTGGTATTTATAGATGACATTTTGGTATATTCCAAAACCAAAGAAGAACATGAAGAACATTTGAGGTTAACGTTGGAAGTATTGAGAAGAGAGAAGTTGTCTGCTAAGTTTTCTAAATGCGAATTCTGGATTGAACGAGTACAATTTCTTGGGCACGTGATCGATAAAAATAGAATTTTGGTAGATCCCTCCAAAGTCGAAGCCGTGATTAACTGGGATCAGCCGAGGATGCCGTCGGAAGTAAGAAGATTTCTTGGATTGGCAGGATATTATAGAAGGTTCATACAAGACTTTTCCAAGATCGCCACTCCGTTAATGAATTTAACTCGTAAAGCTGTGAAATTTTTTTGGACGAAGAAGTGTGAGGAAAGCTTTCAAGAATTGAAGAAGAGGTTGAGTACAACACCTATGTTGTCTCTTTCGAACGATACAGGAAATTTTGTTGTTTATAGTGATGCGTCGCATAAAGGACTTGGTTGTGTGCTGATGCAAAACGGCAAAGTCATTGCGTATGCGTCACGATAATTGAAGGATTACGAGAAGGGATATCCGACCCATGACTTAGAGTTAGCTGCAGTTGTCTTTGCTTTCAAAATTTGGAGGCATTATCTCTACGGGGAGAAGTATGAAATATACACAGACCACAAGAGTCTGAAATATATTTTCACGCAGAAAGATTTGAATATGCGTGAAAGAAGATGCTTGGAATTAATTAAGGATTACGACTGTGAGATTTTATACCATCCGGGTAAAGCAAATGTGGTTGCCGATGCCTTAAGTAGAAAGGGTTGTGAGAAATTGATGATGTTAACTGCTCAGGAGGAGCTAATCACAGAAATGGAGAAACTAGAATTGGAAGTGAAGTATCCAATGGAGATTGATGAGAAGCTATTTCAGATATAATCTAGTACAACTCTACTAGATAAAGTGAAGGAGGCTCAGCTTCAGGATGATGAATGCAAAAAGGTGACAAAGAAGATATCTGAAGGATCTGAACCAAGATTTAAGATGGATAAGGAGGGAATACTAAGATTTGAAAGTAGAATTTGGGTTCCACCAATACAAGAGATTAAGGAAGAAATTTTAAGCGAGGCTCATAGTTCAAGATATTCGATTCACCCTGGTAGTACCAAGATGTACCAAGATCTTAGACAACATTTCTGGTGGCCGAATTTAAAACGGGATGTTGCTTAATGTGTTGCCAAGTGTCTTACCCGCCGAAAAGTGAAAGTGGAACATCAGAGACCGAGTGGATTGCTACAACCGTTAGAAATCCTAGAATGGAAATGGGAACATATTACAATGGACTTCGTGGTCGGCCTTCCGACGACTCGTAAAGGCTACGACGCAATATGGGTTATCGCTGACCGATCGATTTAAATCCGCACACTTCCTTCCGATCAAAATCGATTTCAACTTAGATCACCAAGCGAGGCTATACGTAAAAGAGATTGTTTCGAGGCACGGAGTTTCGGTATCAATTGTTTTAGATAGGGATCCGCGCTCACATCAAATTTCCGAAACGTCTTCAGAATGCATGGGTACGCAATTTACGAATGAGTACAACTTTACCACCCTCAAACAATATTTGACAGAGCGAAACAAATAATTCAAACGTTAGAAGATATGCTAAAGAGCCCGTGTGATGGACTTCAAAGGAAATTAGGATGATCACTCACCGTTAGTAGAGTTCTACCACAACAACAGTTACCACGCTAGTATAGGCATGCCGCCTTACGAAGCGTTATATGGCAGAAAGTGCAGAACTCCACTTTATTGGGATGAAGTTCGCGAAAGACAATTTCTAGGGCCAGAATTGGTACAACAAACAGCAGAAATAGTCAAAGTTATCCGAGCACGACTGGTAGTAGCTCAAGATCGACAGAAGAAATACGCTGATCCACATCGTAAAAATATCGAGTTTGAATTAGGTAGTTATGTTTTCTTGAAGGTCTCTCCCTGGAAGGGGAAGATCAGGTTCGAAAAGAAAGGAAAATTGAGCCCAAGATTTATTGGACCCTTTGAAGTACTGAGAAGAATAGGAGAAGTCGCGTATTTAGGTAGCCTTTACCTCCAAAGACTCGAGAATGTCCACAACGCCTTCCATGTTTCTATGTTACGACCCTACAAAGCCGATTAAAAGCATGTAATTGAATACGAACCCCTACATTTTGAGAAAGACTTATCTTACGAAGAAATTTACATCAAATTGTCGGAATCGAAAAGAACAAGTTCTTAAAATAAAGTTATACCTTCATTAAGGTAATTTGGAGGAACCACAACACCAAGAAGCTACGTGGAACTCAAGAGAATATGATGAAGAACTACCCTCATTTATTTACTTAATTATTTGTAAACGATTACGGGAAAAAATCCTTGTAAGGGGGGGGAGAATGTAACGGTCAATTTATTGAGTCGTGATTCGGGGACGTAATCCTTTTAAGGGGGAAAGATGTGACGAAACGAGATTTTTGTAAATTAATTTTAATATTTATTAAATTAAATAAATATTTTTCAATGATTTAATTATTAGATTGAATATTAATTGATGAATTGTGGTAGATTAATTTAATTATATGTGTTACATTTATTAAATTAATGTAGAGAATAATTATTATTCAAATATGTAATTATGTGAGCATATCGAATTAAATGAAATATTTAGTTAAGCATGATGTTATTTAATTAATTTAATTATTAATTAGAGAGTTAATAATTTGACATTATTTATTAATGAGAAAATTTATTATGTGACTATGTGAATTTATGAGAAATTATTATATTTTATTTAAAATAAATAAGATATTGATTTATTTTATGAAGGAGTGTGACATTAATTAAACTATATGATAAAGCTTTATTAAATTAAATGGTTTTTAAATCTATTTTGCTAGCCAAACAAGGCCCTATGGGGAGTTGGAGCAAGCTACCTATTATTGGGTTAATCGACCACCAAAGCAAGGCCCGCCTTCTCTTATTATATCATACGTCTTCTTTATTGTTTTTTTATTAAGTATAAGAAATATTCACAAAGAGAGTTTGAGAACTTTGAGAGAGATTGTGAATACTGTGATTAAAGGAGAAGAAGTGTGAGAAATTGAGAATTGTTGTCTTCCCAAATTTTAAAGTTACGTCATTTAGTTTTTATAAAAATGGCTTTCATATATTCTGTAAATCTCTGTGAATTGGGAAATGATGATTGTTATAAGAATATGTGTAATAATTCGAGTAGTATAACATGTTTACTATGTAGACCATATCATCTGTTTCATTAAAATACATGTCGTATATGTTTTTCAAAATTACAGAGTATGGGTTTTGGCCTTATGGCCCTATAAGTGGTATTTAATGCGTTGATCATATATTATTCCTAAATTTTACACTCAGATATTATTATACATATTGATACGAAGAGACCAAACTTTAAACGAATCTGATTCTTGTTATAACGAATCCGTAGTATCAATTTTCATGTTTTATTTTCAAAACCTTCAAGAACATCAAGAACAAAGGAAAGTAAATGTGTTGATTTTGCAAATTATGTGTCAGAATCTTGTTAAAAATCATGCTAGATGGGTTAAGTAATGATTATATATCTATTAAATGATTGGGTAAGTCTAAATTGCAAAAATAACTAATTGGAAGTTATGGCCATATTCATGTATAATTTTACCTGTGATTGATTTTTTTGCCTAATTTGCCTTGTTATGTTCATGAATCAATCAGCAGAATCAGAGAAACTCTCAGAAATGAGCTGGTAACTCTTTACCTCTACCATGCTACGTAAATTACCAAACTAAATTACCCATAATAAATAAATAAGGTAAAAATAATAATTAAAATAAAAAATAAATTAAATAATAATAAATTTAAATAAATATTTTGATGAAAATTATTATTAAAATATTTATAAAATAAATTAAATATTTTAATTGAGATATTTATGGAATAAAATAAATATTCGATGAAAATTATTATTAAAATATTTATAAAATAAATTAAATATTTTAATTGAGATATTTATGGAATAAAATAAATATTCGATGAAAATTATTATTAAAATATTTATAAAATAAATTAAATATTTTAATTGAGATATTTATGGAATAAAATAAATATTCGATGAAAATTATTATTAAAATATTTATAAAATAAAGTAAATATTTTAATTGAGATATTTATGGAATAAAATAAATATTCGATGGAAATTATTATGAAATAATTTATTTGAGTGTAATAATAGTAAGAGAATGAAAATATTCTAATTTAATTAAGTAATAAAATTAGAAGGGTAATGATTTGTTAAATAAAGTGGAGTTTATATTAAATAATTAAGTGAAAATGTAACTAATGAATGTCGTGAATACATATGGTATGTGTGTAGGATTTGTGGTGAACGGAAGTAGTAATCGTTTAGCCTACATACGAGGCAAGTTTCCTAACCCTACTTGTCATTATTGTTCAAATTATTAGTTACCTCGAGTAAATTATCGTTACTATTATTCAAGTTCAATTTTTATATTAAAGATTTATTATCTTTTCAAAGCATGATTCAGTTATACAATAATTGTTCTATTGTATACTTCTTGAGATTATTATTCAAATCGAATATCATTATTGTTTAACCTTATTAGACTAGTGAACTTTTTTGATTCAATTAGTCCTTAGTTGATGAACATTCTAAATTTCAGAACCCTTATTGAATTATCCACACCAAACTTCCTTTGGTGCGGACTTGAATGTCAAACTGAGATGAACAACCCTGCAAAGGGATTTACTTATGTTAGCGTTAAGATATTGTGAATGTGATGGTACTAAGGGTCGATCCCCTAAGTACGAAAGTAGAAAGGTCCTTAGTCTTATGATCATAAGGTTTCAAGTATAACCCTTGATAACCTAGGACATAATTCAAGGTCTTATGACCCTCGTAATTCTTTTTGATTCTTGCTATTCATTCTTGATTCAAAAGTTGAGCTTTTATTTAGATGTTTTTGATTTACTCGCATGTTATTATACTGTTATTTCATTATTATACTTGTGGGCAATAGTGCTCACTCTTGTTAATAATAACATTGCAGTTGAGAACGAAAGAACCGATGAACCTTCCACTAGTAAAGGCAAGGGCAAAGTTAGGAAGTGATGAAGACTTGTTATTTTTATTAGATGATGTATTTATGTTTAAGACTCGAGTTAATGATGTTGTTTAAGACTTATTTGTTTATGATTCTGCACAGATGTTTAAGGTTAGTTTAACCTGGGATTGTATGATTATTATTCAGATGGTGTAACCCTTAAGGGGAAGGTTTTTATTCTATCTATTGCATGGCTTGCATTTATTATGGGTAGATAGATAGATGATATTTGTACAGTGAACACAAAATCCCGTGGAATTGAAGTACCCGGATTTGGGGGTGTCACAATTACAATATAATGATGTAAGTTATTTGGAGCAAGTTATTCTTGTATTTAACTTGTGGTTTAGTATGCACAACTATATATGCTATGCATGCTTATTATTCAATTCTAATTAACCTGGGCTTAGTGTTGTTCAAGCAAGGTATGTTATAGTTATTCAAATTGTATGCTATTAGATTATTCCTAATGCATGACTTTAGTTTACAATGATTGATTCAATCACGATTATTTTATAGTATAGTGTTATTGGTCTTATTCAACTACTCCTTAGTTGATGTTCGTTGAATTCTAAATTACCTTGAAAGCTTATCCAAACCAAACTTACTTTGGTGCGGACTTGTATTCTAAATACTGAGATGAACAACTCTTTTAATAGAGGTTTACACTTAGTGTTGAAAGGGTTGTGCACAATACATTGTAAGAAGGGTTGATCCCCCTAAGTACGTGGAGTCCTTATAGTCTTATGACTATTAAAGTTAAAGTTGAAAGATTACTTATAACTGTGGACATGATTCGTGGTCATTAGACCCTCAGTGAATGTTATAATTTTTAGAAAGTTAATAGAATATATAGTTCAGTTCTATTGAGCCTAATATTGGCAATTGATGTAAAAGTTTAAAGATTTACTTATTGTTATTTCAAGTGGGCCTTGTTTGCTCACTCTTGCCTGTAAAATTTCTTACAACTAAAGTTAAAACTGGTGACATACCTAGCACCAGTAAGGGAAAAGGAAAGATGAACAAGTACTGAAGACTTGTAATAGATTTGATAGTTTTATTATCAGACTTTGATTTAAAGATTGTAATGAAGTTTATTTCATTTCCGCATTTGAATGATTGTTGTTAAAGGTTAGATAACCTGGGAGATTTTTATTTAAGTTTAATCCTGTATGGGCAGGTTTTTATTATTCAATTTTATTATAATTGGGTAGTTAAAAATGAATGTTTTGATTAAGTGAACACCAAATCTTGAAGAAATGAAGTACCAGGATTTGGGGATGTCACAGACACGTCAAGCATTTCGCAACACATTCTGCAACGTCTCTTTTCATATTTGGCCACTAAAAGTGCCGCCGCAAATCTTGATACATTTTCGTACTTCCCGGATGAATCGAATATCTTGAGTTATAAGCCCTTGTCAAGATTTCTTCTTTAATATCCGGTACTACTGGAACCCAAATTCGTTCCTCAAATCTCAGCACTCCTTCGGTATCAACCTTGTATTTCATTTCACTACCATCAAACATACTTTCCTTTATTTTTCTACATTCCTCATCTTGTAGTTGAGCATTCTTTGCCTTGTCCACCAAAGTTGGACTAGCTTCTATCTGGAATAGTCGTTTATTAGATTCCTTTGGAAATTTTATTTCCAGCTTTAATATTACCATTGCTGAAATGAGCTCCTCCTGGTTGGTTAACAACATCAACTTCTCACGACCCTTCCTAATCAAGGAATCTGCAACCACATTTGCTTTACCCGGATGGTAAAAGATCTCACAATCATAATCTTTTATTAATTCCATCCATCTCCTCTGACGCATGTCCAGGTCCTTCTGTGTGAAAATATACTTCAAACTCTTATGGTCTATGTATATCTCACATTTCTATCCATAGAGATAGTGTCTCCATATCTTCAGAGCAAACACCATCGCAGCTAACTCTAAATCATGAGTCGGATACCCTTTCTCGTAGTCTTTTAATTGCCTTGATGCATACGCAATGACTTTGTCGTTTTGCATAAGTACACAACCCAATCCTTTATGTGAAGCATCACTATACACCATAAAGTTTCATGTATTATCAGGTAATGACAACATAGGTGCCACACTGAGCTTCTTCTTCAATTCCTTAAAACTCTCTTCGCACTTTTTCGTCCAAACAAATTTTACAGCTTTTCTCGTCAAATTTGTCAACGGAGTGGCAATCTTGGAAAAATCCTGAATAAACCTTTTGTAATAACCTGCCAATCCCAAGAAACTTCTTACTTCCGATGGAGTTCTTGGTTGTTCCTAATTTATCACAGCTTCGACTTTAGATGGATCCACTGAAATTCATTTTTTATCAATTACATGCCCAAGAAATTGTACACGTTCCATCCAAAATTCACATTTAGAGAATTTCGCATACAACTTTCCTTTTTTTAGCGTCTCCAGCGTCAAACGTAAATGTTCCACGTGTTCTTCTTGATATTTGGAGTACACCAAAATATCATCGATAAATACCACCACAAACTTATCTAAAATGGTTTAAACACCATGTTCATCAAATCCATGAACGTTGCAGGGGAATTTGTCAAACCAAAAGACATCACCAAAAATTCGTAATGTCCAAAATATAAAAAATAATCAAAGCAATTTCAAACCCAAAACAGATCCATGCGAAATCTGTAAATTAATTCAAAGGTTTAGATATTTTCTTGTTGTTGGTGGTCTTTGAGCTATACCGATTATGAAAGAGTTCAAAACCCAAAAAGGATCCATGCTTTAATTCAAAGTGGTTTAATCTCCAACGCAATCCAATGAAAGGATTAGGATTTTCAAATCTGCTTTCTCTAGTCTCTCTCTAAGAGCTGCTAGGGTTTTTTAGGTTATGATTCGTTACCTAAAATGGTCGCTATATATCATATATATATATAGTAGTAAAAGGAATTAATCAAAACCCTAATTAATAAAATAAAATCCAATATATATATATATATATATATATATATATATATATAAATTAAGTCTTACTTAATTAATATACCTATATATATAATTATCCTATTAATTTAAATTGTAAATTTAAATACTATCAATCATATCGACATATTTAAATCTTTACAATTTAAATTAATTCCCTTTTAATTACGTTCTATGTGTGTGACCCTATAGGTTATTATTACGCTGGCAATAATTTTAAAATCATATTATAAAATTATAAACAAAGAGCTTATCTCTAGTAATGCATCACCGCTACCCAAGTAATAATAAGATTTGATGATTCGATGCAACCTTTTCGTGACCAATGTTTCAATGTAATTTAATCCTTTTAACCTTAATATCCTAGATTAAACTCGAGTCATGGAATGTGTCATACTCTTCATAATTTAATCTGAAGTTTTCTTGATCAATGAGTAGACTATATGAAACAAATCACTATTTGAGCATGGCCATGCATTTCATAGTCCTACTCAATCAAGAGGCCTATGGATATCACCCCTAATATATAGAGGGTTAAATTCCATCTAGATCACTCATATTCCTCACACGATTCATGATGTACCCAATAATCACCTTTTATAGTCCACCCTATTAAAGGTGACCTTTGATGATATCAAAGTACATAAATTCTCGTGTAGTAATATAGTGATTTCAGTGTCTGAGGACCATTACATCATTGTCACTATGAGAATCGCTAAATGACACTTCGCATAATGCTCCACATAGAATTCTCATGGTGGGTCCGTCCCAAGACATCGTTTCTCAACACGTACCATGCATGCATCGCATTTTAATATCTCATATATTTATGACCAATGAGATTTGGTCATCAAATAATCCACATACTAGTCTCAATGCATCATTGTTGTCCCATCAACAATGATACTCGATCTAGGGACATTTAAGAGCAATGATACTAATTAATAATTATATAATCTCATGTTCAAGTCACATACTTGAAACTATATAATTTGTATCACTATTCTAAGGAATTTTATTATGTTAACATTTATATAACGCAAAGAAATAAAACCATAATAAAATCATTCATTTATTCAATCAAATATAATATCAAAATGTTAAGCAATTATATCAAATAATTGGCCTCTAGGGGCATAAACTCTAATAGCCTCCCACTTGCACTAGAGCCAATCACTCATGTATCTAATACCCATGGAACTAGTGTGACCTTCGTGCTTCTCGCATGACAAAGCCTCGTCAAGGATCTCGCAACATTATCATCTCGTCAGCACTTTTCCTATATGTACATCTCCTCTATCAATGATTTCACTTGATGAGATGGTACCGCCTAAGTATATGCTTGATCACAGGTGAGATCTCGGTTCCTTAGCCTGCGTAAATGGCTCCATTATTATCACAAGATAGCTTAACCGGATCAACAATGGTTGAACAACACCAAGTTCAAAGGATGAACTTTTTAATCCATACAACCTCCTCGGGTCGCACTAGAAGCAAAGAATATACTCAAATTTCTCTCAGAGAATCGCCATCGCCTCTTTGCTTTCAACTCTTCCAAATAACAAAGACCACCATTAAGGCAAAACACAAACCCCGACCGAGACTTATAGTCATCATTGTCACCCGAAACTAGCATCCGTGGTAACCCTTTACCGCCAGCTTCGCCTTTCACTCTCCATATACCAAGAATGAATCCTTAGTCCTTTTCGGTACTTCGAGGATATTCTCGATCGCTGTCCAAAGGACCTTCACCGATTCGACTGGTATCTCGCCATCATGCTCAAAGCATACGATACGAGACATCCGGATTTAGTACATATCATCATCATATACATGATAGATCCAATTGTCAAGCATAAGGGATCTTTCTCATACGCCTCCTCATCATCTTGTGATTTAGACATCGGGCCTTAGAGATCTTTACACCATGAGTCACGGTAAGTTTCCTCTTTCGCTTCTTGCATGTCGAACTGCTTCAACACTTTATCAATATATGTACTTTGACTTTAGGCCGAGCATTTTTCTCGATCTATCTCTATAGATCCCGATACCTAAAATGTAGGCAAAGATCGCCCAAATCTTTCATGGAGAAACATTTTCCTAACCATGTTTTTACAAAACAGAAGGAAGGAATGTCATTCCCAATAATTAATATGTCATCAACATATAATACTAGGAATACAATGTGACTCCCACTAACCTTCTTATATACACAAGGTTCATCTTCATTTTTTATAAAGCCAAACTTTTCGACCGCTTCATCAAATCAAGATTCCAACTCCGAGAGGCTTTGCTTTAATCCATAAATGGATCGCCGCAGCTTATACCTTTTTCAAAGATCCTTTGAGTGACAAAACCTCAGTCAAGTTGTGTCATGTACACATCCTCAAGGAGATTTCAATTAAGGAAAGCAGCTTTTGACATCCATCTCCCAGATTTTGTAATCATAAAAGGTCAGATAAAGCAAGTAAGATCCTCGATGGATTTAACCATTGCCACCGAGAGAGAGGTTTCATCATAGTCAACACCTTTGAATTTGTTTGAAACCTTTTGCTACCAAATGGCCTTTTATAGGTTTGTACATTACCATCCATGCCGCTTTTTCTTTGAAAACCCACTTGCACCCGATTGGTTTTACCCTTCTGTGGATCAACCAAAGTCCATACTTGGTTAGTATACATGGAGTCCATCTCGCATTTCATGGCTTCAAGCCATTTCTCGTAATCCGTCCATTCATAGCTTCTTGTAGAAGTGCTCATCTTCGATCTATGAGCATCACATCGCCATTTTTGAGTCACAAGATATCCATAATATCTCTCTCTGCTCTCATGTCCTACCAGATCTACGAATGCCTTGTAAATTTGAGCAGTTCACTTTCCACAATATCTTGTGGTTCCCGCCACGCTCCAACTCAAAGTTCAATGATATTTTGTGGTTCTCAAATTTCTTCGAGTTCTACTTTCCTCCCACTCGCTTCCTTTTTAGACAAATTCTCTTTCTAGAAAAATACCAGCCGAGCAACAAACACTTTGTTCTCGTAAGGTTTGTAGAAATAATACCCTTTTGTTTCCTTTTTGGTATCCCACAAAATTACATTTGTCGATTTGGGTCCGAGCTTGTCGTAATCCGCACGCTTTTACAAAATGCCTCGCAACCCCAAATCTTCATGAATCCATATACTAGGACGCTTCCCAAATCCACATCTCATATGGTGTCTTCTCGAACCGCCTTTTTAGGAACACTTGCTATGTGAATGCAAATTGCCTCTAGTGGCATGACCCCGTGCTTATCGAAGATCTCGCATGACTCATCATTGATCGTATTCATGTCCAACAAGGTGCGATTCTCCTCCTCGATACACCATTCCATTGTGGTGTTCCAGTGGAGTGAGTCAGATATAATACCACACCCTTTTTAGAAGGTCATCAAAGTCTTGGCTTAAGTATTCACCTCCTCGACGGATCAAGGGCTTTTTATGCTTTTTGCCAAATTGGTTTTGAACTTCATTCTTGAATTCCTTGAACTTTTCAAAGGATTCGATTTGTGTCTCATAAGATACACATATCCATATCTCACCGAAGTCACAAGAAATGTAATGAAGTAATAAAACCTACCTCTTGCTAACGAACTCATGGGTCCACATACATCACTATGTATAAGTCCCAATATATCGCTAGCCCGTTCACTGTGTCCAGTGAAAGGGGCTTTAGTCATTTTGCCTAATAAACAAGACTCACATTTCTCATATGATTCAAAATCAAATGAATCCAAAAACCCATCTTTATGGAGTTTGATATGCTGCTTTCATTTATATGGCCTAAACGACAAAGCCAGTAGATATGTCTGATTTGAATCATTTGATTTAAATCGCTTTTGTATTTATGTTATAGATAGGCATTTCTAAATCAAGAATATAAAGACCATTAAACAATTGTGCAACACCATAACATATATCATTTAAGTAAAACAAACAACGATTGTTCTTTATTATAAATGAAAAACCTTTCTTGTCCAAACAAGAAATGTAAATAATGTTTTTGCTTATAGCAGTACATAATAACAATCCTCTAATTCTAATACTAGCCCAAAGGGCAAAGATAAATGATAAGTTCCTACTACCAAAGGCAACAACTTTTGCTCCATTCCCAACTCAGAGGTCAACCTCTCCTTTTCGCCAAAGTCCTACTCCTTCAAGTTCCCGCACATTAACAACAAAATGTGAGAACCACATCCAAAGATCCAATACCCATGATGTAGAAGTAGACAAGTTGACTTCTATAACATATATACCGAATCAAGTCGACTTCCTTTCCTTTTCTTCACTTCTTCCAAATAAGCATGACAATTCCTCTTCCAAAGGTCCAGTTTTCCATGTATGACAATCACCTTCTTTAGCCACCCCACCTTTAGGTTTTAAAGCCCGCTTGGTTTTGGAATCGGGTTTGGCAAAAGATTTAGATCCTATCTTCTTCTTGCCTTTCCAATTTCCCTTAGCATTCCCTTTTGCACCATCATTATTATGAGCGGTCCCGCTTTTTCATGTTGTTCTCAGCAGCTTCTAACATGCTCAACAACTCAAGAAGGGTTTCTCAATTTCATTCATAAGATAATTCATAACAAATTGAGAGTAGTCATTGTTCAAAGATTGCAAAACAAGATCAATTTGGGCTTCCTGAGTGATCGAAAACCCAACCTATCAAGGTACTCAATATACCCAATCATTTTCAAAGACATGTGGACCAACCGGATCACGCTCACCCATCTTGCAGTTGATACAACGCTTTGCTTGTATCATACCTCTCCCGGCCGAGCATGCCCTTCAACAATTTCTTCTTGAGATGCTCGATCATCTCATAAGCATCCATCAACTCATGTTGCTTCAAGCTCAAAGCTCATGGTTGCTAGCATGAGACAACTCACGCCCAGAGAGCATCATCTTGATGCTTCTTGTAAGCATTATGCTCCACACGTGGTGCAAAGGATAACCGGTGCCGCAGAATGGGCCCATCAAGGACATATAGCTTGCGCTTTGTTTGAGGACAACAACTCAAGTTCCTATGCCACCAAGGAAATTAATTCCACTCAAATTTTCCTTCTCAAGGACCGATCAGAGTGAAAGACTACTTGTGTTGTTGTTGTTTTTGCCATTGATATCTACAATTTATAAGTGCAAAAAATAATAAGTCAAATTGCAGAGTTGATATTATTATGTAATTGATAATAGTACATTCAAAATATACCTCCCACTATTTTATTCAAATTAATAGCCCTCACCATTAATTCGGAAAGCATTTTCTATTAAATCTTTCTAGTGAGCCAAGATCCATATTTCATTATGCCTTAAGTTAGCTTTTGCTAATCTCTTAAAACACAATTATTTAGGTAGACAACCCTTTCAATCAATTATATCATATATAACTCTTGATAGTTTGGTAAACAACATTTGTTTCTAGTCCATCTAATGGTACCTACCAAACTCCATGCCTCTAAGTCCACAATCCTATCGAGATAACTTAGTTAAGTCAGCCCAATGATTTTAATAGCTTGATATCACAATTATCCTATCGCATCTTACCTAGATAAATAGGGTACTTTTGCTTTTGCAAACCTACATCCATCGATCAAGGTCTTGATGAGTGTTATTCATCGAAGGCATCCGATTTAGACTTAATAATTTAATGAGGGATTTTATAAATTAATTTAGATCTCACCAATTTTAATCTTATTAAGCATGCACATTATTTATCATATCATATCATATCGCATACAAGCATAAATAAAGTGCAAAATTAAATGTGTCACAAGCATGGCCCAATCCACCGTCAATCTTTTCAAGCTAATGAAAGATCAAGGTCAATCTAAGGTGGTAAAAGATCTCAAAATAGTAGCTTCCTCGATCTTCCTCATGCATGTGCCTCCTCTCCATCATCATCTTTCCATCGTGTTCTCCATCTTCTTGTCTTCATCGATTATAGATTATTACATGACATAAAGAAACCTCGAAAGTTACATTCGAGGGGATTTAGATGAGAAGAGAATATTACATTAGAATTTATAGAAAGGCACGACATGCAAGTCGATTTCAAAACCAAAACCACTAACCTATGGGTCAAAAGGCCATAATCAGGCACCATGCATATCACAATAAGCACATAACAATTTATATATAATAAAAGAAAACTATATATAATATAAAGAAAACTATATATAATATATCCATGGGGGTCACGAAGTGGTCGCACGATCGATCACTACGGGGTCCATGGGGTCAATGATCAGGGGCAAAGCCCTCGAAAAAATTTTCAACTACAATCAGATTGTAGAATTTTTCCATACTAATCTCTCAAACAATTTTAATCATAATCCACCAAAACACCCATAATAACTATACACCCAAAGACATATCATATATATATGTCCAGCCAATTAATCATATTAAACCGAATCTTCATGCTTCTAATCCAATTAGTAATGTAAGTTGTATATCGTTATTACCACCATTTAAGATACAATTAATGTAACATAATATACATGTATATCTATTATCGATATTCATAATACCGTAATATGCCTACATACGTAATATTATATATATCAATTTCAGATCGGTAAAATTGTATCATCATATATCATATATATCGAAAAATAATATAATCAATTTCAGATCGGTAAAATTGTATCATCATATATCATATATATCAAAAAATAAAACACGTAATCAATTAATCGCTTTCAAGTAGTAGCTCGATACCACCGTAGGGTTTTTCAACACATCAAAAAAAATGCAAAATAAAAAAAAATTTATAAAAAAATTTCAAAAACCCAAAACAGATCCATGCAAAAAAAATAAATTAATTCAATGTTTTGATATTATACCGATTATGAAAGAGAATTGAACGCGATCAATCTCCAACGCAATCCAATGTAATCAAGGCCTCTACTAGTATCCACATCGAACGCCCCGCGAATCGTCATCGATTCTCACAAAAAGAAGGAACCATACAGACTAGCCACCAAAGGATGAGATTTTCAAAATTTTTCTCTAGTCTCTCTCTCTAAGAGCTGGCTAGGTTTTTTTAGTTATGATTCGATTAATCCCTAAAATGGTCGCTATATATATATATATATATATAGTTAAAAAGGAATTAATCAAAACCCTAATTAATTAAAAAAAAATCCAAATTTATATATATATATATATATATATATATATATATCTTAATTAAGTCTTACTTAATTAATATACCTATATATATAATTATCCTATTAATTTAAATTGTAATTTAAATACTATCAATCATATCGATATATTTAAATCTTTACAATTTAAATTAATTCCTTTTAATTACGCTCTATGTGTGTGACCTTATAGGTTATTATTACGCTGGCAATAATTTTAAAATCATATTATAAAATTATAAACAAAGGAGCTGACATCTAGTAATGCATCACCGCTACCCAAGTAATAATAAGATCGATGATTCGATGCAACCTTTTCGTGACCAATGTTTCAATGTAATTTAATCCTTTTAACCTTAATATCCTAGATTAAACTCGAGTCATGGAATGTGTCATACTCTTCATAATTTAATCTGAAGTTTTTCTCGATCAATGAGTAGACTATATATGAAACAAATCACTATTTGAGCATGGCCATGCATTTCATAGTCCTACTCAATCAAGAGGCCTATGGATATCACCCCTAATATATAGAGGGTTAAATTCCATCTAGATCACTCATATTCCTCACACGATTCATGATGTACCCAATAATCACCTTTATAGTCCACCCTATTAAAGGTGACCTTTGATGATATCAAAGTACATAAATTCTCGTAGTAAGAATATAGTGATTTCGTGCCGAGGACCATTACATCATTGTCACTATGAGAATCGCTAATGACACTTTCTCGCATAATGCTCCACATAGAATTCTCATGGTGGGTCCGCCCAAAGACATCGCTCTTCAACACGTACCTATGCATCGACTTAATATCTCATATATTTACGACCAATGAGATTTGGTCATCAACATATCCACATACTAGTCTCAATGCATCATTGTTGTCCCATCAACAATGATACTCGACTAGGGACATTTAAGAATAATGATACTAATTGTAATTATATAATCTCATGTTCAAGTCACATACTTGAAACTATATAATTTGTATCACTATTCTAAGGAATTTTATTATGTTAACATTTATATAACGCAAAGAATAAAACCATAATAAAATCATTCATTTATTCAATCAAATATAATATCAAAATGTTAAGCAATTATATCAAATAATTGGCCTCATTTCTAAACCCTTCTTGACCGGGTTGGGTGCATATGGTTCTCGCACTTGTTCTTTTCAAATTTTAGGTCCATGGTGATTCGTAGAGTGGCTCTCAAGATCTGCTTTGTGCTTTGCCACTCTTCTGAATGCTATCTTCTTATCCTTCTCAGGTCTAAGCTTGACTGCCATCTTTAGTGGCATTCTCATCTTTGTTGAGTGAAGCTTTAGTCTGTTCAAGTCCTTCTTCAAAGCTGCTTCATTTCCACCTTCGTAGTCTCACTATCACTGAGACTTATTCTATTAAGCTCAGCTGGAACTCATAGAGTCAACATTAGCACTCTCACAACTCAACGATTCTGTAACATGGCAATCATCAGCAACTCTTGATCTTAGAAGCTCTGTTGATTTATACTCCTTCCCAATCTTCCCGTTGGAAAGTAGCCGTTGAAAGCTTTTTGAATTGTTTTGCAGATCTCGAGTTATTTGGTGCAGACTGCATATGTGACATGACATCCCCTTTATTGCTTTCTGACACTGCAGTCTACTGTTTCACCTACCCCGTTAGAGATGTCACTTTGATGTCTCGGGCAGGTAGTTAACTTTATTTCTTCCTTCTGATTTCTAGATCAGAGGTTGTCCTGTTGCATCGATGCTCTCAATAAGCTTTGTTCAAATATTAATCTTCAGGTTGATTCGTTGCTAGTGCTTCAATCTTCAGTTGTTTGAACTCTACGATTCTGATGCATATCTTCTTGGACCTGATCGTAGTGTCTTATTGACCGGTAGAGACAACACTACGATCTTGAAGAGTGTTGATTGGATCTTCAATGTAGAACACCTCTTCCTTCTCTTGTGCAATGCTTCAACACTTCTATTTGCCTTGTCTGTTCTCAGATATAGATGGCTTTACTCCTTGCTCTAGCCAATTCTGAATAGCAAGACACTTCAGATTTGTGGCGTGTCCAGCTCGCTTTCTCCTTGTGATCTCCCGTTAACTTATCATCAATGGACTGACCCAATGCTTAATCACTTTAGCCTTGTTCTTCAGAGGCTAACCAGTACCTTTATGTACACTCCATCAGTTCCTTCTATGTTTGGCAAACACTACTGTAACGCCCGAGAAAATCGGATTTTTGAGTATTAATTTTTATTATTATTAAAGGAATTTAATTGATTATTTATGGAGCAAGCTAATCGAACGTCGTTCTCTGACCTAGGAATGTCAGAACATCGTAGGATTTTGGCTACGTGGTAGAATTAAAGTGTTTAAATTTGCAAGGCTAAAATAAAAGCTTTTCGAGAAATATTCTGAAAAACACTATTCACGCATTTCTGCTCAGGAATTATTTTTGAACTTCCGAGAAATACGTAACGATAGAATATGGATGTGAGATGGAATATCCAATAATATTTCAGTTATGGAAAACGTAATATTTCGCCTGTGGACTTAAAACCTAACGTTTAGGAAATGTGACTTTCGAGAAGGAATTTAAATATATGTAATGAATTAAGCGATGATCGTATTATACGTAGTTATTGTACGATGTAAAGAATACGAATACTATATGAGTTATTATACGAGTAAGTATGAATAATGGTATGTCGTATATGTTGGCTAAGTATACGAATTAGAGTACGAGAATTATACCTATAATATATGTTATAAGGCTTTAAGCCAAAAGAAATGAATTGGTAGGATTGTGTAGGAAGTATTAAAGTCCAATATGATTTATTGGTTAAGTCCAATTGAATTAATAAGCAAGCCTAAGGATTTGTAATGTAAAGCCCAAAGTAAATTAATGTAAGCCCAAAATGATTAAGTTAAGTTAATTAAGCTAAAGCCCAAAGTAAGAACCAATGGGTTATGAGATGGTTTAAACCCATGGAGCAAACCATGGATGATCCAAGGTGATGAACAAGTAAACTTAGAGGCTAAATAAGTGTGGTGAGCACACAAAGTACTTAAGTGATAAACAAGTAGCTTAATGGCTAAGTTAAGTATTAACCAAGAAATAAGAGTGGTGAGCAAGTGTTGTGGGGAGCAAGTTTACTTAAGAGCTAGGTAATGAATAGTAAGGAGGTGGATGGTTTAATGACCATTGAGCCCTCATCTAGGATTTCCTATAAATAGGAAGCTTTTAATTCATTTTATTGGTTGTTCATTTCCTCCAACACCTTATACATAATAAGTTGAGAGCTTATTTACTTGAGAGAATAAGCACATAAAAGCTAGACTTCTATTATTAGATTTTCCAGAACAACTTATAATTTAATGGCTTGAGAGAAAAAGCTAGTGAAGCTAGAGTTCTTATTAAGCAAGAAGCAAGAAGAAGTTTAAGGTGTAGCAAATGAACATCAAGAGTAAGTACTCCTAAGTTTTGATTCTCTTTCTCTTCTATTGTTAGAGAAGGGGGTATTGGTAGAACAAGCATGCTAAGAAGGGGTTGAAATAATGAATCAAAGGGCTTAAGTCTTAATAAGCCGTAATAAATCATGAATAAGTTATGTATACTTATATAAGTTATGAACTTATAATGAACGAATAAGAACTTGTAACATGTTTATAAAAATGAAGTTAGTATGATAATAAGAAGCATGAATAATGGATAGACGTCATTAACCATAATAAGTTATATGAAAAGAAGACATAAGTTATGAGTATTGAAAATATAAGTAATTTATATTTTCATAAGTTATAAACTCACAATGAACTAGTAATAACTTATTATATTCATAAGTTAACAAAGCATGTATGTCAAGATGATAGTATGATGGATTGAATCCAATTTAAACGGTTTAAAAATCTCAAGTAATGATGTTTCGCCGGATTTCTCACGATTAGACAACAATCGTCGAATTCGTGAAATTCTCGGAATAGAAGTCGAATTTTGATATTGAACATGGAAACATTGGTTTTCAATGGAGACAAGTTTTATTTGGAATTATAGAGCCGAGAACTCGAAAATGGCCGGATTCCGACTTAGAACGAAGAAACGAGCGTTGAACGTTCACGAACGTTTACCGTTTTCGATGAAAATGGACTAATAGGTGAATTTTTAGCAAACGAAGTCGAATAGATAAAATTCTTGCATGAACATGTAGAGAATGTGATTTGTGAACTGTAGGCTCTTGAACGAGCCAATTCGGACTTATAACGAAGAAGTTACGAGGCCAGGAATCTCATTAAGTCAAAATCATCCAAAGTGTTCAGGTGAGCAGAAATCAGCCATGGCCAAAGACAAGGAAAATAATCCCGCGTCGTCGTGCCAAAGTGGCCTTCAGACCACATGAAACTTCATGGCCAAGCAAAGACGACAAATAACACAGAGACTCATGCCATGCACGAGTCTAGATTTTGAGTAATAAGTGGTGACATGCCACAGTCATCAAGATCTGTAATAGTCGGCTACCGCAATTTCAACCCTAAAACTTCGACAATGAAAAATGTTTACAAGTAGGAGATGAAGGGAAATTGGTTAGTAACGAACTAAGGGACTTAATCAAACATTATTAAGTTATAATTAAACCCCAAGTATGATCACTTAGGGTTAAAGAAAGTCAATTGAAGATGAACGTTAACTATACGTACTAAGTACACATAACCAATGACGATCGAGTTTCGATTAATAACGTAAGGACGTTAATAAGCCGTAAGGAAAGATGATTAACTCGAACCGAGTTGTATTAATGAAATAATTTCACTTAAGTGTTATAAGAGAATGAAGTTGGTAAGGACGATGTAAAAGAATGACGGAAAGCCAGAACCAATAAATAACATATCTAATACGGGATTAGATTGAGAAGAAGGGTAAGATTCTTTAGGAACCAAGTATGTTCATTCATGACCTAATGTGGTATGTTATGTGATTATGTGTTGTAGAGACTGTAAAGACTCAAAGGAAACCTAATTATTCGGTAGCAGACGCTGAAGGAAAGTTTTTCTTAAACGCTTGTCTAACCTTCTTGTTAGCCAGGTTTTTAAATGATTCAGATTATGGATGCATGTATGATTTTAAAGAAAGGGTCGAAGCCAGTTTTAACTCGGCTAGACTAATCTTGATAGATTGATTGATTTATTTATAAGTCTATCAATATAGAATTGCTAACGCTATCCTACGCCAATTGTTGGTACAGATTCAAGGTAAGCATGAATATGAATAAACAAATGTATTTTCATCGAGTATTCGATGGGCACGTGAGGTTTCCACAACTTAAACGTACACACGTTTAATGGATGTAGTGTTGATCAACATAGAGTACTATAGGCGATCACCCAGAAGTGCTCGTAAGATATGGTCGGACTTACTTTGACTTCGTGGTTTCGGGTTGTCCTTTTCAAAGAAACTATAAGACATTTACGTCTTGAACCAGAATTGATGTATTGCTGAATATTGTTGTTGTAAAATGTTTTGAAGGAAAAGAAATGCTATTTTAAGTTATTGATAGTACTTCGTAACTATCATCCAGTTATTGAAGATATATGATTCCTATGTTTCAATCATGCTTTTAAAAAATGAAATTGTTGTACTTGTTGAGCTTGTTATGCTCACTCTTGCTTGAACCATATGAATGCAGCTTAGACCGAATGGACCGCAGGATTCATCAAGGATAAAGTGAAGGCTAAAGCAAACTTGTAGCGTACCTATGTAATAGTATAGGTTTGTAATGATAATATTTGATATTATAACAAGAACAAATGTAACGGTTATAAAGAACTTGGGGAATGGTAGTATTATTTTGGAATATATATAAGACAGATTTGTTCTTTTGAGGCTTTTTCAATTGAATGTTTGTGTGAACTGTAGCACCGTGGAGCACCATATGTCGGGTTGAAAGTGACCCAGATTTGGGGGTGTCACAGTTGGTATCAAATCATTAGGTTATAAAACTTAAGGGGGGAAGAACCTTAGGCTCATAATCTCGTTAAGGAAGAGAAGTCCGAAGGAAGAAAAAAAACTTGAGTTTTACTTGAGTTGAATGAGTCAATAAGGTATTGAGGAAACTCAATATCAAAAGATTTAAAAGATGGAAAGTAACCCTAAATAAATTAAATGGGATTTGTGCTTATACTATTGTGTGTTATGTACTAATCAACATATGTGTTATTGTAGGATGTCGATCGATAGTTTGATGTATAGAGATATACACGCGGTGAGCGAAGAGTTTGTGAACCAAGTAGAGCCTGTGCCTATGCCGGTGGCGAAGGTACCATTAGTGATTCTAGAGGAGTCGGAGGCAGAGGAGTACTTTTCTGAGGGAGAGATGGATATAGCGTCATATCTTAGTATGATGAATGATGGGAAGGAAGAAAGAGAGGTGACATCGATTACTACGGTGGTACCTACATTGGAGTCATCACCTCCAGATGCAATGGAAGCATTGTATCTGGCAGCACTTGACAGGAATGTGCAACTGGGTACAGTTTTAAAGAATCAGAGTAAAGAGATTAGTTATCTCCATGAAGCTAAGATGTCTCGCAGGCGATTTTGAGTTAGAAACATGATAAGCGGTGCTTATGGCATAAAGAGCTAGGAATTATAAGGCGAGGTGATGAGCTTCAGAGAGAACGGGGAGAAGGACTCTAAGATAGCACGGATGTCTTACATCCATGAGAGTGCACATAAGGATTTCAAGTCAAGGTTGCTTATTATTCCATTGAGTCGGGACAAACCCCGCTATATGATTAGTCGGGATATCAGTAGCAATGATTGCGAATGAGAAATGTATGATGATCTTTGTATGCATTATTAGAAGTCTAGAGTTATAAATATGTGTGTAGTGACGTAAAACCCTCTTTTAAAGGGTAGCCTTTTTGTAAATCCCAACTTTTGTGAAGTTCAATTGCGGAATAGAAAATGTAATAGCTTTTGTCTATGAAAACAAATTGTAAATAGTTTCAAACTATGAAGAAGCATATGAATATAATGAAGTTTTCATGGAAATGATTTGTTATGATGCGATTTGGTATGTGGCTATTAATAACGAAGTAAGTAAATAGATAATAATGAAATTTTATTTAATCTAAAAATGTCGCCAGGGAGAAGATAACGTAATAAGGAAGCGGAATCACATAAAGATAATTAATGGGGTCAAAACAACCCTATGCAAGAGTTCGTTAAGTTATTAACGGCTGTATTTACCCAAACCGGGGGTAGAGTACCCGCGAAACCTAAGCTAACTAGAAGGAGTACCTTTAAAGAGTTTAAAAGCATAGGTCCGCCGGAGTTCAAAGGAACGACGGACCAAATCGAGGCCCATACCGGGGTAAACGAAATAGAGAAGGCGTTTGTTATTACAAGCGTAGGTGAGATGCAGAAGTTTTCTTTTGTGACTTACACGAGGAAGAGTGAAGCCAACTTTTGGTAGAAGGCTCACCAGGGTGGGGTTAGAACAGATTCAGTAACGTGGAAACAATTCAAGAAGGTTTTCTTTGAGAATTATTTCCCTACAAATATGTGAGGGAGGATAGAGATCGAATTCTTAGAACTTAAGAAAGGGGATATTATATTTCCCCAGTACGCGACCAAATTCAAATTAATTGGCTAGGTTTGTTTCACATCAAGTGGACACGGAGCCCTAGCTCTATAGTGGGATTTTGCTGATGTAGAGTGTTTCCTATGGGATCATTTTGGAGAAGGTGATTATAGCATAAGGTGATAGTGAGTTGTAGACTCAATACCACAAAGAGGGAAAAGATGAGAGCAAGAGAGAGGGAGGAACCAAGGTAGAAAATGGTAGTGGCAGTATGCCAAAGACACAGAAATTTTTAACTCCGGGAATACTAAAGAGGGACAAGGGGATCCTAAGTGAAGGATCGAGGTGTGTAAGACATGTGGAAAAACTTATCTAGGAGTCTGTCTGGAAGGGATTATAAATACCTTTAAAATATTAAGATAGAGGAGGAGGGATTAATTTTCGTTAATTATATTCGCGGAAATGGTTTCATGAATAATAGAAGTAAGAAAGTATCGGTAGATAAGTTTCGATTAATGTCGAGAGGATTTGAGGAAATTCTCGGTATGAATGGGTTGATTAACCATAGAACTATAATAAATTGTTATAAGAAAAGTGTGAACCTTTAGTTTTCTCAGAAAATCTAAGGTAGTAATTTACGGTAATAAAATACCGCACCATTATTATTGTCGAACCATGATGCAAGTTAGGTTGGTGTTAAGGAAGAGGTGGAGTCGTTACGGTTGCGTATCGACTATCGTAGGAGGAATAAGTTAGCAGTTAATAATAAATACCCATGGCCCAGGATCGATGATCTATTTGGTCAGTTGAGAGGGGCAAATAATTTTTCCAAAGATAGATTTGTGTACGGGGTATAGTCGGTTGGAAGTAAGAAAGAAAGAGGAGGTATCGTTAGCGTCACGGGATTTAAGAGAAAGGTTGATTGCGGCACCTGTATTGTCTTTATCAGATGATACGAGGAATTTTGTAGTGCATCTCGATGTTCGCATAGATGATATGATTGCATGCTCTTATAACATTGAAATGTCATTGTGTATGCATCACGCCAGTTAGAGGATTATGAGGAGGTCTATCCTACTTATGATCTAGAATTGGCAG
Organism: Panax ginseng; assembly: GCA_020205605.1. Lineage (NCBI taxonomy): Eukaryota > Viridiplantae > Streptophyta > Magnoliopsida > Apiales > Araliaceae > Panax > Panax ginseng. Next base: position 81,127,795 of record CM035140.1, on the reverse strand, counting down.
TTGTAGTTTTTGACTTTAAAAAAAATCTGAAGATAGTAATTATACGGGGAGAAAAGTGAGATATACAAGGACTCTAAGAGTCCGAGATGTATCTCCACACGTATGAGTTGAATATGTAGTACGTAGAGGACCGATATCTTATATCATTCAAGGAAGGTAAACGTAGAAGCCGAAATGCTGCAAGTAGGAAGGGTAAGGAAAACTATCGATGTTAACGACTCGTAATGAGTTAATAATGTAGATGGCGGGGAGTGGAGTTAGAATTTAAATTACAGAATGAAACGATAGAAATGTTATTCAAAACATAAACTCAATCCACAATAATGGACCGAGTTAATTAAGTACAATTAGGTAACGAGGAGTACAAGTGAATGAATAAGATGATGCAGGATAAGTAGAAGACTAAGTATAGTCTTATTTTGAGGGAGGAATTTGAGTTCTATATAAGTCCGAGTTAATCCTCTGTGGTGTAGGTATTATTAGCGAGATTCTGGGGACAGAATCCTTATAAGGAGGGAAGAATGTAACGGCCGAGAAAATCGGATTTTTGAGTGTTAAAATTTTTTTTTATTAAAGGAAATTAATTGATTATTTATGGAGCAAGCTAATCGAACGTCATTCTCTAACCTAGGAATGTCAGAACATCGTAGGATTTTGGCTACGTGGTAGAATTAAAGTGTTTGAATTTCCAAGACGAAAATAAAATCTTTCCCATGTATTTCTGCTCGGGAATTATTTTTGAACTTCCGAGAAATACGTAACGATAGAATATGGATGTGAGATGGAATATCCAATAATATTTCAGTTATAGAAAATGTAATATTTCGCATGTGGACTTAAAACCTAACGTTTAGGAAATGTGACTTTCGAGAAGGAATTTAAATGTATGTAATGAATTAAGCAATGATCGTATTATACGTAGGTATTGTACGAGGTAAAGAATATGAATACTATATGAGTTATTATACGAGTAAGTATGAATAATGGTATGTCGTATATGTTGACTAAGTATATGAATTAGAGTACGAGAATTATACGTATAATATATGTTATAAGGCTTGAAGCCAAAAGAAATGAATTGGTAGGATTGTGTAGGAAGTATTAAAGTCCAATATGATTTATTGGTTAAGTCCAATAGAATTAATAAGCAAGCCTAAGGATTTGTAATCTAAAGCCCAAAATAAATTAATGTAAGCCCAAAATGATTAAGTTAAGTTAATTAAGCTAAAGCCCAAAGTAAGAACCAATGGGTTATGAGATGGTTTAAACCCATTGAGCAAACCATGGATGATCCAAGGTGAAGAACAAGTAAACTTAGAGGCTAAGTAAGTGTGGTGAGCACACAAAGTGCTTAAGTGATAAACAAGTAGCTTAATGGCTAAGTGAAGTATTAACCAAGAAATAAGAGTGGTGAGCAAGTGTTGTGGGGAGCAAGTTTACTTAAGAGCTAGGTAATGAATAGTAAGGAGGTGGATGGTTTAATGACCATTGAGCCCTCATCTAGGATTTCCTATAAATAGGAAGCTTTTAATTCATTTTGTTGGTTGTTCATTTCCTCCAACACCTTATACATAATAAGTTGAGAGCTTATTTACTTGAGAGAATAAACACATAAAAGCTAGACTTCTATTATTAGATTTTCCACAACAACTTATAGCTTAATGGCTTGAGAGAAAAAGCTAGAGAAGCTAGAGTTCTTATTAAGCAAGAAGCAAGAAGAAGTTTAAGGTGTAGCAAGTGAACATCAAGAGTAAGTACTCCTAAGTTTTGATTCTCTTTCTCTTGTATTGTTAGAGAAGGGGGTATTGGTAGAACAAGCATGCTAAGAAGGGGTTGAAATAATGAATCAAAGGGCTTAAGTCTTAATAAGCCGTAATAAATCATGAATAAGTTATGAACTTATAATGAACGAATAAGAACTTGTAACATGTTTATATAAATGAAGTTAGTATGATAATAAGAAGCATGAATAATGGATAGACATCATTAACCATAATAAGTTATATGAAAATAAGACATAAGTTATGAGTATTGAAAATATAAGTAATTTATATTTTCATAAGTTATAAACTCACAATGAACTAGTAATAACTTATCATATTCATAAGTTAACAAAGCATGTATGTTAAGATGATAGTATGATGGATTGAATCCAATTGAAACGGTTTAAAAATCTCAAGTAACGAAGTTTCGCCGGAATTCTCACGATTAGACAACAATCGTGGAATTCGTGAAATTCTCGGAATAGAAGTCGAATTTTGATATTGAACTTGGAAACATCGGTTTTCAATGGAGACAAGTCTTATTTGGCATTATAGAGTTGCGAACTCGAAAATGGCCGGATTCCGACTTAGAACGAAGAAACGAGCGTTGAACGTTCACGAACGTTTACCGTTTTAGTTGAAAATGGACTAATAGGTGAATTTTTAGTAAACGAAGTTGAATAGATAAAATTCTTGCATGAATATGTAGAGTATGTGATTTGTGAACCATAGGCTCTTGAACGAGCCAATTCGGACTTATAACAAAGAAGTTACGAGGCCGGGAATCTCATTAAGTCAAAAATCTATCCAAAGTGTCTGGTGAATAGAGTTGGCGCCGCGACGCCAGCACAAGGCAAATAATCCCGCGTCGCCGTGCCAAAGTGGCCTTCAGACCACAATCAACTACAAGCAAAGACGACAAAATAACACAGACTCGACTCATGGCAAGCGCCGAAGTCTAGATTTTGAGTAATAAGTGGTGACGCCAGTTGTTGCAGCATCAAGTGTAATAGTCGGTACGCAAATTTCAACCCTAAAACTTCGACAATGAAAAATGTTTACAAGTAGAGATGAAGGAAATTGGTTAAGAACGAACTAAGGGACTTAATCAAACATTATTAAGTTATAATTAAACCCCATGTATGATCACTTAGGGTTAAAGAAAGTCAATTGAAGATGAACGTTAACTATACGTACTAAGTACACATAACCAATGACGATCGAGTTTCGATTAATAACGTAAGGACGTTAATAAGCCGTAAGGAAAGATGATTAACTCGAACCAAGTTGTATTAATGAAATAATTTCACTTAAGTGTTATAAGAGAATGAAGTTGGTAAGGACGATGTAAAAGAATGACGGAAAGCCGGAACCAATAAATAACAAATCTAATACGGGATTAGATTGAGAAGAAGGGTAAGATTCTTTAGGAACCAAGTATGTTCATTCATGACCTAATGTGGTATGTTATGTGATTATGTGTTGTAGAGACTCAGAAGACTCAAAGGAAACGTAATTATTCTATGGCAGAAGATTACAAAGGCAAGTTTTTCTTAAACGCTTGTCTAACCATCGTGTTAGCCATGTTTTCAAATGATTCAGATTATGGACGCATGTATGATTTTAAAGAAAGGGTCGAAGCCAGTTTTAACTCAGCTAGACAAATCTTGATAGATTGATTGATTTATTTACAAGTCTTTCAATATAGAATTGCTAACGCTATCCTACGCCAATTGTTGGTACAGATTCAAGGTAAGCCTAAATATGAATAAACAAATGTATTTTCATCGAGTATTCGATGGGCACGTGAGGTTACCACAATATAAACGTACACACGTTTAATGGATGTAGTGTTGATCAACATAGAGTACTATAGGCTGATCACCTAGAAGTGCTCGTAAGATATGTCAGACTTACGGACTTCGTGTCGGGTTGTCCTTTTCAAAGAAACTATAAGATGTTCACGTCTTGAACCAGAATTGATGTATTGCTGAATATTGTTGTCGTAAAATGTTTTGAAGGAAAATAAATGCTATTTTAAGTTATTGATAGTACTTCGTAACTATCATCCAGTTATTGAAGATATACGATTCCTATGTTTCAATCATGCTTTTAAAAAATGAAATTGTTGTACTTGTTGAGCTTGTTATGCTCACTCTTGCTTGAACCATATGAATGCAGCTTAGACCGAATGGACCGTAGGATTCATCAAGGATAAAGTGAAGGCTAAAGCAAACTTGTAGCGTACCTATGTAATAGTATAGGTTTGTAATGATAATATTTGATATTATGACAAGAATAAATGTAACGGTTATAAAGAACCTGGGGAATGGTAGTATTGTTTTGGAATATATATAAGATAGATTTGTTCTTTTAAGGCTTTTTCAATTGAATGTTTGTGTGAACTTTAGCACCGTGGAGCACCATCTGTCGGGTTGAAAAAGACCCGAATTTGGGGGCGTCACAGTTGGTATGAAAACATTAGGTTATAAAACTTAAGGGGGGAAGAACCTTAGGCTCATAATCTCGTTAAGGAAGAGAAGTTCGAAGGAAGAAAAAAAACTTGAGTTTTACTTGAGTTGAATGAGTCAATAAGGTATTGAGGAAACTCAGTATAAAAAGATTTAAAAGATGGAAAGTAACCCTAAATAAATTAAATGTGATTTGTGCTTATACTATTGTGTGTTATGTACTAATCAACATATGTGTTATTGAAGGATGCCGATCGATAGTTTGATGTATAGAGATATACACGCGGTGAGCGAAGAGCTTGTGAACCAAGTAGAGCCTATGCCTATGCCGGTGGCGAAGGTACCATTAGTGATTCTAGAGGAGTCGGAGGCAGAGGAGTACTTTTCTGAGGAAGACTACTCCGAGGGAGAGATGGATATAGCGTCATATCTTAGTATGATGAATGATGGGAAGGAAGAAAGAGAGGTGACATCGATTACTACGGTGGTACCTACATTGGAGTCATCACCTCCAGATGCAATGGAAGCATTGTATCTGGCAGCGCTTGATAGGAATGTGCAACTGGGTACAGTTTTACAGAATCAAAGTGAAGAGATTAGTTATCTCCATGAAGCTAAGATGTCTGCAGAAGCAGATTTTGAGTTAGAGCACGATAAGCAAGTGCTTATGGCAGAGCAGGCTAGGAATTATAAGGCAGAGGCTGATGAGCTTCGTAGAGAACTGGGGGAGAAGGACCGGAAGATAGCACGGATGTCTTACATCCATGAGAGTGCACATAAGGATTTCAAGCTGAAGGTTGCTTGTTATTCCATTGAGTCAGGACAAACTCGTCATATGATTAGTCGGGATACTGTAGCAATGATTGTGAATGAGAAACACAAGGATGCTGTTATGCATTATTAGAAGTCTAGAGTTATAAATATGTGTGTAGTGACGTAAAACCCTCTTTTAAAGGGTAGTCTTTTTGTAAATCCCAACTTTTGTGAAGTTCAATTGCGGAATAGAAAATGTAATAGCTTTTGGTATGTGGCGATTAATAACGAAGTAAGTAAATAGATAATAATGAAATTTTATTTAATATAAAAATGTCGCCAAGGAGAAGATAACGTAATAAGGAAGCGAAATCACATAATGATAATTAATGGGGTCAAAACAACCATATGCAAGAGTTAGTTAAGTTATTAATGGCTGCATTTACCCAAACCGGGGGTAGAATACCCGTAAAACCTAAGGTAGCTAGAACGATTACCTTTAAAGAGTTTAAAAGCATAGGTCCGCCGAAGTTCAAAGGAACGACGGACCCAATCGAGGCCCATACCGGGGTAAAACAAATAGAGAAGGCGTTTGTTATTACAAGCATAGGTGAGATGCAGAAGTTTTCTTTTTTGACTTAGACGAGGAAGAGTGAAGCTAACTTTTGGTAGAAGGCTCACCAGGGTGGGGTTAGAACAGATTCAGTAACGTGGAAACAATTCAAGAAGGTTTTCTTTGAGAATTATTTCCCTACAAATATGTGAGGGAGGATAGAGATCGAATTCTTAGAACTTAAGCAAAGGGATATTATATTTCCCCAGTACGCGACCAAATTCAAATTAATTGGCAAGGTTTGTTTCACATCAAGTGGACACGGAGGAGGTGAAGGCTCGTAGGTTGGAGCAGGGCCTGAAACCCTAGCTCTATAGTGGGATTTTGGTGATCTAGAGTGTTTCCTATGGGATCATTTTGGAGAAGGTGATTATAGCATAAGGTGATAGTGAGTTGTAGACTCGATACCACAAAGAGGGAAAAGATGAGAGTAAGAGAGAGGGAGGAACCAAGGTAGAGAATGGTAGTGGCAGTATGCCAAAGAGATGTAAATTTTAACTCAAGAATCTTGAAGAGGGACAAGGGGATCCTAAGTGAAGGATCGAGGTGTGTAAGACATGTGGAAAGGCTTATCTAGGAGTCTGTCTGGAAGGGATTATAAATACCTTTAAAACATTAAGATAAAGGAGGAGGGATTAATTTTCGTTAATTATATTCGTGGAAATGGTTTCATGAATAATAGAAGTAAGCAAGTATCGGTAGATAAGTTCCGATTAATGTCGAGAGGATTTGAAGAAATTTTCGTTATGAATGGGTTGATTAACCATAGAACTATAATAAATTGTTATAAGAAAAGTGTGAACCTTTAGTTTTCTCAGAAAATCTAAGGTAGTAATTTACGGTAATAAAATACCGCGACATTATTATTGTCAAACCATGACGCAAGTTAGGTTGGTGTTAAGGAAGATGAGGAGTCGTTACGGTTGCGTATCGACTATCGTAGAAGGAATAAGTTAGCAGTTAATAATAAATACCCATGGCCCAGGATCGATGATCTATTTGGTCAGTTGAGAGGGGCAAATAATTTTTCCAAAGATAGATTTGTGTACGGGGTATAGTTGGTTGGAAGTAAGAAAGAAAGAGGAGGTGCCGTTAGCGTCACGGGATTTAAGAGAAATGTTGATTTCGGCACCTGTATTGTCTTTATCAGATGATACGGGAAATTTTGTAGTGTATCTCGATGTTCGCATAGATGACATGATTGCGTGCTCTTATAGCATAGAAATGTCATTGTGTATGCATCACGCCAGTGAGAGGATTATGAGGAGGTCTATCCTACTTATGATCTAAAATTAGCAGTTGTAGTTTTTGACTTTAAAAAAAATCTGAAGATAGTAATTATACAGGGAGAAAAGTGAGATATACAAGGACTCTAAGAGTCTGAGATATATCTCCACACAGAAGGAGTTGAATATGCAGTACAGAGAGGATTAGGATATCTTATATCATTCAAGGAAGGTAAACGTAGAAGCCAACGCGTTAAGTAGGAAGGGTAAGGAAAACTATCGATGTTAACGACTAAGAATGAGTTAATAACAGAGATGGCGGGAGTGGAGTTAGAATTTAAATTACAGAATAAAACGATAGAAATGTTATTCAAAACATAAACTCAATCCACAATAATGGACCGAGTTAATTAAGTACAATTAGGTAACGAGGAGTACAAGTGAATGAATAAGATGATGCAGGATAAGTAGAAGACTAAGTATAGTCTTATTTTGAGGGAGGAATTTGAGTTCTATATAAGCCCGAGTTAATCCTCTGTGGTGTAGGTATTATTAGCGAGATTCTGGGGACAGAATCCTTATAAGGAGGGAAGAATGTAACGCCCGAGAAAATCGGATTTTTGAGTATTAAATTTTTTTTAATTAAAGGAATTTAATTGATTATTTATGGAGCAAGCTAATCGAACGTCGTTCTCTGACCTAGGAATGTCAGAACATCATAGCATTTTGGCTACGTGGTAGAATTAAAGTGTTTGAATTTCCAAGACGAAAATAAAAGCTTTCCGAGAAATTTTCTTAAAAACACTATTCACGCATTTCTGCTCGGGAATTATTTTTGAACTTCCGACAAATACGTAACGATAGAATATGGATGTGAGATGGAATATCCAATAATATTTCAGTTATGGAAAACGTAATATTTCGCCTGTGGACTTAAAACCTAACGTTTAGGAAATATGAATTTCGAGAAGGAATTTAAATGTATGTAATGAATTAAGCGATGATCGTATTATACGTAGGTATTGTACGAGGTAAAGAATACAAATACTATATGAGTTATTATACGAGTAAGTATGAATAATGGTATGTCGTATATGTTGACTAAGTATATGAATTAGAGTATGAGAATTATACGTATAATATATGTTATAAGGCTTTAAGCCAAAAGAAATGAATTGGTAGGATTGTGTAGGAAGTATTAAAGTCCAATATGATTTATTGGTTAAGTCCAATTGAATTAATAAGCAAGCCTAAGGATTTGTAATGTAAAGCCCAAAGTAAATTAATGTAAGCCCAAAATGATTAAGTTAAGTTAATTAAGCTAAAGCCCAAAGTAAGAACCAATGGGTTATGAGATGGTTTAAACCCATGGAGCAAACCATGGATGATCCAAGGTAATGAACAAGTAAACTTAGAGGCTAAGTAAGTGTGGTGAGCACACAAAGTGCTTAAGTGATAAACAAGTAGCTTAATGGCTAAGTTAAGTATTAAACAAGAAATAAGAGTGGTGAGCAAGTGTTTTGGGGAGCAAGTTTACTTAAGAGCTAGGTAATGAATAGTAAGGAGGTGGATGATTTAATGACCATTGAGCCCTCATCTAGAATTTCCTATAAATAGGAAGCTTTTAATTCATTTTGTTGGTTGTTCATTTCCTCCAAGACCTTATACATAATAAGTTGAGAGTTTATTTACTTAAGAGAATAAGCACATAAAAGCTAGACTTCTATTATTAGATTTTCCACAACAACTTATAGCGTAATGGCTTGAGAGAAAAAGCTAGAAAAGCTAGAGTTCTTATTAAGCAAGAAGCAAGAAGAAGTTTAAGGTGTAGCAAATGAACATCAAGAGTAAGTACTCCTAAGTTTTGATTCTCATTCTCTTCTATTGTTAGAGAATGGGGTATTTGTAGAACAAGCATGCTAAGAAGGGGTTGAAATAATGAATAAAAGGGCTTAAGTCTTAATAAACCGTAATAAATCATGAATAAGTTATATATACTTATATAAGTTATGAACTTATAATGAATGAATAAGAACTTGTAACATGTTTATACAAATGAAGTTAGTATGATAATAAGAAGCATTAATAATGGATAGACGTCATTAACCATAATAAGTTATATGAAAAGAAGACATAAGTTATGAGTATTGAAAATATAAGTAATTTATATTTTCATAAGTTATAAACTCACAATGAATTAGTAATAACTTATCATATTCATAAGTTAACACAGCATGTATGTCAAGATGATAGTATGATGGATTGAATCCAATTGAAGCGGTTTAAAATCTCAAGTAACGAAGTTTCATTTAAATTCTCACGATTAGACAACAATCGTGGAATTAAATGTGAAATTCTCGGAATAGAAGTCGAATTTTGATATTGAACTTGGAAACATCAGTTTTCAATGGAGACAAGTCTTATTTGGCATTATAGAGTTGTGAGCTCGAAAATGGCCGGATTCCGACTTAGAACGAAGAAACGAGCGTTGAACGTTCATGAACGTTTACCGTTTTCGTTGAAAATGGACTAATAGGTGAATTTTTAGTAAACGAAGTTGAATAGATAAAATTCTTGCATGAATATGTAGAGTATGTGATTTGTGAACCGTAGGCTCTTGAACGAGCCAATTCGGACTTATAACGAAGAAGAAGTTACGAGGTAGGAATCTCATTAAGTCAAAATCTATCCAAAGTGTTCAGTGAACGAGTGGCAAGCGCCAAGACACCAAAGACAAGGCAAATAATCCCGTCATCAGTGCCAAAGTGGCCTTCAGACCAGAAAACTTCACAGCAAAGACGACAAATAACACAGAGACTCAGCCACAAGGCTGAACTCCGAATTTTGAGCAATAAGTGGTGATGCCGCAAGTACCAACCCTAAAACTTCGACAATGAAAAATGTTTACAAGTAGGAGATGAAGGGAAATTGGTTAGTAACGAACTAAGGGACTTAATCAAACATTATTAAGTTATAATTAAACCCCAAGTATGATCACTTAGGGTTAAAGAAAGTCAATTGAAGATGAACGTTAACTATACGTAATAAGTACACATAACCAATGACGATAGAGTTTCGATTAATAACGTAAGGACATTAATAAGCCGTAAAGAATGATGATTAACTCGAACCGAGTTGTATTAATGAAATAATTTCACTTAAGCGTTATAAGAGAATGAAGTTGGTAAGGACGATGTAAAAGAATGACGGAAAGCCGGAACCAATAAATAACAAATCTAATACGGGATTAGATTGAAAAGAAGGGTAAGATTCTTTAGGAACCAAGTATGTTCATTCATGACCTAATGTGGTATGTTATGTGATTATGTGTTGTAGAGACTGTAAAGACTCAAAGGAAATGTAATTATTCGGTAGCAGACGCTGAAGGCAAGTTTTTCTTAAATTCTTGCCTAACCTTCGTGTTAGCCAGGTTTTCTAATGATTCACATTATGAGATGCATGTATGATTTTAAAGAAAGGGTCGAAGCCAGTTTTAACTCGGCTAGACTAATATTGATAGATTAATTGATTTATTTATAAGTCTTTCAATATAGAATTGCTAACGCTATCCTACGCCAATTGTTGGTACGGATTCAAGGTAAACCTGAATATGAATAAACAAATGTATTTTCATCGAGTATTCGATGGGCACGTGAGGTTGCCACAATTTAAACGTACACACGTTTAATGGATGTAGTGTTGATCAACATAGAGTACTATAGGATGATCACCTAGAAGTGCTCGTAAGATATGCCGGACATACGGACTTCGTGTCGGGTTGTCCTTTTCAAAGAAACTATAAGACGTTCACGTCTTGAACCAGAATTGATGTATTGCTGAATATTGTTGTTGTAAAATATTTTGAAGGAAAAGAAATGCTATTTTAAGTTATTAATAGTACTTCGTAACTATCATCCAGTTATTGAAGATATACGATTCCTATGTTTTAATCATGCTTTTAAAAAATGAAATTGTTGTACTTTCTGAGCTTTTTATGCTCACTCTTGCTTGAACCATATGAATGCAACTCAGACCGAATGGACCGTAGGATTCATCAAGGATAAAGTGAAGGCTAAAGTGAACTTGTAGCGTACCTATGTAATAGTATAGGTTTGTAATGATAATATTTGATATTATGACAAGAACAAATGTAACGGTTATAAAGAACCTAGGGAATGGTAGTATTGTTTTGGAATATATATATAAGACAGATTCGTTCTTTTGAGGCTTTTTTAATTGAATGTTTGTGTGAACTGTAGCACCGTGGAGCACCATCTGTCGGGTTGAAAGAGACCCGGATTTGGGGGCGTCATAACTACGATCCTGGTTGCTACCAAGATCATTGGCTTCTATTTACTTGACAGCTACATCAAATGCTTACTTTCCTTAATCAGTTACTGAAGTCTTCTTCTGATCAACTTGTGGAAGACTTCATCTCGAATTGCTTCACAACTCAATCTGAATGTTGATTGGGTTGGTGCTTAGATCTTCTGTTAGTGTGAATGCCATTCGTTGAGTGCTCTCTAGTTTCCTTCAGGTGGGATGTATCTTTGCAGTACCAACCAGAGGTTTCATTCCTTTGGATATTCTGGGAGTGCTAATTTGTTCATAATTGTGTTCGATCTACGATTCTGCCTTTGCATTGTGAGCACATCTGTTGAAATCTTAGTTCTACACTCTATGATTCAGCTCCGGCTGTGCAGACACTACGACTCTGAGATCAGATCTTGACACTCTATAATTTCTGACTTTATGCTCGTTGTCTTTATTTGATCTTGTTCGACTACGATCTCTGCCTCTAATATGATCAGTTGACTCTACGACTCTGAGTGTAGTCTACGATTCTTGACTTGGCTTCGACATCAGTAGACTCTACGACTCCGAGGATAGTCTACGATTCTTGACTTGGCTTCGGCAGATGCTCCTACTGGCTCGTGGCGGTGTCGCCTCTACGATTCTGAACATGACTTTCTCAGCAGACTACGGCTCCGAGAAAGTTCTCCTCAACACACTACGATCCTTCCTCATCTCTCCTGGCAGTCTACAAACTCCGAGATCTACTATCTTACATACTACGATTCTGCCTCGATAGCTCTAGAGTTTTCCTTGACTCTCCTAGCAGACTACGATTTCTGGTGCAGTGCTCGATGATCAGACAAGACTATCTATTACATTATAAGATCAACCTAACAAGCTTGATCTTTCTATATTTATAGTCCTTGTACATCATTTCTTTTCAAGGACTTTACAAAGTTGTTTAGCTTATATAGGATCAACCTAACACATTTGATCAATTCATTCTAAGTCCTTGAACATATGTTTCTATTATCTATTAAAGGTCTTTACATCTTTTCTGAATGCAAGCATACTTTCATATTCATTCATATATATATCATAATCAAATCATATTAAATAGGAATATCATTCACATACTTATTCCTGACAATCTCCCCCTAGTTGATTATGACAAAAAAATAAGTGCATATCCATGATATGAATGAATCTTATATACAGTGAGCAGCTGTATTTCTAAAACAGATAATCACGAATGTCATTTATAATGATATAGAATTTTATAAGCTATGACACTTTACATCCTGGATCCAAAACATACCTAACTAGTTAGAGATGTACCTCTTTGGCTCCATGTATGTTTCCAGGACGTCTGTTGATTGGTTTCTTATATGCTTGATCTTCTTGCTCCTACTCCCCCTAGGATGGTGACTTTATTTCTTTGTCTTTTTCTTGGCCTTCTTATCTTCACTCCTTCTGCTCTCCTTGCTCTTCCTTGAATGCATCTTACTATGCCTCTTTCTATGTCTCTTTTTCTCCCCCTTTTTTATCATTAATCACTTGAGAAAGTTGCTCCATGTTGGACATTAGTTGCTCCATCAGGTAAGATAAGTTACCAACCTCAATCTTGAGTTCTTTTTGGCTCAACTAAAGTTGTAGAGAGAAAGACTGATCCAGGTTGTCAATCTTGTCAAAGAAGACTTGGATTTGCTCTTCATTGGCCTTCTATGCTCGTAGAGCTTCTGCCTTCTGATCATTTATGGCCTTCAGATAGATTTGATCTCTCTCTTTGATTTTGAGAGATACATCAGCCATAGTGGCTTGAAGTCTGTTTTGAACTAAATTATCTCCTGCTGCTGTCAACATCTTTGCCTCTTCATTGATTAGAGATATCTTCACAACCAGCTCATCAGAATTCTACAATAGCTCCTACTCCATAGGAATTTGGTCATGTGGTTAGGTAGGCTTTTGTTGAACACTAGATTGGATTCTACGATTTTCATCCTTGGACATATTTTTGAAAGTATTGAAAATCTGAAAAATTATTAAGTGCCAATCACTGTTGGAGGATAAAGGAATGTTAGACAACAGTGCTTGGGCAGAGGCAGGCTTCTCATTTTGGACTTAATCATCAGTAGTGGTAGAGTGAACAGACTCTACGATCATCTCCTTGGCTATGATCCTTCTGCCATCAGAACCCACTCAGCTATCATGGGGAATGTAGTGGTTGCCAGCATATCGGTAGATTTTGTAGTGAGGCTGGTCTTTGATAATCATGGTTGCAAATCTTTTCACCCTTGGGAAGTTCTGTGACACCAGCTCCAGGTTTGGAAACTGAGAGTAGCACCAGCTGAAGTAACTTCCATCCTTTTCAGTATAAGCCTTTAACCAAGGCATCCATGGAAAGAATCATCTCATCAAAGGATCATCAGGATTGTAAAGGATAGTGGTGCAGTTTAACTCCATGTTGTTCCAATTTTTGAACACATCATATGCAGTCATCCTTATAACCTTAAGTTGTTCATTGCCATATCTTACCCATCTTTCTGCTGGTAGTTCTGTTGGTTCATCAATAACTTCCACCACTATTCTTCTACTAATTCTTGCTGGGGAGAGAGTAGGATAGTCAGCTGGTTCCTCTGATTCCTGATTTGTCGAGCTAGAATCTTTCTCCATTTCTTCACTTTCTGAGCTTGAATCATGTTGACTTCTTTCATCAGATTTATCAATGAATTCTTCTTACTGATTTTCATCAATAGTCTCATCTTCAACATTTTTCTCCTTTGATTTAGATTCATCATCACTTACTTCAATGATTGCAGTAGAATGTTCACCTTGCTTCTTTGGGACAAATTTAGCAAGTAGTTTATAGCTCTTCCTTCTCCTTGGAGGTTCAGCTATAGGATAGTCAGACTTTTCTTCTTCTTCTGAATCTGAAGCTTCTGTTTCATCAGATAAACTTCCTTGATGTTCTGTAACAGTAGGGGCATGTCCTTCTTCTTCGGACTTAACATCCTTGTAAACATCATCTGAACTTGTTGGGGCATTTATAGTTGGAGATGCAGTTGTGTCAACTTGCAACCTTTCTTCATATCAGAGTTGGCCATTTCTTTTACAGATTCAGCTTCTTCTTCACTGCTGGACTTGATCTTCAAGGATTCAATATTAGGGTTTTCAGTTCCCTTCCCATATTCTGACTCTACTTCTTCTTCTTTGTTGGAAGGACTTTCTTGGGGAAATGGGGTTGGCTTATTTAACACCTTTACTTTCTTTCTTGATGGCCCTTGAAGTAGTCTGTTACTTCTTCTCTTTGTGGTTTCTGCAGTTGAGACATTTTCACCTTCAACCTTGTCTTCAGTGGAGAGACTTCTTGGTGGAGCCTCTATTTTCTTCACACCCCTGGATTTCTTTGTTGCTGGTATGACTGCTACTTGTACAGAGTGGTCAGAATGAGAGCTTTCCACCTCTTTTGTCTTCCACTTCTTTGCAGAGTCCTTTCTGTTGCTCCTAGTTATTGTTAGCCTCCTATTTTCCTTTGGGTTTTTCTTCCAGTTTACAAACAGATGTGGAGACATCACTTTGTGAACATTTAGAGGCTCTCCCTCATCATCCTTGATCTTGCCTCCCAATTTCTTCTTTAGCACAATGCTCAATAGTCTTCCATGAAAAACCTTTGTAAGGGGTTTATCTGTAGACTTCTTCATCTCAGCCTTTTCCACCTATTTAGAGATTTGATCGAACAAGATAGCTCCAAAGTTTATTTTCTTCTTCAGAACTATTGCAGACATGATCTTCAGTTGTTGATCAAGCACAATGTCATGTGCAGTATCCTTACATAGGATACATTTGCCCACTATCTCAACAAGGAATTCAAATTCTTTAAGAAACTCCTTTTTCTTCATGTCCTTCAGACTAGGGTTTCTTTTGTATGCCATAATATTCTTTGCTTGTTCAGTGTTGATTTCATCAAGGCTTTTCAGTCCTAGGTCAGGGAGGCCTAAGTATTGATTGATATCAGATGATTTCAGCTTTAGAGACTGACCTCTGACTTTGGTAGAAAGGTTTCCAGAATTTATGGATGTGTTTGAGTAAAACTCTTTTACCAGTTCATCATATACTCGATTGATTGCCTCAAGAAATTCTGAGAATCCAGCCTTCTTCACAAGTTCAAGAATATCCCTGAACTTCTTTTCGGATTTCTCAAATGTCTTGGTTCCGAGCTGAATGCCAGTGATTACTCACCAATCTGTCATTTGAAGAGTTCGAAGAATATGGGTATTTGATTTAGGAAGTTTTATGAGAGATAATTGAATCTGATTTGGGTAAGGCTCTACAGGGTTAATTGATTTGGGCTGTGAAGAGGATTCTAGGGTTTGAAAAAGAGAGGGAGAGAGGTTCGACAACTTTTGATAGATTTTGAATTTATCTTTATGGCAGTTCCTCCTGACTCTGCATAAGCTGTGATGTGTCAACTAGTCATTGGTTGCACGATGCCCAGTAATAAACTGTAACTCCTTATAAACTTTTCAGTTTGATATTTCTTTTAAGAAAATAGGCATCAATGACGTGGATTGACCGTTGACCTTTTTGGTTCGTAGAGTAGCTCGGTGAGGTGGCTATGAACTCTACATTTTCCTTTGTTGACTCAACGATCTTCTTCTGAGAGATGCTACAGTGGATGGTTTTGACACTAATTCTCATCTTAAAACTGCATAGTTTAGCCATTAATGCACTTTATAAAGGTTTGCGCATTCTTCTTCTGAGGTGAGTTTGCAGGACATCTTTCCAACCAATAATCGATCTTATCTTCTTATGATCTGAATATTTGAGCCTTTGTTTAGTTCTTCAGAGCTCTTCATGAGCTAGTGTATCTTCTGGTTAGACTGCGATTGTCGAGTCTGCTTCTACGATCGCTGTGAAAACCCAAAAATTCATAAAATCTTGAATGATTAGAATAAAGGTTAAAGAATAAAACCTAGATGAGAATTTGAGGATTTATTTAAAATTTTCAAGTAAAACCTATATGGTTTGCTATTCGAATGAGAATATAGAAAATTTGGGTTACCAAATTCCAAAACCCTAGAAATGAATTAATATGTACTTGAAGGAATATCAAGATTAAGGTATTACGATACCTGTAAATTTGATGAGAACTGAATAGTCTAAGAAATGTTATATTAGTACAGGTGGAATTTTATTAACGAAATAATATTTCACAGGAGGAAAAGCTATGAGGTTAAACGAAGATGAGTATATGTATAGAAATATATATATATATATATATATATATATATATATATATATATATATATATATATATATACTTAGTAAGGTGCTATATATATTTTAGAAATATGAATAATGAATTAAGTTACTGATATAAGGATCAAGATAAAACTATGTTAGTACTTAACATAGCTTGAATGTGGGCCTTGATTGGCAAATAAGAAGATAAATAAGTTTAAAGTTATTAGCTAATATGATTAGCAATAAAAATGGTGTAAGATAAAACTCAAATTTTGAGTTAGAGATAGAATTTTGAAGCACAGACTGCTCGGTTGCGTCTGGAACGTCAAGTTTTGTTAGAAAGGACAATTAACACAAAATGTGTAAGGATTGACTTTTTTCGGTCAAAGTCAACAGTTGACTTTTATAAAAAGTGAAATATGTTATGATTATGTGAATTATGTATATGATTAAATAAATATACATTATATAATGTGAATACATTTATTTTGTATATAAAAGTGAAATAAGAATTAAGTTATGTAACCTAATATATATATTAGGTGTGTTAATTAAATAACCTAAGAGGTTATAATATGGTAGAATATTAGTATTTATAATATATACTAATTTTAAGAGATTTATTTTATACATCTCAGTTAATTAATTTTATAACCTAATTATAGCAAGTCTAATTGGGTTAAGGAAATAAATGTGCATGAGTAAAGATTTATGTTATAATGGAGGAAATGAACCTAATTAAATAATTAGGGAATAGTACTATTAAGATTGTTGGAAATGTGATATTTTGTTATGGCCCAAAGAAATTAATTAAAAGTCCAAAGAGATTAAATATGGTGGCCCAAGAGTTGGCCCAATCAATAATTTAAAAAGCCCAAAAATTTGAACCAAGTATGGGGGGATATTTTTGGACAAGAAAATGCATAAGTAAGGAATTTATTTTCTAGTATGAGAAATAAAAACCCTAATTAAATAATTAGGGTAAAATAGAATTAAATGTAATGGACTATAATAATATCATAGCCCAAAAATTTATTTAGAGTCCAAAAGAATTAGATTTAATGGACTAAGGAGGTTATATTATTTAAACAAGTCCAATTAATTATTTAATCATGTGACTTGTGGATAAAGTGATTAAGGGCGATTAAATTGTTAATCTAGCCCAATATATTATACGTGGGACAAGTATTATAATGGCCCAATTAAATTTTTGGTGGAAGCCCAAATTTATTTTGTTAAGCAAAATAATAAAAGTACAAGCCCAATAGAATTTAATTGATAAGTGACCCAATTTTTTGACCCACTTAAGGAGGGACTATCTAGTCATTTGTTAAGTAAATTAACAATTAAAATAAAATAAGGATTTGGAAGATGATAAGGCCACTCGGCTAAATAATAAGGAAATAAGAGATAAAAAGAAAAGATAAGATAAGAAGGATAAGGAAAGAGAAGAGAGAGAAATAAAGAAAAAGAGAGGAACGGGAGAAAGACAACCGAGAAAGAGAAAGAGGAGAAGGTGTGATAGCCATGAGGGAGAAGAAGAGGAGAGAGAAGATCCTCAATGGAAGAAGGAAGAAGAAGAAGAAGAAGAAAGATTTTGAGAAAAGAGATAAATCCTAAAACAAGTTTATGTAGATTTTATTTTTCCAAATCAAAGCTTGGATTTATGTTTATAAACTCAAAAACCATGGGTATCCATGTTGATGAGTGTTTCATATTTAGATCTACCCATATTGGGTGTTGATTTAGTTGGAATCAAAAGGAATAGAAAAATAAATTTTTTAGTTTAGAAACCCAAATTTCTATGTATTTTAAAAATCCATCATTTTAAATCTATAACTCCTTTTTGCGATCCGTCAAAGAGGGGTGCTAGATAGGTAAGTTATGTAGTAAGCGCAAGTGGTAGTACTCAAAAAGGATGAGTTTACAAGTCAAAGTGACTGATTTTACTAACACAGTCCCGTTTTTGGTAAAGGAAATTGACTGTTTTGGGGCAATTTTTGTCGGGGATATTTTTGTCATTTTTCCGACCCTTAAAATTCTGGAAAAATTTGGGAGAATACTATGATAAGTTTTCAAACATCTCCAAGTGGAATCACTGTAAAAGGATTTGTAGATTTCCGTATGGAATATTTTTAACAAAGCACGAAAAACTGCAAAATGTCAAAAAGTAAACTGCCAAGATTTTCCAGGGGCTGTTTCGGAAACTTAATTTGTGAGAAAAATTCCGGTCTTTTGGGACATGAAAATATATGGTATAAAGTACCTTGTAATACTCAGAAAAAAAAATATATTAAATAATTAAAATTACTTTGTTTTAAAACATATTAATTGGACTTTGTCATTTATTTTGGGTCAAAATAGTCATTTAATTTTTGTGAGCTAATGTATTAATAAGTGTTGGGTAAATTAAATTGATAAAATTGGGCTTTAAATTAAGTGGGTCAAATTTATAATTGTATAATTTTTAAATCCTATTAAAATTTGGAGAGTTAATAAATATATTATATTAATTAATAAAATCTATTTTTAAGTAAATAAATAATTAAACATAATCTTATTTTCATTATACAACCTGAGAAAGAGAAAGAGGAGTCAAGTCGCCGGTGATTGTGTTTGTGCTTGTGAGAGAGATTGTATCAGGTTTGTTATTTTCTTTTACTGCTTTTCGGGTATATAAATTATTATTATTTTTAGGCGTGACTATTGATGGCAGGTCATGGCGGTCAAAGTTTGTTCTGAGACTTTTGACGGTTTATGTATATATGTATTCCTGATAAAGATATAAAGTGGTTTGCAGCTTATATATGTTATTATTATATAAGAATATATATATATATATATATATATATATATATATATATATATATATATATCATGTTGGTGGTTCTGCAATGACTGCTATGAAGCGTTGGTTTCAGATAATATATATATATATATATATATATATATATATATATATATATATATATATATATATATATATATATATATATATTTTAGTAATTATTGGGCCATGAAATTTGTATACGAATTAATAAATCAATTGAAATTATATTTATTAATTTGAATTAATTAATTTTACTAGCATAGTTATAAAAGTTCTTAATAATAAATTTAATAGTATTATGTTTTAATGATTGGATTGTAATAAAATCTTATTAAATTATTTAGATTGAACGAAGAGAGTCTAAACGAGTTTTTGGAATATACTTTAGGTATTACATTGCTTAATCTAGGTACGGATTCCGTACTCTTTCAGTGAGACTCTTTTGTTTTTAATTTTTTCGTTTCATTATTTGTTTCGGAATTTAGTATTACCTCTCATAATTGTTCTCTGTCAATTTATTGTGATAAATTTGTTTTTGCGTTGTATTAGAACTCATATTTGTACTCTTTAGACTAGTGTGTCATGCCTAAATTTTGTTTTGATATTTATAGTGATGTACATGTTAGTATTTTTTTGGAGACTTGTGTTGACGATTCGTTCGATTTAACATGTACATGTTAGAACCACTTTGTGTTGATATTTTGTCGCATGTGTTGTGACATTATATTTTTGTTAGAATACTGTAGGGTATACCTGAGCTATAACCACTTATGGGGGTACCACATGCATGTCCTCTTGGCACCGAGGCATGACACTTTCTGTGGCGGTGTGATCAGTCCATGGCGTCTCCGTTTTGTACTCCGGTGGGAGTTGGCCATTTTGTGTTTTATTGTGGGAGGCGTATGGGTCAACCCTAGTTTTCTTTTTTGTTCTGTTCTGTGGATTGGTGATGTTTGTGCCAAACACACCTTCCGATTTTTCTCGCATCTGGATTGTGTAGTCTGGTGTGTGACTTGCCTGTGTGGCAAGGTATATTACTATTTATTCTGAGCTCGGTATGAAATAACACCCAACCATTTGATTCAGCCTATTATTTCATTATGTTAGTTTTGTTTGTTTCGTTTTAGTTCATTTCATATCATTTCATTTAATTGAGTTAGTTATTTCGGTTCATTATATGTATTCTATATCCGTACTGGGCATTTGGCTCATGCTGTATTTTTCTTCCGGTAGGTAATCAGGGGAATCAAGGGCTAGTGTTATGAGAGCTCCCTTTTATCCAAATGGTTTAGATATGTTATGTTTAGGTTGTGATACGTTAGTTTGTTCGGAATTGTAATAATTATTTTAGATTATGGTTTGAGGCAATTTGATATTTATTATGGTTTGTCTTAAGACATTTAATTAGTATGAGATTATTCTTTTGTGGATTAGAGTTTTGTTATATATTCGTCAGTTTTGTTGTGTTTGGGTAACCTCTCTTTCTATTTTGAAAAGGGGGTGTTACAGAGTTGGTATCAAAGCTTAGGTTCTTTCTTGTAGAAAACCTATTTAGGTTTGACCTATGAGTTATGGGTAGACTTATGGGTTAGGTTTTGTTCTGTTTGACTTTTTGTTCAGCTATCATATCCGCTATATTCGAATTTGTCTCTAATCTGCTTGTTTATATTTGTGATCTCTTTCTTAGATGGCTCGTATATTTTCTAGAGTTGCTGGGAGGCGAGGCAACAATAGGGGAAGAGGTGAGGGTCAGCCCAATGAGCAAACTAATGATCAGATAAATGCTCAATTGGCTACCTTGGTAAATCAGGCGGTGAATCAGGCTTTACCTTAATTGGTGGCACAGGTTGTACAGGCAATGCAGCCGTCGCCACCATACATTCCTGAGCAAGAGAATCCAAGAAAATAATGGTCAGCGTATAAATGTTGAGGAAGGGAATGTGGATGGTCATGATCAGCAGGGGGGTTACGATGTATGTATGGTTGGAGAGGTTCCACAAGCAGAAACCACAGTCATTCAATTCCGCTCCGACTCCAATTCATGCAGAGAATTGGATTGCCCACCTGGAGAAGATTTTTGATGTGTTGGGGTGCTCAGATAATCAGAGAGTGTTTCTTGCTGCTTACAAGCTGGAAGGGGATGCGTAGAGGTGGTGGAAAGTAATGAAAACAACAAAGGGTGATGGTTTTACTGAGGCACTTAGCTGGGCAGAGTTTTGTGAGGTCTTTTATCAGCAGTATTTTCTAGCTGCTGATAAAGAGGCCTATGCTAGAGAATATCTTTCTATTCGGCAGAAAGATGATGAGTCCATCACAAATTTTATGACGAGGTTCACCAGGTTGGCAGGCTTTGCGGGAACTTCTGCAGGGACTGCATCGGAATAGGCGGAGAAGTTCAAGTGGCGGATTCATTATAGGTATCACCAATATCTTATAAACAACAAGTTTGCAGACGTGTCAGTAGTGGCCAATGCGGCCAAGAATATTGAAATGGAGCGACAAGATTTTCGGTCTTCTAAATTGAAAGGGAGTCGAAAGAGGGACAGAGATGACCAGTAGGGTCAAGCATCGAGTCAACATGGGAAAAATTAGGGTGGTCAGTGGAATAAGAATCGTGGTGGCCAACAGGGGCAGTGGCGTGGCCAGAATCAAAATAAGGGTTATCAGCAGATGCCTCAGCAAGGGCAGAATCGTCAGCTGCAGCTACCTTAGAATGGTAAGAATCGTCCGCAGTGGAGAAATCGTCAACAGGGACAGAATCAGGGTCGTTATCCGGGACCAGCTGGTGGGGGTAACCTAAATCTCATTCTGATAGCTCTTTGTGCTACTTGTGGGGCTAATCATATAGGGAGGTAGTGCCACAGACTCACAGGTGCATACTTCTTGTGTGGATAGATGTGTCATATTGCTAGGGATTGTACCGGTTCACGTGGAAATGGTGGAGGTGGTGATAATGGTGGCAATGGAGGTCGGCGTCAGGGTGGTCGAGTGTTTGCCTTGACATATAACCAGGCGGTAGGTGCACCAGGTATTTGTTCTAGCACTCTTTTAGTTGGTAATCGTGAGGCTTCTATTTTGTTTGATACGGGTTCTACTCATTCCGTTGTCACTTAGTCTTTTGTTCGGCACCTGGGTGTGCTATCTCAGTCTTTAGATTCTTTTATATCTATTGCTACCCCGATAGGGACTTCTGTTGTTATTTCCGATTTGTATCGAGGGTGTCTGATAAGTTTTTGGGATAAGATTCGTAGGGCTAATCTTCTTTCGATGAGTATGCACGATTTTGATGTCATTCTTGGGATGGACTGGTTGGATAAGCACCAGCCACTATCGATTGTCAGGCGAAGAAGGTAATATTTGGGGATGTGAAGTCTCCAGAATTCATGTTTTAGGGTTCACAACCAAGTAGGGTGGTGAAGTTGATTTCAGCTTTGAAGGCTGAAAAGTTGGTGGTAAAAGGGTTGTGAGGGGTATTTGGCATTTGTGAAAGATACCTCTAAGGGTGAGTCTCGTATTGAGGATGTTCCAATTATTTGTGACTTTTCTAATGTGTTTCCTGAGGAGTTTTCAGGGTTGCCACCGTAACGAGAAGTGGAGTTTGTTGTTGAGCTTATTCTTGGTGCAGAGCTTATCTCTAAGGCGCCATATCGGATGGCACCATTGGAGTTGCAGGAGTTGAAAGAGCCGTTGCAAGAACTGTTAGATCGTGGTGTGATTCGGCCGAGTGTTTCATCGTGGGGTGCTCCAGTCTTGTTTGTGAAAAAAAAGGACGTGTCTATGAGGCTGTGTATAGACTACAGGGAGTTGAACAAGATTACCATCAGGAATCGGTATCCATTGTCGAGGATTGATGACTCGTTTGACCAACTTCAGGGGGTAAAATATTTTTCAAAAATAGACTTGAGGACGGGTTATCATCGGTTGAGGGTGAGGGATGAGGATATTCCTAAGACGGCCTTTCGTACTCGATATGGGCATTACGAGTTTCTGGTGATGCCATTCGGGTTGACTAACGCTCCAGCGGTGTTTATGGATTTAATGAATCGGGTGTTCAGGGAGTACTTGGACCAATTTGTTATTGTCTTTATTGATGACATTTTGGTTTACTCCAAGTCTAGGGAAGAACATGAGGAGCATCTTCGCATAGTGTTGGGGATTTTGCAGAAAGAGAAATTATATGCTAAATTCTCTAAATGTGAGTTTTGGTTAGAGCAGGTTGCATATTGGGTCACGTTGTTTCTGCTGAGGGCATTAAGGTGGATCCTGCGAAGGTTGACGCTATAACTAAATGGTCGAGACCTACTACAGTGACATAGATTAGGAGCTTCTTAGGTTTGGCAGGGTACTATAGGCAATTTGTAGAAGGATTCTCTTTTCTTGCCTTAACATTAACTCAGTTGATGAGAAAGGGCACGAAGTTTGTGTGGAATGAGGAGCGTGAGAAGAGTTTCGAGGAGTTGAAGAAACGACTTGTGACAGCTCGTAGACTTGTGTTGCCATCGGGGATAGGAGGTTACCAGATTTATAGTGATGCTTCTAAGAAGGGCTTGGGGTGTGTTTTGATGCAACACGGTACGGTGATTGCTTGTACTTCTAGGAAGCTTAAACCTTACGAGGTGAATTACCCCACACATGATTTGGAGTTGGCAGCGGTGATCTTTGCCCTAAAGATTTGGAGGCATTATTTGTATGGAGAGACTTATGATATCTTCACCGATCACAAAAGTCTTAAATATATTTTCACTCAGAAGGAGCTCAATATGAGGCATAGGTGTTGGTTGGAGCTTCTAAAAGATTATGATGTGAGGATTCAGTATCACCCGGGGAAGGCAAATGTGGTTGCAGATGCTCTTAGCCGAAAGAGTTCAGGGAGTGTAGCAGCCCTTATTACACAACCTTAGCTTATTTCGGATATGGAGCGGATCGAGTTAGAGTTGTATGTACGAGGTTCAGATGGGCATTTGGCAGGTATGAGAGTTGAGCCCTCTCTTATCTCGTGGGTCAAAGAAGCTCAAAAGGAAGATGGGGAATTGTGTAGTATGGTGCAGAATTTGGAGGATGGCAAGCAGTCTGAGTTTCGTATTGATGATCACGGTGTGATTTGGTTGGGTGAGCAATTGTGTGTACCATCAAATCCAATCATTCGGGAGGCTGTGTTGGCTGAGGCTCATAGTTTGCCATTTTCTATTCATCCTAGTTTTACAAAGATGTATAGGGATTTGAAGATGATTTTTTGGTGGAATGGGATGAAATGAGACATGGCTGAATATGTTGGGAAGTGCCTCACTTATCAACAAGTGAAGATAAAACATCAACAAACTAGTGGTTTGCTGCAACAGTTAGACATTCCAGTGTGGAAGTGGGATGATATCACGATGGATTTTGTGATTGGTTTGCCGAAGACTTTCAGGAAGAATGATGCCATTTAGCTATCCATGAGGGTTACTCGGTGGATAGGTTGACACATATCTTTCAGCAGGAGATTGTTAGACCTCATGGTACTCCGGTGTCTATTGTTTCAAATCGGGATCCACGATTCACTTCACGATTTTGGAAAGGGTTTCAGCGAGCTTGGGGTACTTTCCAACTTCAAAGATTTCTTTCTATCCGCATGGCCCGATGGGAAATTCGAGAGGACTATTCAGACATTAGAGGACATATTGAGGTCTTGTGCACTTGAATGGTCGGGTAATTGGGATGATTACTTGAGCCTAGTTGAGTTTGCTTATAACAACAGCTGGCATGCAAGTATTGGGATGGCTCCGTTTGAGGCATTGTATGGTAGGAAGTGTCGGGCACCAACTTATTAGGATGAGGTTGGCAAAAGGGCCATAGAAGGGCCTGAGTTAGTTCAAATCACTACGGAGAAGGTAGCAATGGCTAAGGAGAAATTGAAGTCGGCTCGATCACGGCAGAAGTGTTATGCTAATAAGCATATGAGGACTTTAGAGTTTGAACCTGGCGAGCATGTGTTTCTAAAAGTTTTTCCTTGGAAGGGAATTCAGCGATTTGGGTTGAAAGGAAAGCTTAGTCCACGTTATATCGGCCCACTTGAGATTTTGGAGAGGGTTGGTGATGTTGCGTATCGGTTAGCTTTGCCTCCACAGCTAGCTCGTGTGCACAATGTGTTCCATGTGTCGGTGTTAAGGAGTTATCATTATCATCCGTTGCACGTGGTGCGATATCCATTCGATAAGATTCAGGAGGATCTTAATTATGATGAGCAAGCCGAGGCGATTTTGGATCGTCAAGAGCGAATTATGAGGAAGAAGACTATTCCGTTTGTTAAGGTTTTGTGGAGGAATCATTCGGAGAGGGAGGCTACATGGGAGATAGAGGAGTCTATTCGAGCGGAGTATTCACATCTCTTTAAAAATTAAGTGTCTTTCATTCTTTTGATTCCGGGGACGGAATCCTTTTTTAAGGGGAACGTGATGTAATACCCGAAAAAAAAAATTAAATAATAAAAATTACTTTGTTTTAAAACATATTAATTAGACTTTGTCATTTATTTTGGGTCAAAATAGTCATTTAATTTTTGTGGGCTAATGTATTAATAAGTGTTGGGTAAATTAAATTGATAAAATTGGGCTTTAAATTAAGTGGGTCAAATTTATAATTGTATAATTTTAAAATACTATTAAGATTTGGAGAGTTAATAAATATATTATATTAATTAATAAAATCTATTTTTAATTAAATAAATAACTAAACCTAATCTTATTTTCATTATACAACCTGAGAAAGAGAAAGAGGAGCCAAGTCGCCGGTGATTGTGTTTGTGCTTGTGAGAGAGATTGTATCAGGTTTGTTATTTTTCTTTTACTGCTTTTCGGGTATATAAATTATTATTATTATTATTGGTGTGACTATTGATGACAGTCATGGCAGTCAAAGTTTGGTTACAGACTTTTGACAGTTTATGTATATATATGCTTCTAATAAAGATATAAAGTGGGTGCAGGCTTATATATGTTATTATTATATAAGAATTATATATATATATATATATATATAATTATATTTTAGTAATTATTGGGCCATAAAATTTGTATACGGAATTAGTAAATCAATTGAAATTATATTTATTAATTTGAATTAATTAATTTTACTGACATAGTTATAAAAGTTCTTAATAATAAATTTAATAGTATTATGTTATTAATGATTGGATTGTAATAAAATCTTATTAAATTATTTAGATTGAACGGAGAGAGTCTAAACGAGTTTTTGGAATATACTTTGTGACAACCCGGATTTTTATAAGTTATTAAAATAGGAATTTAATAATTAAAATTCTTATTATGAGATATTTTGAGTTTGAGTATGAAATACTATAATTTGATTATTATGCCTTATTGGCAATGGAATTGTTATGAATTAAATTTCATAAATATTGAGAGTAATTCACTTAATTAAAATAGTGAATTAATGTAAATATATTTATTTTTGAGAGGGTAATGTGTTACATATAAATGTAATATATTAATGTAATTTAATTGTGAATTTTATAAATAGTTAAGATAATTATCAAGTAAAATAAATATTTTAGATGAGATATTTATTTTATAAAAAGTAATTTGATGGGAATTATTATGGAATAATTTATTCATGTATGATAATATTAAGTAAATTAATGATAAAATGCTTTATAATCTGATGCGTATTTTATTACGCTAATGGAATGACAAGGCTCTAATTTAATTAAATAATTAACTTAGAGGATGAATAATTTATTAAATAAATTTATTTTGATGATAAGGAGTGATTTGATAAATTAAGTTATTAATAAACACAATGTAATTTAATATGAAATTATAAGATTAGGTTTGGTAATGTGTGACAAATGTACCATATAATAGACGAGTGTTAAAATAAATTGAAAAAGGAGATTTTGGGTGCTAGCCAAACAAGGCTTAGTGACCCTTTGTTATTGTAACTGAAGAACCCATAATGCATACGCATTATGTTTATATTAGTTATATTGATATACGTGTTTTGTTCCTAAAGCCTAAGAATAGAGAAAACAAAGAATAGGAGAGAAATTGAGAGAGAAAGAGAAGAAATCCTTTGTTAAATTAAAAAAAAAGGGTGATTGTGGGAATCAAAAAAGGGAGAGGAAGGATAACCAAGCCATTCTCAACCTCTAATTAAGCTTATGGAGAAATTAAAAAGGTAATATTATAGCCCTAGTTCTTAGTTGCGTTTTATCAAAACTTCTTCTCTTTAATTGGTTATGGTGCATGATTTGAGTAAAGAATTGGTTTATAAAGATTATTGGGTATGTATAATTTGTTAACCATCATATATGATTTATACTTGTTTGTCAAATTCGTGAGAATTGGGATTGTAGGAAGGAATTGTAAAAATAGTGTTTATGTTTATAGGATATGGCTTAAAAAGTACACAATTTCATAATCAATACTTGCTATAATCTGTAAATTGATGTTGGATTATGTTAGTATGTTAAGAAACGAAAGCGGCGTAGTTTGAATCATGTCAATTGGTTAAAAAACGAAGTCGTGGCGATCGAATTCGCTAAATGTGTTTAAAACATGAAAATATAGCATGAACATTGAATTGGAACCCTTAAATTGATTTCTTAAAGTTTTTAAAATGTTAAAATTACTCTGTAGATGAGTAGTTCAGTGTTTCACGAGTTCATAGAATCGAAAACCAACTAATTCCGACTTAAAATGAAGAAGTTTTGAAGATTTGAAGTTTGTACATTGAGAACACTATAATCTGGGCGTAGCCAAGAGCGTAGCGTGGCCGCTCAGAGTGCGGTAGCCAGGTTGGGTACAACCAAGTCATCATGCGAGCGTCTGGGTATTTGTGAAGGAATTGAAGGCGTGCCGCCAAGTGTCTGCAGTGTGACTACTTTGACCTGTTTTGGTAAAATGGCTATAACGTTTTCATACGAACTCTGATTGAGGTGATTCAAGATGATCCGGAACGAGGACGAATAGACCTACAACTTTTATTCTTTAAGATATTTAATTTGAGGTTTTTAATAAGGGTCAAAATGGTCATTTGTAGGATTGTTGTGTTTTCAGAGGCAATCGAAGGGCGTCGGGGATGCACGTATGCAAGTGTAATGCTTTGGACGATAAGAGATGTTGTTCTAAGTTATAGAATATGAATATTATGAAGTATAATGATGCTTAAAATTAATATAATACTGTATTAGATAAGTTATAGAAGCATAGTAAGCATGTCCAAGAGAGTCAAATCAGGCATGTGACGAATAAACGTCGAAACGTCGTGATAAGTGTTAATGAACGTAAAAAGTGTTTTAAGTCAAATGAAATGAACATTATAAGGTATGAAATGGGTTTAATATAAAACCAATAATGATTCCTAGCAAGACTTAAGCACTTGAATGAACTTCGAATATAAAATATAGTGAGCTGTAAGTCGAAAGTTAACACAATAAAATTGAACATTGTGTATTGGTAATAGGAAGGGTTATGAGACATAAATTAAAGTTTACATTATTATTACAATGTGTTGTTATGTGACTAATAATTGATGTGTATGATTATATAATTGTGTAGGGCACGTGAAGTGCAGATAACTGTAAGCTGTCAAACGTTTATTGGTAATCAACGATCAAGGCAAGTCTTTCAGTTCCTATTTGCTGTGTGAACTTGGTGATTAACTGTTTTAAATCTTTATTGTAAAGAGCATGATGTGTTATATATATGTTGAATGTATGCAATGTTAAAGTTAACTTATGACTACGTTGATTGAGTAAAGCATGTTGATTGAGTAAGGAACTAAATCTTTATACTTTTTTATATAAACTGTAACATGTATGTTATGTTAGTCCAATGTTTATGAGATATATGTTGAGCATGTTACTATGTGCTACGTGATGCATGAAAACTGTTAGATTTTGTTGGGCTGTCGAGCTCAACCTTGCAAATAACCATTTTTGCAGGTTAAGGATTGAAGACAACACTATGTGCTACTTGAATGACGTGGATCAAAAATAATACATGAAGATTAATATCTTTAGCTAAAGTTTTTATTTCTTGAAACCATGATTAGGGTTCATGAGATGTACTCAATGTTTTATGGTGTATATTTTATGTTGAGTTGTAAAGTTAACTCCGATAAAGTGAATCATGGATTATATATGATTCAAAGACATGTAGATGATAAAGGTTTTGATTCAGGGAATTGAAGTAAGAAGATAGAAAAATTTAAATTATTCCGCATTTTATAAAGTTTAACATCGAATAATGATGTAAAATCAGAAGGTAGATGTGTTATTAACGACCAAAGTTGGGAATTAAATTGTATGAATTTTTGGGGTCGTTACATACTTTGGGTATTACATACGGATTTCATACTCTTTCAGCGAGACTCTTTTATTTTTAATTTGTTCGTTTCGTTATTCGTTTCGGAATTTAGTATTGCCTCTCATAATTGTTTTTGTCAATTTATTGTGATAAATTTGTTTTGGCGTTGTATTAGAACTCATATTTGTACTCTTTAGACTAGTGTATCATGTCTAAGTTTTATTTTGATATTTATAGTGATGTACATGTTAGTATATTTTTGGAGACTTGTGTTGACGATTCGTTCGATTTAACATGTACTTGTTAGAACCCCTTTGTGTTGATATTTTGTCGCATGTGTTGTGACATTATATTTTTGTTAGAATACCGTAGGGTATACCTGAACTATAACCACTTGTGGGGGTACCACATGTGAGAACCCAGATTTTATGAATAAATATTTAATTTTCTCGAAATAATTTTTTTTAATATTATGGTGTGGATTTGATATAATGTTATAGTTGTGGGTAGTATTTATAAACTTTGCAAAGTATGTAAGTTGTTATATAATATTCTTTTTGTCGGAGAATATCCGTACGATGGCACAATCAATGGTGGACCCCGCAACAAAATTATTATCGGATTGAGAAAACGACAAAAATATTTTTATGAGAATAACGGCAGAAGTTTTACCGTTAAAACTATTGAACTACTTTCGGTAGTAAAGTAAATACGATGTCTGGCATGGTTGCATAGTAGCACACGGTATTGATTATTAATGTTTACGTGAGAAGTCACTTAGTTTTGTTTTATTAGTATTATTAATGTAATAAAATGTAAAATCTTTTTATATAAAATAGAATACTTTTATAAAGTTATTCTATAAATAAAATATATTATATTCTATTATGAATAGTGTTTTTGCATAGTAAAAATCTTTTTATATAAAATGTAATACTTTTATAAAGTTATTCTATAAATAGAATATATTATATTTTATTATGCATAGTGTTGATAGTAGACTGCGTAGTGTTTTGCATAGTAAAATCTTTTTATATAAAATGTATACTTTTATAAAGTTATTCGTTTTATTAGATTATAAATAGAACATATTATATTTTATTTAAAAGAGTTTGCTTTAAATATGGACCGTCCGATTAAAAGTAAATCAATCTAGACCGTTCATGAATTAGTTACTATACATTCCATTCTTCTATAAATAGAAGCTCATTCCTTCATTATTTCTTACGAATTCACTGAAACTCTAGAGAGAGAAACTATAGAGAGAGTTCTTCTTCTATAATCTTAAGCGTATTTCTTTAGAGTTTAAGAAAGCTTTGAAACGTAAGTATAAGTTTTTTCGAGTATATCCTCGCCTACCCAAATTCGAATACTCTTCTTTCAAAGGTAAGGGATATTATTTGTACTCGTAAGGGGTATTATTTCTTTTGTATTCATGAAAAGAACTTCTGTTATTCCATTCTTTATTATTATGTTGGAATAATCTGTTTATGCGAAGTGCCGCATACGTGGTGAAATTCTTCTATTATTCCATTCTTTATTATTATGTTAGAATAACCTGTTTATGCGAAGTACCGCATACATGGTGAAATTCTTCTATTATTCCATTCTTTATTATTATGTTGAATAACTTTGTTTATGCTGGCGTCTGCATACTTGGTGAAATTCTTCTCATTATTTCATTCTTTATTATTCATTGAATAACCTATATACGCGGACTACCCTATACTTGGTGAAATTCTTCTGTTATTCCATTCTTTATTATTATGTTGGAATAACCTATTTATGCGAAGTATCGCATACATGGTGAAATTCTTCTATTATTTTGTTCTTTATTATTCTTTCGGAATATCCTATCGATGCGTATTACGCCTAACCTGGTTCCATTAATTATTACATTGGAATAACTTTGTGATACGCAGATTCTGTAGTATACCGTGATTTACATTGTTATTTCATTCTTTATTATTCGTCAATATCATATGCGTAACGCTTTCGCTGCACTTTGGTTCCAATATTTATTATTCATTGAAATAACTTTTGTATGTGTGATCTATCGAATGCATGGTGATTTACATTTGTTATTCCATTCTTTATTATTACATTTGGAATATCCTCGTGGCAAGTATTACACGCTTCTACACTGGTTCCATTATTTATTATTCTGTTGGGAATAACCTGTCTGTGCAATCTATCGCACGCATGGTGAATCCTCCTGTTATTCCATTCTTTATTATTTTGTTGGAATAACCTGTCTATTGGATTATCACATGCATGGTGAATGATCCTTTGTATTCATTCCTTATTAAATTATGGAAATGATCTGTCTAAGTGGATTACCACAAGGCGGGCGAAAATCCATTTGCAGCTTCATATATTCTATTATACTCAGTTGGTTAAAGTTTTGGCTTCTATAATCCATGAAATTAGTGGAATATCCTTGATATTTGCGCTTCATCCAGTATCTTTTCATGGAAATATTCTTCTGAGCATTCTTGAATATTACTCTACAAAGAAGTATCATGTTGACAATTTGGACGTTATTGGTTCCTAGATAAATTAATTCTTGAACTTATTTTATTGAATTATTATGTCATTGTCATCATCCTCGTGTTTATATTATGTTAAAAGTCATATGTGGCATGTAGTGCATAGATGGACTTGGTATGATTATGACCAGGGATTATTCGGTATAATCATGACCGTAATGTTACAAATAATGTGGAAGAAGTCCTCATTGGCCCGTAATGCATTGATGGATAGTTTTTGTATGATTATGGCTATGGATTCTCTTCGGCCAAGGATGCAAAGATGAATTATTTTATGGCATGATCAGGACCATTGATGAAAACACGATTATCTTTGGCCCGTAGTGCATGGATAATTCGTGGTCATGATACTAAAGAATATCCTTGGCCTGTAGTGCAGGGATGATTTGATGATGTGGATTATTTATTGAGCTGAGTCTCAGCGATAAAAGTGATGAAAAATCTTTTAAATCATAGAAGATAGTAGATTTTATTCTCTACTTGACTCTTCTAATGGATTGCTTGTTCATTATGATTAAACTTGATGTTTGTTATATTGTATCAGTTTAACACTGTTGAAGGCTAACGATAATTTATTCTGCATTATCTTAGTCATAATATTTCTTACTGGGCTAGTTGAGCTCACCCTTTCTTTCCCTGTTCTCTTCAAGAAATGAGAATATAGCTGGGACGAGTCGGGGAACAAAGTGATGGTCCTAGATGGTGCATTAGTAGTCCTCACTATTCTGTGAAATAATGTAATAATAAATGTAATGAGGACTCCATTGAGTGTGGATATTGTCTAGATGATAATATTTGTATTAAAACTCACAGCATTTGTTTTGTCGTATTTTACACGACTGTTGTATAATTAGTTTGTATTTGTATTAAGTATCATGTATCAGATGACCCAAGATGGGTGATGTATTCTTATTTTGGGTGCGTCACACCACAGGCTTGTCTTCTTGGCAGCGAGGCATGACATTTTCCGTGGCGGTGTGATCAGTCCACGGCGTCTCCATTTTGTGCTCCGGTGGGAGTTGGCTATTTGGTGTTTTATTGTGGGAGGCGTATGGGTCGACCCTAGTTTTCTATTCTGTTCTGTTCTGCAGATTGGTGATGTTTGTACCAAACACACATTCCAATTTTGCACGCATCTGGATTGCGCAGTGGTGTGTGACTTGCATGTGTGGCATTATTTTGATTTCCTTTGTGGCATTATTTAACTTGTCTGTGTGGCAAGGTATATTACTATTTATTTTGAGCTCGGTATGAAATAACACCCAACCATTTGATTCAGCTTATTATTTCGTTGTGTTAGTTTTGTTTTTTTCGTTTTAGTTCGTTTCATATCATTTCATTTAATTGAGTTAGTTATTTTGGTTCATTATATGTATTCTATATCCGTACTGGGCATTTGGCTCATGTTGTGTTTTTCTTCTGGCAAGTAATCAGGGGAATCAAGGGCAAGTGTGACGAGGGCTCCCTTTTATCCAAATGATTTAGATATGTTATGTTTAGGTTGTGATACGTTAGTTTGTTCGGTATTGTAATAATTATTTTAGATTATGTTTTGAGGCAGTTTGATATTTATTATGGTTTGTCTTAAGACATTTATTCAGTATGAGATTATTCTTTTGTGGATTAGAGTTTTGTTATATATTCGTCAGTTTTATTATGTTTGGGTAACCACTCTTTCTATTTCGGAAAGGGGGTGTTACAGAGTTTTATGAAACAACCCGGGTCAAATCCCGAGTTCGAAACAAATCTCGGGTCAAATCTCAAGTCCGAATCGAATCAAATCCATCAAAATAAGGCCTCAAACTACTGACCCAATAGTATCTTCTTGGGTCATCTTAGCCCACCACAGGCTCCCAAAAGGACATGACTTGAAGGTAATATTGGTAGTAACTTATTTCCTTATATACAGATAAATTTTTCTGCTATCTTTCGATGTGGGACTGGGGTGTTACAAACTCCCCCACTTCAATTCTCAAGGTCCCCATCGTAATCGATCACACAAACTACCAAAGATCTTTGCCTCTCTAGCCATTGTGGGATAATACCACCAGCCTTCGTGTCCCCACCTCCGGACCTCCATCTCTCCATTGTGGGATAATACCACCAGCCTTCGTGTCCCCACATCTGGCAACCCGATCGGATGACCCGACCCGAGCTTTCGAGAGTCGGCTTTGATACCATATGAAACAACCCGGGTCAAATCTCGAGTCCGGAACAAATCTCGGGTCAAATCCCAAGTCCGAATCGAATCAAATCCATCAAAATAAGGCCTCAAACTACTTGCCCAATAGTATCTTCTTGGGTCATCTTAGCACACCACAGGCTCCCAAAAGGTCATGACTTGAAGGTATTATTGGTAGTAACTTATTTCCTTATATACAGACAAATTTTTCCCCTATCTTTCGATGTGGGACTGGGATGTTACATACCTCCTGTCCAAAAATGAGCTCATTCCGACTTACATTGAGCAAGTTATGGCTATTTCAATTTGGGTTTTTCGGATGAAAATTGCTATAATCGGAGTTCTATAACTCCGATGGCCACGAAATTTAAACGGGAGCGTCACGTTAACACGAATAAGATTGTGTCAAAAGATGGGAATTTCTGGAGTTAAACGTGATGGGGCTAATTTCTTAAGCTACGCACTAAAAACGATTTTTGAAAAATACTAAAGAGAATTGAAAATTTTTGGAAAAATAATTTTTGTGTATGAAATACATGTATATAAGCATGGCCAAAAGATAGAAAAATAATAAGTTTATTTGGTATTTTTGTTCAAGGAGATATGAAATCTAGCTTGCTGGATTGGAAAATCTGATGAATCCAGCTTGCTGGATTGATGGAGAAGCTTACTGAATTGAGGGATTTAGAATCCAGCTTGCTGGATTGATGGATTGGTGAATCCAGGCTTGCTGGATTGCAATCTAGTTGCTAGATTTGGAATCTAGTTAGCTGGATTGCCGTTTGGGTTGCTGGATTTAGAATCCAGTCTGCTGGATTGGCAATTAGGTTGCTAGATTTAGAATTCAGGTTGCTGGATTAGTATTTAACTTATTAGATGTTAAAGAATAACTTATGAAATGAAAAAGCGAGTGTTAAATCATAATGGATATGACATAGTGATTAAAGAATTATCAAAGGACAATAATATACTGATGTGTAAAAATGTTATCTAATATTTGATTTAAGTGTTAGATAATCTATGTATAAAGTAATAGTATTTTGAGCTAACAGGTATGTTATGCTAACTGAAAGATTAATTTTATAATTTATAGGTCTTTCATAAGAGATTACATTAGATTTCTTAGCGGTAATCAGCGGTGCATGCAAGTTTCCCTAACTCAAACTTGAGTTGTATGTTTAAAGCATGTTAGTGAATAATTGTTGTTGATTATTCACGTCTATACTAATTATTGATTCGCACTTAGTGCATGTTGCATATGTTCATTAGGTATGAAAGGTTGGTCACCTTCATTACCATAAGGTTCATTTAAATTATTTATGGTCATAGTTGACCTTCAAACATTATTGATTCAGTCATGCAATTATAAAAACTTGATTCATGTTATTTCATAATTATTATATTGTCGAAAACTTGAAAGCTTATTCATTCTTTTCAATCATGATATATCTTCATTATATTTAAAACTTGCTGGGCAAATTTGTTGCTCACCATTGCTATATCATGATAAAATTTTCAGATTTACATGAAAGATCGAATAAAGACAAAAGCAAAGTCAAAGTGCAAGATTAAATTATGTTGCAGTTAGATATATTAAATTTTCTGACGAAAATAGCATTATAAATTTTCTAAGATATTGAAGGTATGTATTAAGTTAAAGTTGTAGACCTTGGGAATGATGTGTAAAGGTTTTTTGTATAAACAATTTATGTTTATATCTTCCGCAATAGTTGTAGAAATGATGTACCACATCTAAGGTAAAAAGAACCCAGATTTGGGGATGTCACAGGTGGTATCAAAGTCGTAGGTTATAAACCTTAGGTAGGGGTACCTGAGGCTATAATC
The DNA here is from genome assembly GCA_020205605.1 of Panax ginseng. Taxonomy (NCBI): domain Eukaryota; kingdom Viridiplantae; phylum Streptophyta; class Magnoliopsida; order Apiales; family Araliaceae; genus Panax; species Panax ginseng. The sequence goes on along the minus strand of CM035140.1, from coordinate 81,091,716 downwards.
GCGGAGATGATGATAAGGAATAATCTCAGATCGAGTTTAAGGGATAAGAGATGATTTTAAGAAATTCATCATTAAAGTAAAGAAAAAGATAAATAAGATTCAAAGAAGAATCTTGAAGAGATATAAGGATAAGAATCCGGAGTTACCTGACTCCTGTAATAAAGATGAAAAGTGATAATAAATAGACGATGTCTATAAGATGAAAAGTGTAAATAAAATCATAATATAATATGATTAAAGAAAAGAAGAAGATCGTAGTATAAAACGATCATGAGTATAAGGAGAAATGATTACAAAATAAGATCACGACGTGATCAGATTAAATCGTTGAATAACATATGATATGTTAAGTGATTGGTATGATATAGCTTGACACTATAAAGAGAAGGTACTAGGAAATGGTACAATGTAAACTCAGAAAAGAGTGGTAAATGTTAAGATACGGATTAAAGAAAACTCGTATTAAGAAAAGAGAAAGTAGAATTAAGTGGGATTTCAATTGAGGACTCAGGTCAGCAGCTGAGTTGTATGATTTCTTGTATGGGCGGGGAATTTGTACTTGGTTTTAGAATCACTTAGCTTCCTGGTCGATATAGTGGTTAGGTTGACCAATTCTTTGTATGGGCGAGGAATTGTTCGATTAGCTTACTATGTTGATTAGTGGCCGAGTTTGGTTTGACAACCACTTATTTTATGGTATTGATAATCATTTAAATATCTGTGTCGCGCTATTTGCTATATATCTGTTGAGAAGGTGATTCGTTTCTCAAGTGTATAACAGATAGGTACGGTATAGTTAGAGAATATAAGGTTAAGTACGAGTTCTTAAAACTCATACTTATGGTACGTTTGTGACTCATAATTATATGAAATGTTTATGAACCCCTCAACGAATGGTTGCCAAAGGTCTGACTAGGACAAGTTCTTAAACTCATATGATTGTGGAAAGTTCCTGAACTCCTAATGTGTGGTAAGTTTGACGAAGATAATAGAAATAGATAGATTTATTAAGCAATGGATCATTAAAGAAATTGAAGTTGATGATGGAAGTATATGTATTCCAAATCTTCTAGCTATGCTAGACTTCAAAGTTTCTTACATCAAGCTAAATTCGCACTAATGTGCCTTTCGAAATAAAATAAATTTTTGTTATCCTCAACACATGGTGACAAGTGTCTAGGTGTGGACTTCGGCCCACTAACACATCCTTACCTGTTGTGGCATGATGACACCAAAGATGATTTTCAAATTTTTTTGAACGGTTTAAAGAAGAGTCTATGCTAATTGATTCGGCTAGATAATAATGATTTGAGATGTCAAAATTTATTTTATATATCATCAATGTATCATGGAACCTGATGCAGAATGATAAAAATGATGGAGTTATCAATGTAGAATTACTTAGTGTTTGATGTGATCTAAGGATCGTCAGCCCACTATGGAATGATGTAGTATGACAAAGTCACAAAATGATGAAATCCTCAAATAGACTATAAATACAGTGCGGTATCATGACGTCATAAAATGATTTTAAGACTTTTAAAGGTAAATTATTGCCAACTGAATTTGGCTAGCAATGTTTCGATTGAAATTCAAATTATTTGATATGCGTCGAAGCTATTTGATTTAGCTAGACAAATGTTTATGAAAATTCAAAGTATTTTTGAGAATTTATCCCGAACCAAATTGTTTTGGTGCGGAATCCTATGATAAGACTGAGGTGAACTATGTTGATTGGATAAAATAATCCAATCTAGTAGCGTAAATATTCGCTAAACATGATTGATACGTTATGCATGACGTAAGAGTACGATAGGCTAATCACCTAAAGTACTAGTAACGGTAGTTTACCTTCTTTGTGATTGTAAACATACCTAATAATTTACTATTTTGCGATATAAGTATCATTAAAACTACGTGTTCATGGTCTATATGACCCCTCCGCATGATTTGAAAAGTTTTAACTCCTTAGACTGAAGTTATGGAAGAATGTGATAGTAGTAGAGCTCCTCATAGTAGAAAGCAAGATGTACTCATTAAACTGAGCATGAAATCAAGTAAAAGTTAATTTGAAAACCTAGTTATGATGAATAAAAGGAGTGGTGATTAGTAGACTGTAATTTCGAGGACAAAAATCTTAGAAGAAGGGGTGAATATGACAACCCGAAAATTCATAAAATCTTGAATGATTAGAATAAAGGTTAAAGAATAAAACCTAAATGAGAATTTGAGGATTTATTTAAAATTTTCAAGTAAAACCTATATGGTTTGCTATTCGAATGAGAATATAGAAAATTTGGGTTACCAAATTCCAAAACCCTATAAATGAATTAATATGTACTTGAAGGAATATCAAGATTAAGGTATTACTGTGACAACCCGAAAATTTATAAAATCTTGAATGATTAGAACAAAGGTTAAAGAATAAAACCTAGATGAGAATTTGAGGATTTATTTAAAATTTTCAAGTAAAACCTATATGGTTTACTATTCGAATGAGAATAGAGAAAATATGGATTACAAAAATTTTAAAACCCTAGAAATGAATTTATATGTATTTGAATGAATATCAAGAATAAGGTTTTGTGATACCTGTAAAATTTGATGTGAATTGAATAAGTATAAAGTCGTTAGTTAATACGATTAGCGATATGAAGGGAATAATTTAAAACTCAAAATTTGAGTTAGAGATAGAATTTTGAAGCACGGACTGCTCGGTTGCATCCGGAGCGTCAAGTTTAGTCAGAATGGACAGTAAACACAAAATGTGTAAAGGTTGACTTTTGGTCAAAGTCAACAGTTGACTTTTTATGGAGAAAAGTCAAAATTAGTGTAAGAAGTGAAATATGTTATGATTATGTGAATTATGTATATAATTTAATAAATATACATTATATAATGTGAATACATTTATTTTGTATATAAAAGTGAATTAAGAATTAAGTTATGTAACCTAATATAAATATATTAGGTGTGGTAATTAAATAACCTAAGAGGTTATAATATAGAAGAATATTAGTATATAAATATATATACTAACATTAAGAGATTTATTTTATATATCTCAAAATATTTAATTTTATAACCAAGTCTAATTGAGTTATAAAATTAAAATGGCATAAGTAAGGAATTTATTTTCTAGTGTGAGAAATAAAAACCCTAATTAAATGATTAGGGTAGAATAGAATTAAAAGTAATGGACTATAATGACGTCATAGCCCAAGAATTTAAATATAGTCCAAGAGAATTAAATTTAATGGACTAAGAAAGTTATATTATTTAAACAAGCCCAATTAATTAATTAAGCATGAGACTTGTAGATAGAGTGGCTAAGGGCGATTAAATTGTTTAATCTAGCCCAATATGTTATGTATGTGACAAGTGTTAATGACCCATTTTAATTAGGGTTGAAGGCCCAAGTTAATTTTTGTTAGTAAGTAAAACAAGTAAAAATTGTTAGCTCAATGGAATTAATTAAGGGCCCAAACTAAGTCCACTTGTGGGAGAATAATAATATTAAAATTATATTAAGTTGGGAGATATATTTTTTATTATCTCCAGTTATAAATTTTATAACTTAATTAAAACAAGTTTAGTTGGGTTATAGAATTTATTGTACAAGAGTGATGGATTTAAATTCTAAATATTTGGAATGGATACCCTAATTAAATATTTAGGGTGAGGTAAAATGAAAATGATTGGGCTATATAAATATTACATAGCCCAAAGGATTAATTTGAAAGCCCAAAAGATTAAAGAGACTGACCCAATTTTTAAACCCAATTATTGAGGGCATTGTGGTCATTTAATAAAGCAATTAAATAAAAAGATATGAGGGAGATAAGAGGCCACATGTGGCCAAAATAGAGGAGAAAAAAAAAGAAGAGAAGATCGGCTACATTAGAGATAAGAAGAGAGAGGAAAGAAGAAAAGAAGAGAAAAACGAAAGAGAAAGAGAGAAGCCGAGAGGAAGAAAGAGAGAAGAACGGGAAAAAGAAGAAAGAGGGAGAGAAAGAGAAGGGTGGCCGAAGCCATAGAAGAAGAAGAAGAAATGTATAAATATATTTTTCCTAAGCTTTCTTCCTTTATTTTTCTTATTTGATGAAAAGAGGGTTTTTGATTTGGATGTTCAAACCCTTATGTTCTATATGTTTTTCATGGATTCAAATATGGATTTACTCACATTGGGTGTTGATTTTGTTGGAATCAAAAAGGAAAAGAAAAATAATTTTTCTAGTTTTGAAACCCAAATTTCTATTTACTTTGAAAATCCACCGTTTTAAATCTATAACTCATTTTTACGATCCATCAAAGAGGGGTGGGTGCTAGATATATGTGTTTACTAGTTAACCCAAGTGGTAGCACTCAAAATATTGAGTTTTCATGGAGTAGTGGCTGTGGAAGCCAAAACAGTCCTGATTTTTGGAAAGAAAATAGGACTATTTTGGACCAGTCAGTAACGGGGTCATTTTCGTCCACTTTTTGTACTTTACAAATTCTGGAAATATTTGGAGTGGTAATATCAGAAGTTATACAGGTTGTGTAAAAATATGAGAATATTTTGCCATACGGTTTGAGAGTTATGGATTTTACGGTGAAGGGCTATTGTTATGAGGCCACCCGAATAACTCTCTGTGTATAAGTCCAAAAATTATAAAATTATTACTGGAAGTACATGTGCATATCAGGAACATACTGTATAAATTTCAGAATATTTGGAGTTAATCTCGATTTATGAAAAATCGGGGAATATTTGGCTATTATGGACTATTTAAATATAGTAAATGGATTTTAAAAATTTCGGGAAAAATATATGTTCAATATGGAATTATATTCTGTCAAATCCTAGAAAAGAAATATTTTAGGAACTGATTTGGTATTTTTCATCTAAATGATGATAAATGGATAAATGAATTTAATTAAATATATGATGTCCAAAAATATGAAAAAAAAATACGATTTATGACTTGAGACCCTTGAGCATGGCTTATGTAGATTTTTGATGAAGTTTTAGGTCGGGTGTGAAGTATTGTGATGTTTATGGCATTTTAGAATGATTAAATGCATTATTTGGTAAAGTGTAAACAATTAAAATAAATTGTTTATAAGCTTAGTAATGATTAAAATATTGTTATAATATTAATAATATTAGGTTATGAGATTATTGAGTGATTAATAACATTTGAATTAAAGTGTTATGAAATCATTGATTTAAAATATTATTTAATGAGTAAGAATATTAGTAAATGAATTTAATGTTATTAAATGGAGTTTAAAAGAGGAGTGAAGTTAATTTGACATTCAATAGGTCATATTGAATGTATAGTATGATGATTTAGAAATTTGATATATTAAAAACGAAAACAGCTTGCTGAATTGGAAAAAGCAGCTTGCTGAATTAGAGAAAACAGCTTGCTGAATTATAAACAGTTTGCTGGATTGTAAATTAGTTTGATGTCAAGTTGCTGAAATTAAAGAATAGTTTCAGTACAGGTTACTGGATTGTTATGTTTAAATAATCCAGATTATAATATTAGTATTTGTTCTACTGGATTATAGAAAGGAACTTATGAAATGAAAAAGCGAGTGTTAAATCATAATGGATATGATATAGTGATTAAAGAATTATCAAAGGACAATAATAATACTGATGTGTTAAGAGGTTATCTAATATTTGATTAAGTGTTAGATAATCTATGGATAAAGTAATTGTATTATGATACAAAGTAGAATATGCTGACTGAAAGACCAATCTTATTATTAATAATAGGTCTTACCAAAAGAAGTTAACTTAAACTGCGTAGCAGTAGTCAACGAATCAGGCAAGTTTCCTTAACTCAAACTTAAGTTGTATGTTCAAAGCATGTTAGTGAATAATTATTGTTGATTATTCACGTCTATACTGATTTTTGATTCGCACATAGTGCATGTTGCATATGTTCATCAGGTATGAAAGGCTGATCACCTTCATTACCATTAGGTTTAGTTAAATTGTTTATGGTCATTGTTGACCTTCAAACATTATTGATTCAGTCATGAAATTATTGAAACTTGATTCATGTTATTTCACAATTATTATATTGTTGAAAACTTGATAGCTTATTCATTCTTTTCAATCATGATATATCTTCATTGTATTTAAAACTTGCTGGGCAAATTTGTTGCTCACCCTTGCTATATCATGATAAAATTTTTAGATTTAGATGAAAGCTCGAATAAAGACAGAAGCAAAGTCAAAGTGAAAGATTAAATTATGTTGCAATTAGATCTATTAAATTTTCTGACGAAAATAGCATTGTAAATCTTCTAAGATATTGAAGGTATGTATTAGTTAAGGTTGTAGACCTTTGGAATGATGTGTAAAAGTTTAATGTATAAACAATTTATGTTTATATCTTCTGCAATAGTTATAGAAATGATGTACCAGAACTGAGATAAAAGTACCCGGATTTGGGGATGCTACAATTACGATACCTATAAATTCGATGAGAACTGAATAGTCTAAGAAATGTTATATTAGTACAGGTGGAATTTTATTAACTAAATAAGATTTCACAAGAGGAAAAGCTATGAGGTTAAACGAAGATGAGTATATGTATAGAAATATATATATATATATATATATATATATATATATATATATATACTTAGTAAGGTGCTATATATATTTTAGAAAGATGAATAATGAATTAAGTTAATGATATAAGGATCAAGATAAAAATATGTTAGTAATTAACATAGCTTGAATGTGGGCCTTGATTGGCAAATAAGAAGATAAATAAGTTTAAAGTTATTAGCTAATATGATTAGCAATAAAAATGGCGTAAGATAAAACTCAGAATTTGAGTTAGAGATAGAATTTTGAAGCACGGACTACTCGGTTACGTCCGGAACGTCAATTTAAGTCAGAAAGGACAATTAACGCAAAATGTGTAAGGGTTGACTTTTTGGTCAAAGTCAACCGTTGACTTTTATAGAAAAAGGTTAAAATTGGAGTTAGAAGTAAAAAATGTTATGATTATGTGAATTATGTATATGATTAAATAAATATACATTATATAATGTGAATATATTTATTTTGTATATAAAAGTGAAATAAGAATTAAGTTATGTAACCTAATATATATATATATATATATATATATATATATATATATATATATATATTAGGTGTGTTAATTAAATAACCTAAGATGTTATAATATGGTAGAATATTAGTATTTATAATATATACTAATTTTAAGATATTTATTTTATACATCTCGGTTAATTAATTTTATAACCTAATTATAGCAAGTCTAATTGGGTTAAGGAAATAAATGTGCATGAGTAAAGATTTATGTTATAATGGAGGAAATGAAAACCCTAATTAAATAATTAGGGAATGGTAATATTAAGAGTGTTGGAAATGTGATATTTTGTTATGGCCCAAAGAAATTAATTAAAAGTCCAAAGAGATTAAATATGGTGGCCCAAGAGTTGGCCCAATCAATAATTTAAAAAGCCCAAAAATTTGATCCAAGTATGGGGGGATATTTTTGGACAAGAAAATGCATAAGTAAGGAATTTATTTTCTAGTGTGAGAAATAAAAACCCTAATTAAATAATTAGGGAAAATAGAATTAAATGTAATGGACTATAATAATATCATAGCCCAATAATTTATTTAGAGTCCAAAAGAATTAGATTTAATGGACTAGGGAGGTTATATTATTTAAACAAGTTCAATTAATTATTTAATCATGTGACTTGTGGATAAAGTGATTAAGGGCGATTAAATTGTTAATCTAGCCCAATATATTACATGTGGGACAAGTATTATAGTGGGACAAGTATTATAATGGCCCAATTAAATTTTTGGTGGAAGCCCAAATTTATTTTGTTAGTAAACAAAATAATAAAAGTACAAGCCCAATAAAATTTAATTGATAAGTGACCCAATTTTTTGACCCACTTAAGGAGGGACTATCTAGTCATTTGTTAAGTAAATTAACAATTAAAATAAAATAAGGATTTGGAAGATGATAAGGCCACTTGGCTAAATAATACTCCCTCCTATTCAGATTAAATGTCTTTTTAGAGAGTTTCATTTTATTCTATATAAGTGTCGTTTTGGAATCCATATGCAATATTACACTATTTTTCCCTAATTTACCCCTCTATTTAATATGCTTAGTAAATGCAATTCCATGGACCATTGTGGAGAGCGAAATAATTAATTAGGGATACAAAAGATATTTTGTGTTATTTCTTAATAAGTGTGCTCAACTCTGAAAAGATATTTAATCTAAATAGGAGGGAGTAAGGAAATAAGATATAAGAAGAAAAGATAAGATAAGATAAGAAGGATAAGGAAAGAGAAGAAAGAGAAATAAAAAAAAAGAGGAACGGGAGAAAGACAACTGAGAAAGAGAAAGAGGAGAAGGTACGGTAGCCGTGAGGGAGAAGCAGAGGAGAGAGAAGATCCTCAATGGAAGAAGGAAGAAGGAAGAAGGAAGAAGAAGAAGAAGAAAGATTTTGAGAAAAGAGATAAATCCTAAACCTAGTTTATGTAATTGATTTTAGTTTTTCCAAATCAAAGCTTGGATTTATGTTTATAAACTCAAAAACCATGGGTATCCATGTTGATGAGTATTTCATGTTTAGATCTACCCATATTGGGTGTTGATTTGGTTGGAATCAAAAGGAGTAGAAAAATAATTTTTTAAGTTTAGAAACCCAAATTTCTATGTATTTTAAAAATCCACCATTTTAAATCTATAACTCCTTTTTGTGATCCGTCAAAGAGGGGTGCTAGATATGTAAGTTATGTAGTAAACCCAAGTCGTGGTACTCAAAAAGGATGATTTTACAAGTCATAGTGACTGATTTTGCTAACACAATCCCATTTTTGGTAAAGGTAATAGACTGTTTTGGGGTAGTTTTTTCGGGGGTATTTCTGTTATTTTTCTGACCCTCAAAAATTCTGGAAAACTTTGGGAGGATACTGTGATAATTTTTCTAACATCTCCAAGTGGAATCCCTATAAAAGGAGTTGTAGATTTCCGTATGGAATATTTTTAACAAAGCACGAAAAACTGCAAAAAGTCAAAAAGTAAACTGCCAAGATTTTCCGTAATCAAGTTTTGAGAACTTAATTTGTGAGAAAAATTCCGGCCTTTTGGGACATGAAAATATATGGTGTAAAGTACCTTCTATCCAAAAATCAGCTCATTCCAACTTAAATTGAGCAAGTTATGGCCATTTCAATAATTGGGGTTTTCGGATGAAAATCGCTATAACCGGAGTTTTATAACTCTGATTGCCACGAAATTTAAACTGGAGCGTCACGTTAACACGTATAAGATTGTGTTAAACGATGGGAATTTCTGGAGTTAAACGTGATGGGGCTAATTTCTTAAGCTACGCACTAAAAATGATTTTTGAAAAATACCAAAGAGAATTGAAAATTTTTGGAAAAATACTTTTTGTATATGAAATACATGTATATAAGCATGGCCAAAAGATAGAAAAATAATAAGTCAATTTAATATTTTCGTTAAAGGAGATATGGAATTTAACTTGCTGGATTGGAAAATATGATGAATCCAGCTTGCTGGATTGATGGAGAAGCTTATTGAATTCAAGGATTTAGAATCTAGTTTGCTGGATTGATAGATTGTTGAATCCAGGCTTGCTTGATTGCAATCTAGTTGCTAGATTTGGAATCCAGTTAGCTGGATTGCCGTTTGGGTTGCTGGATTTGGAATCCAGTCTGTTGGATTGGCAATTTGGTTACTAGATTTTGAATTGATGTTAAAGAATAACTTATGAAATGAAAAGGCGAGTGTTAAATCATAATGGATATGATATAGTGATTAAAGAATTATCAAAGGACAATAATAATATTGATGTGTTAAAATGTTATCTAATATTTGATTAAGTGTTAGATAATCTATGTATAAAGTAATAGTATTTTGAGCTAACAGTTATGTTATGCTAACTGAAAGATTAATTTTATAATTGATAGGTCTTTCATAAGAGATTACATTAGATTGCTTAGCGGTAATCAGCGGTGCAGACAAGTTTCCCTAACTCAAACTTGAATTGTATGTTCAAAGCTTGTTAGTGAATAATTATTGTTGATTATTCACGTCTATACTGATTATTGATTTGCACTTAGTGAATGTTGCATGTGTTCATCAGGTATGAAAGGTTGATCACCTTCATTACCGTAAGGTTCATTTAAATTGTTTATGGTCATAGTTGACCTTCAAACATTATTGATTCAGTCATGCAATTATTGAAACTTGATTCATGTTATTTCACAATTATTATATTGTTGAAAACTTGAAAGCTTATTCATTCTTTTCAATCATGATATATCTTCATTGTATTTAAAACTTGCTGGGCAAATTTGTTGTTCACCCTTGCTATATCATGACAAAATTTTCAGATTTAGATGAAAGCTCGAATAAAGACAAAAGCAAAGTCAAAGTGCAAGAATAAATTATGTTGCAGTTAGATCTATTAAATTTTCTGACGAAAATAGCATTGTAAATTTTCTAAGATATTGAAGGTATGTATTAAGTTAAGGTTGTAGACCTTAGGAATGATGTGTAAGGGTTTTTTGTATAAACAATTTATGTTTATATCTTCTGCAATAGTTGTAGAAATGATGTACCAGATCTGAGGTAAAAAGAACCCGGATTTGGGGAAGTCACAATCGCTGAGGTTGCACTACGATCGTTGAGTTCTATTAAACCTCTACTCTACAATCGTTGACTGTCTTGGTCCTTGAGATGAACTTTACTAAGCATTCCTTCTGGGTTAAGGTAGCTCAGGAAGGGCCAACCTCTTAGAGTGAACTAAAGGTCAGGTTTGTCCCTGAGGCGCTTTCCAGATGAAAAACTTTAGAAGTGATTTGTACTGACATCTCATTCGACCTTTTCTGCTGGGGAGTTCCTCTACCAACTTTAGACATTTGCATTGGCTATAATCGTAGTGTCCTCCTGCTCTTACACTATGATCAGATGATTGATCATAGGCGCTCAACGATTTTGAGTTGGGTGGTTGACAAGGTTATCAGTAGTACGTTTTAAGCCGTTCTTACTGACTATGGATCTTCATTTGGTTCGTTAGTCACAAAGTTTTGGGACTTTATAACTGGTACATTGCCTCGTAGTGTATTTCTGATACTTTCAGTGCTGATGTTCTTTTAGCAAATCACTACTCCCCCATAGTTAATACTGTCTTCTCAGAGAGATATAAGTTCTTCTTTTTCATGTGTATCAGAAGGCAGCCTTGCATATCTCATTCTAGCTGAAGTCATTTAAATCTTCTTGTATTGTAGAAATGGGTATTTTTCAGGGTTGATCATTCTACGATCCTTTGACATCACTATGAATGTAGTCTTCCTTATCAGTGTGTACTTATGGAGTTCTTCTCCCGTAATGAGTTCCTCATGATTGATGCTCGATGATCCTATGATGTAAGCTTCCTTGAGGATTCTTCTCATATGTCATGCTTTGCATGATTGAGCATATAAGACCCTTTTCATCTTTGGTTGAATGGTCTACTTCCATATAACGATCAGCAGCCATGTGAGCTTCATTCAGATTAGCTTAGCAAATCTTCAAGGACAGGCTTTGACATATAGGAATTTTATCAGAATCATTTCTGAAAAGTCTTAAGCCTTCTGCTGGTTAAATCTTTCTTGACTGAAGTCCTCTACTTCAGCATTCCTTAGTGTGGCCAGATAAACCAAGTACCTGCAGGTTAGATGCATTTCTATTTTTGGTACCCATAGTTAATTAGGTCCTGCCAGGTTAGCTTTCAAAATCCTTGTTCCTCATGTGTTTGGATAAACATCATATTGCTCATCAGCAGTCATATTCATGCATGTATCCAAATTAGATATGACATCTTAAGATGCATGATGATGAGTGTGTGTAAGATTAACCATTTTAATAAAACACTCTTTTCCTTTGATGGTTTCGTCATTTGCTTGGTTATGTTCACATAGTTTAAATGTTCACAGAGTGAGAATCAACACTATTACTTATTTGTATCTGGTTGATTCATAGAGGTGATTAGTTTCTATGAATCTTCAAGATACTCTTGTAGAACTGATCATACTCTATGCATTATCAAAAACTTAGAACATAGGTTTGTACATACATACTAACCCAATAGCAAAGATTACTCTAATAAATATTAATTTAAATCATGATATGATTATGACCTATTGCATACTTCTTTCAAGATATAATCTTCAGCCTAAAACTTGGATGGAGAGAAAGTTTGTAAGCATTTGAGTTTCCAATTTCATTGTACTTTCTCTCTTCCCCTTTTTAGGTAGAATATGGTCTCTTGATAGAATACTGTTACAGTGCATAAGGTGGTGCAACATGATGTACACATTTATATTAGTGAGGAACCGTACCTTTCTACTGTCAGTTTCTTAACAGTTATTTAACTTAGATATACTGAGGTTAGGCATTAATGTGCATAGATTTCCATTTGCTCCTGACAGTTTGTTGCTCCAGTTGTCCTTTAATTAATCAGTCATGATCTTGAAGATGCAGGCTAAGAGAATCTTGGCATCTTTAGTTCTTTGACACCCTTGAGTCCACAAGGTTTACATCCAGCTGTTGGTTGGCCAAAAACTTATTTCAGAAGTACTTCTTTCTTCTCGGGATGAGCCTTTCTTAGCATGTATGGCCTTTTCATCTTTCAGACTGGTGGATGTTTGACGCTTTGCTATTGATGTCTCTTGAGCTTTCTCGCCTGGTCTTCAGACTACAAGATTGACTGCGAGCAAGGACTGGTCTAGTTATAATGGCATTTAAGAACATGGACCAATCTGAGCAGCTTCAGGTTTTTACACACATTTACCTATACACAATATTTCCAACGTGTGAACTCATCTGCATATAACAAATGACTTACTACTAAACTAAGTTTAGAACAATGTATGTGCCTAGGATCAGACTCAAAGCGATTAGCTTTTGAATAGCATGAGAACCTGCTCTGATACCAATTGTTAGTTCCCAGTAGGCACACTATAGATCTAGAAGGGGGGTTAAATAGATCCTTTTTTATTTTCAAATACTTTTCTTGTTTATTTTGTATTGCTAATGATTTAGCATATGACAAACATAAGAATCTTTTCAAGCACAGTGGAATAAGTAAAAGATCCCCTTCATTGATATATTCATAATCATACATACATTATTCTTAGAGTTAGTTAAGTTGTAAGTAGTTAATCCATGCATAGCAGTTATAGCAGTTAGGTACATAATGTAAATGACATAAAGTAAAAGACAAGGTATTTTTAGTTGTTCAAAGACTCAAGCTCCTAATCCACTCGTCTGCTTTTAACTAGCAGGATTTCCACTAAGGAAGGGCAACATCCTGAATAACTAAGATTCCTTCAAGGCCAGCAGCCTTGGGACTTCAGTTCACTAAGAACTCTTCAAGGCCAGCAGCCTTGGAACTTCTCTAGTTCCCAAGGAACTCTTCAAGCCTAGCAGGCTTGGAACTTCGTTTAGTCCCTCCAAACAAGGACCCCTCGGGCCCTGGCTTCTTGTTGTTGATGTTTGTTGGTGGTGGTGGTGCTGAGCTGCTAAGATATCTTTAAGCTTGAACATCTTTTGTACTTAACAGCTAGGTGTGGTCCTCTTTGCATTCTTCTTCGAGTCTGGATCACATCTTCTTTGGTGCAGCTGATCTTAATTATGTTCTGCTCATCTTCATAAGATGTCAGCTGTGCACTATCACCATTTCTTGAACCCTTCTTGACTGGTTGGAAGACATGGTTCTGCATTTGTTCTGTTTCATCTTTAGGTCCATGGTGATTCGTAGAGTGGCTCTCAGGATTTGCTTTGTGCTTTGCCACTCTTTTGAATGTTATCTTCTTGTCCTTCTCGACTCTAAGCTTGACTGCCATCTTCAATGGCATTCTCATCTTTGTTGAGTAAAGCTTTAGTCTGTTCAAGTCCTTCTTCAAAGATGCTTTACTTCCACCTTCGTAGTCTCACTGTCACTGAGACTTGTTCTATTAAGCTCAGGTGGAACTCGTAGAGTCAACATTAGCATTCTCACAACTCAACGATTCTGTAACATGGCAACCATCAACAACTCTTGATCTTTGAAGCTCTGTTGATTTATACTCCTTCCCAATCTTCCCGTTGGAAAATAGTCGTTGAAAGCTTTTTGAATTATTTTGCAGATTTCAAATTATTTGGTGCAGACTGCAGATGTGACATGGCATCCCCTTTATTGCTTTTTGACACTGCAGTCTACTGTTTCACCTACCCCGTCAGAGATGTCACTTTGATGTCTCGGGCAGGTAGTCAACTTTATTTCTTCCTTCTGATTTCTAGATCAGAGGTTTTCCTTTTGCATCGATGCTCTCAATAAGCTTTGTTCGAATATCAATCTTCAGGTTGAACCGTTGCCAATGCTTCAATCTTCAGTTGTTCGAACTCTACGATTCTGATGCATATCTTCTTGGACCTGATCGTAGTGTCTTGTTGACCGGTAGAGACAACACTATGATCTTGAAGAGTTTTGATTGGATCTTCAATGTAGAACACCTCTTCCTTCTTGTGCAAAGCGTGCTTGACTTCCTTCATTTTGCTCGTCCATTCTTGAGATACTTGATGGCTTGACTCCTTGCTCTGGCCCCTTCTGAATAGCAAGACACTTCAGATTTGTGGTGTGTCCAGTTCGCTTTCTCCTTGTGATCTCCCGTTCACTTATCATCAATGGACTGACCCAATGCTTAATAACTTTAGCCTTGTTCTTTAGAGGCTGACCAGTACCTTTGTGTACACTCCATCAGTTCCTTCTTTGTTTGGCAAACACTACGATCCTGGTTTCTTCCAAGATCGTTGTCTTCTATTTACTTGACAGCTACTGTACATGCAGACTTTTCTTAGTCAGTTACTGAAATCTTCTTCTGATCAACTTGTGAAAGACTTCATCTCGAATAGCTTCACAACTCAATCTTATTGTTGATTGGGTTGGTGCTTAGATCTTCTGTTAGCTTGAATGTCATTCGTTGAGTGCTCTCTGGTTTCCTTCAGGTGGGATGTATCTTTGTAGTACCAACCAGAGGCTTCATTCCTTTGGATATTCTGGGAGTGCTCATTTGTTGAGAATCGTGTTCGCTCTACGATTCTGCCTTGGCGTTGTGCGCACATCTATTGAAGTCTTAGTTCTACACTATATGATTCAGCTTCAGCTGTGATGACACTACGACTCCGAGATCAGATCTTGACACTCTACGATTTTTGACTTTGTGCTCATTGTCTTCATCTGATCTTGCTCGAATACAATCTCTGCCTCTGATATGATCAGTAAACTCTACAACTCTATGCTAGTCTACGATTCTTGACTTGGCTTCGACATCAATAGACTCTACGACTCCAAGTGTAGTCTACGATTCTTAACTTGGCTTCGGCAGATGCTCGGTCGGCTCGTAGGCAGGCTGTCTCTACGATTCTGAACATGACTTTCTTAGTAGACTACGGCTCCGAGGAAGTTCTCCTCGACACACTACGATCCTTCCTCGTCTCTCCTGACAGTCTACGAACTCCGAGATCTACTATCTTGCAGACTACGATTCTGCCTCGACAGCTCTCGAGTTTTCCTTGACTCTCCTGGAAGACTACGATTTCTGGTGCAGTGCTCGATGATCAAACAAACCTATCTATTACATCATAAGATCAACTTAACAAGCTTGATCTTTCTATATTTATAGTCCTTGTACATCATTTCTTTTCAAGGACTTTACAAAGCTGTTTTGCTTATATAGGATCAACCTAACACATTTGATCAATTCATTCTAAGTCCTCGTACATATGTTTCTACTCTCTATTAAAGGACTTTACAGCTTTTCTTAATGCAAGCATACTTGCATATTCATTCATATATACATCATAATCAAATCATATTAAATAGGAATATCATTCACATGCTTATTCCTGACAATATCTATCACCCTTCAATTGATCAAACAAGTAATCTATTCTTGGCAATGGATATTTATTCTTAATAGTGACTTTATTTAATTTCTTATAATCAATGCAAAGACGCATTGACCTATCCTTCTTCTTCACGAATAACACAGGCTCTCCCCACGGTGATACGCTCGCTTGAATATACTTCTTATCTAACAGTCTTCCAGTTGTACCATCAATTCCTTCATCTCTACTGGAGCCATTCTGTACGAGGCCTTCGATATTGTAGCAGTTCCTGGCGCTAAGTCGATCACGAACTCAATTTCTCTGTCAGGCGGAAGTCCTGGCAAATCTTCCGGAAAAACGTCCACAAAATCCCTAACCACTGGTATCTCTTCCAGTTTCACACCCCTCTTCTTTTGAGTATTGACTATGTAAGTTAGGTACCCTACACAGCCCTGACTCAACAACTTATTGGATGTGGGCTTATTTGATGATGCGGGTCCCGCAATAGTCAATGTACCTTCACTGCTACCTCCCTTGCTTCCAGTTGCCTCTCCATCTTTCTTCTTAGGGCACTCGCAAGCAAAATGATCCTGACCCGCAGGTGTAGCAAACATTCTTCTTGGGTTGATTGCAATTTGGGGCAATGTGACCCTTCTGACTACAGTTAAAGCATACACGCTTCCCTCTTAAGCACATACACGTGTGAAACCTCTTGTATGTAGCACATGCGTCAAACTTCTTCTTCTGCTGGTTACCCTGCTGATTTCCAGCTCCCACATTTGCATTCTATTTCCTCTTCAAGTTATTGTTACCATTTCCACCGCTACCACCACCATTCTTAGCTTCGCTCTCACTCTTCTTCTTTCTCTACTCTTGAATGTACTTTGTTACAGCCTCACCTCCACCTTTAGCGAGAATTGCCTTCTCCGGCACTGCTGTAAATGTCTTCAGCTGAAACATGGAGACCCTACTGTACAACCAGGGTTTTAGTCCCTGCTCAAACCTCTTAGCCTTGCGCTCATCTATGTTGACTTGATATGGCTCAAACCTTGCCAATTCGTTAAATTTTGCGGCATACTTTGATGCCGTCATTGATCCATGCTTCAGTTCTAGAAACTGCACCTCCATCTGATTCTTCAAACTTTCGGGGAAATAAGTTTCAAAAAATATCTCCTTAAACCTATCCCAAGTCATTATCCCTTGACCTCCTCGAGTTTTATTGGCTTGCCACCAATAACTAGCCTCTGCTTTCAACATAAACGTTGCAAAAGCAGTCTTCTAATTCTCACCTACTCTAGCAACATCAAAAACTGTGACACCCCAAAACCCCGGTACTTCATTACCTCAAGATTTGGTGTTCACTTAATCAAAACATTCACATCTAACTACCCAATCATAATAAAAATTGAATAATAAACCTTCCCTTAAGGGATTACATTAATAAAAAATCTCTCAGGTTATCTAACCTTTAAATATAATTCATTCAAATGCGGAAATTAAATAAATATTTCATTACATCAATCAAATTAAAGTCTGATACAATATCAACATATTACAAGTCTTCAATACTTGTTCATCTTTCCTTTTCCCTTACTGGTGCTAGGTACATCGACCTTCTCATCCTTAGGCAGAATGGTTATATAAGCAAGAGTGAGCAAACAAAGCTCACTTGAAATAATAATGGATAAACTTTACAACATTTGTCAAATAGGTTCAATAGAATCGAATGATATATTCTATTAACATTACGAAATATACAACTCGAGGGCCTAATGACCATGAACCATGTCCACAGCTTATAAGTAATCTTTCAACTTAAACTTTAACGATCGTAAGACTATAAGGACTCCAATGTCTTAGGGGGGATCAACCCTTCGTACAATGTATTATGCACAAACATTTCAACACTAAGCGTAAACCCCTAATAATAGGGTTGTTCATCTCAGTATTTAGAGTACAAGTCCGCACCAAAGTAAGTTTGGTTTGGATACATTTCAAGGTAATTTGGAATTCAACGAACGTCAACTAAGGATTAGTTGAATAAAAAGGTAATAACTCTATGTTACGGAATAAACCATAACTGAATCAACATTGTATACTAACTTCATGCTTTAGGAATAATCTAATAGCATAAAGATTGAATAATATACCATACCTTGCTTTGAACAACATTAAGCTAAGGTTAAATCTTAGAATTGAATATTAAACATGCATAATAAGTAATGACTTGAACGATAAACTTTTTCATCAGAATAAAGATACTTGCATGTTGACAATAACAAGTTTAGGTTTAGAAAAACATACAAAACATAACAATAGAACTAGCTCAACGAAAGTGTTGAGTTAGGAAGACTTGCATAATTATAATCGAACTAGAAATAATAACTTGTTCAACGAAACAAGTTAACAACAAGAATAACTTAATCAATATAATCAAGATAAGGTAAGTAAACTTGCATAACGAAAATAAACTTGCACAATGAAGTTATTAGGGTTAGAAGAACTTGCTCAAAGAGAGTTTAGATACTTGCACAATTATAAAAGAAGAGTTACAGAACTTGCCTCGTGCGTAGGTTAAACAATCACTACTCACATTCACCACAAGTCCTACATATACCATATATATTTACAATACACATTAGTTACACTAATATTAGTTTCATATAGCTCACTAACAACATCACATCTTTTCATAAACATCACTATTTAGCTTTATTACAACTACTTAAGTGATCAAGTCATTGCAACAAATACACATTAACAACTTGATACAACATCCTATTACATGTCCAACATGTTACCATTAGGTTATACTAATACACAAAGGATTGCACTTGCATCTGCGCATCCCGACTCCCTCCGATGGCCTTCAAATACACAACAGTCCTAAAGATAGCCATTTTAACCCTTCATAACGATTTCAAATTGAAACACTTAAAGAATAAAAGTTATAGGCCTATTCGTCCTCGTACCGAATCATCTTAAATCGCATCAATCGGAGCTCGTATGAAAATGTTATGCTCATTTTAGTAAATTATGTCCGTTTAGTTATTTTTTTCAAAAAATTTGTCTTGACAGAATACCCCCCGTGGCGGGGGTCTCTACTACGACTTCGCAATTTCAGCTCTAGAACACTACGGAAAGCCAAATTAGGCCTCCAAGCTCCTTTCTAACAACCATGCCTACCTACCCTAGGTGTAATAGGTTTACAGAAACATAATCTAATGTTTTCTAACGCGTTTCTAGCCATCTAAACAATATAAACATCCAAATTACAACCATTAATTTTCACTATTTTTGCTAAAGCTTCACTTTTTGAAAGTTTCAGTGAAAAATCATCACTATGATTTTGTTTTCAACCAAAACAGTTAATTCAAAATACTATGCTTATGTTTATTCATCCTCTTTCAAATTCAATAGTCAATTTATAAATTAAACAACTAATTAGACCTTAATTTTACTTTAAACTAAGCCATATTCATAGATATTCATATAAACTCACTATAATATGGTTTTCTTCACAAAGTACAAACATACATGAATTAATTGACTATTCACATATATAACTTATGAAAAACAGTTTTATAACAAACAATTTATCATACAAAACCATAAACCACACACAATTTATCCTTCACGAAGCTTTTACATATAATTTTGGAAGAAGAAGACAACTAAACTTTAAAGAATTTTAAAAAGGGTTTAGATGATACCTTGTATGCTAGAAGATGATAACTTTCTTCCTTTGTTCAACAAAACTTCTTTTCCCCAATTTTTCTCTAGGATTCTCTCAATTTTTCTTTGTATTCTTCTTCTTCTTCTTCTTCTCCTATTTCTTCTTCTGAGTCTTTCTCCTAACTCTTTTCTAACTTATGTACTAACCAAAAAGATATAACGTATAATAATAATAATATAGGTATTAAGTATAAAATTTTAACTGACATCAGTTATAAATTATTTGAAAATCAAAAGTCATAAGGCTTGTTTGGCTAGCTAACTAAAAATAACCCATTAACTCTTACACCTTGTTTGGTAAACCTAATTAAAATAAATCAATTAATCCCTATACCTTGTTTGGTAAAACACCATTATATTAAAGACTTAATATGCATTAAGACTTGTTTGGCCAAAACTAAATTAAACTCCTTTAATTTATTTTAACAACTCCTTTATATTAAGGTTATTTGTCACCCTTTTATTTAATTAAATTTTAATAATCAATTTAACTAATTCTAATACTAATTTATTAAATTACTTTAACACATAAATCAATACCACATAATTATAATTTCTTTTATAATTATAACTTTATTTAATCAACTAACACTTCATTTTAACTACAAATTCAATTCAAAATATAATAATTCATTTAATTATTATAAACTCTCTAACTTAACTATTAAATTAAATTAGAATATTATCTCATAACAATTAATTTTCTTAACTCCTGAATTATTTACTTAACAAATAATTAACTAAATCAAATCAGATCAAATTGAATAATTATTTATTCAACAATAAACATATTCATTAAATACTTATATAATTCAATAAATATTTAATATTACACTTTAAATTTCTGTAATGTTACAAAAACTTTCTCTATCTCCATGATCCAGGTCTGTGCCTCAACTGGATTCATGGACCCACGGAATTCTGGTGGTCCAACCGCCTTAAAATCTTTAAAAGTTGTATCTTGATTCTGCGGTTGATTATGCAATGCTCCTGTCAGTAACGTCACTAACTGCTGAACTTGGTTAGCCTCAGCATTGTTGTTATTGGTAGATCCCTTAGGGGTCCTCTGTCGTGGTTGACGTCTTGGAGGCATTTTCTATTAAAATATACCCATTAGATTATTACTCAATCTTCTAGGTATTATGTACTTAATTTACACATCAAAAAATCACCACATAACACACAATATCTTGAATAAATACTAACTTTTATTCATTCATAATATTTTAAAACATAATAATGATAGCATTCTTGCTTTCTACATCACTTTCCTGAACTACAAAAGTTTCAGGATAACTTCATCATCATAATATCCCATTGGTTATATCATACCCGGGATTTACATCTTTTTTACTCATTAATCACATAGTAATTACATTTAGGATGACCTACTAAAATGTTGTGTAGCCTTATGACGCTACTCTTCCATAATACGGAACATTGTTCGGCGATCTAACATGTATGATGGCAGCGTCTCGAACTGAATAGGATAACACATGACCCGATCTTGAGCTCGATTGATCACGGTGTTGAAAACACTATTCATTTCTTCCATCTTGATCTTCTTTACTTGTACCTCTCTCTCTGCTACCCCGTCTCATTGATAAGCTTCCTTGTACGCGTCTTCGGCTCTTGCCCTCTTAGTAGACTCTTCTTTTAATTTGTTATTCAGCTCCATGATCTCCTCTGTCAGCTACTCGTTCCCTCCTTCAGTGTAGATCAGCTTCCCTTCGACATTACTCAGACGTTCCTCTAGATCCTGGATCTCGTTGTCCTTCTACGCCATTGAGGTCTGTTGTTCCACTACTATCTCTTTCAACTCCTAGACGGTATCCTGAAGTTCCACATTGCGATCGTATAGTTCGCCGTACATACGGGCAGCGATCGAGTTTAGTGGAATCTTTTCCTCCCCGTCCTCCTCATCATCATTCGACTGTGGCATCTCAACAGGGTCCTCCTCGTCCATCTCTATCTCATCATCCTCATCAGGTAAACCCTCCTGCTCAACCATTGTGACCGATGGAGATGTTTCTCGTGGCAGTAGTTGTTCCCAAACCACCTGAATATCTTGAGGCTCCTCCTCCCTAGGCATCTGGGATCCTTCCTCTCTAGCCTGACTGGATTCTCCTACATTAGCCATCTTGACAACAAAATTTTAAGTTTTAATTACTAATCATTATTACTCGACACTCAAGAACACATAGGTTACAACCACATAAGCATATAAGTGTTTTATTATTTCTTTCTTAAAACTCGTTAAGAGTTTATCACCACTATCTTTTCAAAAGGTTACTTCCTAAGGATTTTCCCCACCTAAGGTTTATAACCTAAAGCTCTGCTACCAACTTGTGACACCCTCAAAGTTGGGTACTTCATTCCCGTAAGAATTGGTGTTCACTTTCCATACATTTATACTATCTACCCAAATATGATAACATTTAAACCATAAATCCTCCCATTAAAGGGTTACATCATTAAATCAAAAAGTCTCCCAGGTTATCTAACCTTTAACATAAATCAAGTGCGGAAATACAAATAGTTACATCACATCATTTAAATAAAGTCTATTAACACAAAAGCCAATAAATTACAAGTCTTCATCACTTGTACATTTTTTCCTTTCCTTTGTTTGTAGTAGGTTCATCAACCTTCTCTGTGACGCCCCCAAATTTGGGTATCCTCCAACCCGACAGATGGTGCTCCACTGTACTAACATCCATACAATCATTCCATTTAAATTCAACAAAATGAAGGTAATTACTATCTTCTTATTACAATCAAAGTATAATCCTTCCCAGGTTCATAAACCGGTTACATCGTTCATTGTTCATAATGTATAATACATACAAACTTACTAAACTATTACACAATGCCTAAGCATCCATCTTAGCTTTACCCTTATCTCTCTTGGCATTCACGAGACGTTCATCTTTAACCTGCGGCTTATATAATTCACGCAAGAAGTGAGCATGACATTTCAAATAAGTTTAATCAAGGATAACAGAATACCACATTCATGAATTATATAACAATTCCAACATAACTGAACAATAGTTATGAAGTATTATGAATCAATAATACTTTAACAGTTCATAACGTCAATTCCCAAAGTATAGAATAGATTAGGAATTCTGAACCGGTCGATAGACCATTAATAGTAAATTTCAGTTTTCATACTTGAAAAGGAGTCCACAGCACTAAGGTCATTCATCTGTATAACTTATGAGCACTTCTAGGTGATCAGCCTATAGTACTCTATGTTGATCAACACTCATTCATTAAACATATTTACGTTTAATATTTTTGGCAAACTCGCGTGCCCATCGAATAATCGATGAAAAATACTTTTGTTTGTTCATAAACAAACCTTACCTTCACGTCCGTACCAATTGCTTGGCATAGGATAGCGTTAACATTTCTATATAGAATGATATGAATAATAATCAATCTATATACTACGAATAGTCTAGCTGAGTTAAAATCTGGCATCGACCCTTTCTTTAAAACAAGTCTTGCAATTCAGTTCAACGAATCACATAAAATTTGGCTAACATAGAAGTTAGACAAGCGTTAAGAAAAACTTGCCTTTACAGAATCTACATGACATATAATCACATAACATACCACATTAGGTCATGAACGAACATACATAGTTCCTAATGAATCTTACCCTTCTTCTCAATCTAATCATTTATTAGATTGTTTACTATTGGTTACGGCTTGCCGTTTACAACCAACTTCTTTCTCTTCTATGTTGTAAGTAGATTTACTTCATTAATACCACTCGTTTTGAATTAATCGTCCTTCCTCACAGCTTACTAACGTTCTTTCGTTATCAATCAAAATTCGATCATTTATTGGTTAAGTATACTTATTGAATATTGTTCACGTTCAGGTAATATTCAACAACTTTTAGTTGTAACTCTCAACGTTTTTGTCATCATCGAAGATGCTACTTTAAGTTAATTAATTCATCATCAATTAACTATCTTTCATCTTGTATACTTAATCATACTTATTTCATCAATAAAGTCAAATCGACTTTCCATGCTTCGTTCTACTCATCATTAACGTTCTTACGCTTTATTAACCAACCCCCGATCATCATTGGTGAAGTACCAAAGGTGAACATCATACACGGTTTACTTATTACCCTCTTGCGTTCTTCGTTTAATTATGGTTAAACCATACATAATCTTCTAACATTATCACTTTATAAGTGATTTAAAGTCAATCTTATTATGTATATTAAGTACCATCATTGTCTTACTTTTGGTCTACATTCAAAAGGAATGAAAACCTAACTTGGTCAACATTTTTTGCCTTTGTCGGCATTATTTAGTCACGCATCCCTAGTGTTCTAGTGGTCTTTGCGCATGAGTTAGCAGTGGTACTCGGTGAAGTCTGGCTGACAAGCTTACCACCATTTTGTCTCGGTTTTGGTATTTGCGGCCACAGAGTCTGTCTGCCAGTTAATAAAAATAGTTTTGGTTTTCTAACGAAACTCCTGGCTTCCTAATTTGTTCGTTTTACATCCGAATTGACCCATTCGAATTCCTACAAGTCACAAATCACATCCTTTACGTGTGCATATAAGAATTTCACATTTTTGAATCCGTTAACTCGGAATTCACCTTTGAGTTCATTTTTGGGCGTTCGTTTAACGTTTCCAACCGTTCAATACTCGTTTTCTTCGTTATAAGTCGGAATGCGACGATTCTTTCGCCCACGACTTTTAGTTACCTTATCTCACGTGTTGACATTAGAAACCAACGTTTTCAAGTCACACAACAACTTTTGACCTTTAATCCGGGATTTTTACGTTTTCGACGGTTATCGTCTATTTTCGTAAAATTCGCCATAACTTCGTTACTAATGTTCTATAAGCCAAATCAAATGGAACACTCCATTGATTCATTATCTATATCTTAACCAATCAAGATGCACATACCTTATCTATGATGGTTTTCAATTTGTCCATCAACAACCATATTAACATTCAACGATTTCTACGGTTTGAACTTACGTAAACATTTACGATTTCCATTCGATTATGACTTATCAATGTTTTCATTATTAATAGTCATCATTATTCCTCCTCACTAATCATGCTCCACCAATCTACGATTCTCTACGAGAAAGAAATCGAACAAGATGAAGACTAATGTTTATAAAATATTACCTTTTTCGTTCTTCGCGTTCTTGCTAAACCTCTTATGTTTTGCTTCAAAGTAGGTTGATCACTTGTTTCTAGCTCTTTCTCTCTCTCAATATATGTTGGCTAATATTTGTAAAACTATCAAATGAGCTAGCCAAGCTTCTATTTATAGAAATCTCAAAGTGAGGGCTTAATGGTCAATAAGCCATTCCACCTCCTTAATCACCTCCTTACTATTCCAAGCTTAATCATCAAGTATTCTTGGCCTCCACACTTACTTAGTCATCAAGTATACTTGCTAATCACCTAGCTTATCCTTTACTTGGTCATTACTTTAATTACTTAGCCTCCAAGCATAAGCACTTTACTTGATCATTAATCAACTTATCCTTTTCTTAGCCACCAAGTACTTTACTTAGCCTTTAAGTATCTTGCTCACTACATAAATTACTTGGTCATCACACCCAATCCTTAATCACCAAGATTAACCATAAAATCAAGGGTTGCTCCATGGGTCACCCTAATCCATTGGATTCTCACTTTAGGCCTTTATCTTAATTAGCTTATCTCATACTTTGGGCTTTCATTTAACAAACACATGGGCTTATTCACTAAATTACTTTGGACCTTAACCATTTCTATCATTAGGCTTAAGCATTCCTATACTTGGCTTGTATAATTCTTAACACATCCTACAAGTCCAATCCATTTGCTTAAAGCCTTATACGTATAATTTACGTATTAATCTCGTATCCAACTCGTATACTAACTCATACTATATGATATACCATCATTCATACCTACTCGTATAATACCTCGTATCATACTCGTATTCATTACATCGTACAATACCTTTGTATTATACGATCATTGCTTTAATTCATTATACACATTTCATTCCCTTCTCGGAAATCACTTTCTCTAACCGTTAGGTTTTAAGTCCGCAGGCGAAAAACTGCGTTTGCCATAACTAAAATATTATTGGATATTCCATCTCACTTCGATATTCTATCGTTACGTATTTTTTGGAAGTTCAAAAATAATTCCCGAGCAAGAATACGTGAATAGTATTTTTAGAAAATTTCTCGAAAAGCTTTTATTTTCGTCTTGGAAATTCAAACACTTTAATTCTATCACGTAGCCAAAATACTACGACATTTTGACATATCTAGGTCATATAACGACCTTCAATTAGCTTACTCCCATAAATAATCAATTAAATTTATTTGACTCACATAATCAAATAAAAATTTAATTCTCCTAAAAATCCAATTTTTCTTGGGCGTTACATTCTCTACCTTAGCTGCAATAATTATATTTATGCAAGAGTTAGCACAACAAATGCTCACTAGATATAGCAATGAATCAACAAGAGAATAATAATTGTCAATGAATAGGCTTATCCAAAACTGAATATTACTCTATCAATGATAACCAAAAACTGGAATCAAAATATGAGATATATCTGAGGGTCATAAGACCACGAACTATGTCCACGGTTACAAGTAATCTTTCAACTTTAACCTAAATAGTTATACTGGAGGGACTTCACGTACTTAGGGGGATCAACCATTCGTACCATGTATTGTGCACAAAACATCTAAACGCATCGCGTACCCCTAAAATAGGGTTGTTCTTCTTAGTTTTAGAGTACAAGTCTGCACCAAAGAAAGTTTGGTTTGGATAAACTTCAAGGGTAATTTAGAGTTTCACGATCATCAACTAAAGGATTAGTTGAATCAACAAAATTTGGTAACACTACGGTTGATCAATAACAACATAATATAGAACAATTGAGAATCATAAGTGAACCGACTATATATTAAACCCATGCTTGGAAATAACTAGAAAGCATAAGTATTGAATAAAATGATAAACCTTTGCTTGAACAATAATAAGCTAAGGCTATGATCTTGTCAAATTAGAAATTGAATTACTGAACATACATTAACTGATAGCAAGGTGAAAAATGAAAACTTGCTCAACATGATAATAACTTGTGCAAAGTAATTTAAAATAAGACAGCTCAATATTAGAGACTAGAGTTCAAGAAGTTGCATTCATTATAAAGGAATGAAACTTAAGAAACTTGCTTAACTATAAACAAGTTAGAGTAGATCAACAATATTTATAATTCAAAACTTGTTCGAATAAAGTTAGTGTGACACCCCTAAATCCTGGTACTTCATTTCCTCAAGATTTGGTGTTCACTTAATCAAAACATTCATTTATAACTACCCAATCATAATAAAATTGAATAATAAACCTGCCCATACAGGCTTACATTAAAAAAAATCTCCCAGGTTATCTAACCTTTACAAACAATCATTCATGCAGAAAATTTAAATAATCTTCATTACAAAACTTAAGCCAAAGTCTAATAATAAAACTATCAAAACGATTATAAGTCTTTAGTACTTGTTCATCTTTCCCTTTCCTTTACTAGTTCTAGGTACGACACCCTTTTCATCTTTAGCTATAAGGATTATACAGGTAAGAGTGAGCAAACAAGGCTCACTTGGAATAACAACAAAATAAAACTTCAAACCTTTACATCATTTGCCAAATACTAGGCTCAATAGAACTGAATTATAGTTCTATTAACATTCTGAAATAAATCACTGAGGGTCTAATGACCACGAACCATGTCCACAGTTATAAGTAATCTTTCAACTTTAACAGTCATAAGACTATAAGAACTTCACGTATTTAGGGGGGTCAATCCTTCGTACAATATATTGTGCACAAACATTTTAGCGCAAAGTATAAA
Source organism: Panax ginseng (assembly GCA_020205605.1). Lineage (NCBI taxonomy): Eukaryota > Viridiplantae > Streptophyta > Magnoliopsida > Apiales > Araliaceae > Panax > Panax ginseng. The sequence continues at coordinate 81,064,100 of CM035140.1, read as the reverse complement.
CTAAGCGTAACCCCTATAAATAGGGTTGTTCATCTCAATATTTTGATTACAAGTCCGCCCCAAAGTCAGTTTGGTTTGGATACACTTCAAGGTAATTTGGAATTCAGCGGACATCAACTAAGGATTAGTTGAATAAAAGGTAATAACACTGTGTTATGGATTAATCATAACTAAATAAACATTGCATTCTAAGTTCATGCTTTAGGAATAATCTAATAGCATAATGATTGAATAATATATCATACCTTGCTTTGAACAACATTCAGCTAAGGTTACATCTTAGAATTGAATACCAAGCATGCATGACAAATAATAACTTGAATGATAAATTTGTTCATCATAATAAAGATATTTTCATGCTAAAAATACAAGCTTAGGTTTAGAAAAACTTGCACAACATAATAATGGAACTAGCTCAACAAAAGGGTTGAATTAGGAGAACTTGCAAAATTGTAAATAAACTAGCTCGACGAAAGTGTAGAGATAGAAAACTTGCATCATCATGAATAACTAGATACAATCAATTTTCTCAATGAAAGTAATTTGCTCAATAAGGTCTAGAATTAGGAAACTTGCATAACGAAGGTTTAGGATTAGAAAACTTGCCTTGCGCGTAGATTAAACCGTTATAATCCAAATCACAATCTCCTATATACATATGTTATCATAACATTATCAGTCATTATCAACTCTACATCACGTATGGTTTAGATGTCTAACCACGTAATCAAATTATATTCTTAAACGATGGTAAACTCATTAAGTATTATCACCATGCTCGTTCATACACTATAATAACAGAAATACATTTTCATATAGCATTACAACTAACAATTTCAGACTTACGTATCGATAAAAGTCGCTTTCTAAGCATTCTCGCTAAAGTGGCGTCATGGGCGCCACAGCTTGAACTGTGGCGGCGCTTGATGTTGAGGTGGCGCTTCATTGTGAGAGTTACATTAAGGCCTTGGCGCAACTGCATTAAGTCTCTGCGCCTACTGCCACAAGTCTGAAGTGCAATCTGGGGCTCTGATTGTGGCGCTAAGGCACCGAGACTCACAGAACACCAAACCGAAGAACAAAACAACTAAATTTCTGTCTATTTAACACTGCTAACATCTAAATTAACATGTATCACTTACAAAATTTGCACATAAACGTTATGAAGCATACATATACAAATTTTACACAACTAAACAACAAATTTGGAAAGACTAAATCCTTGAAAACAATGTTTTGAACAAAACTCCATTGTTGATATATTTTGACACCGTGAACATTGTAAGTCCATATAACAAACCCATTTGATTATTTTAACTACGATTTCCTGAAAATCATACCCAATTGACACACATGGCATTCAATTTTCACAGTTAGCATACAATCACATACTACTTTTGTTGTCATACAAAACATATGTTCATACATGTTTTCACTGTAACAATCACATACTTTTGTTGTTTAAGAATTACTTGTTAACAGAACTTGCTTTGGACAATCACACACTTGGCTTCCTCTTAAACTCTCTGAACTTCTTTTCTTTTCTTCTCTCAGTTTAGCAGATAACTCAAAGCGTAAAACTGACAATCAAGCCAATTCACATTATACGTATACTAAAATAAAAACCAACGTACGTCTTTTCAATTATTTTAAAAACTGACGCTCACTAATGATTTTTATTAAATTATTAGTTACATAACTAATATATATATTATTATTTTATTTATTTAACAATTTAAATTAAAAAGCAATCCAAAAGCCATAGGGCTTTGTTTGGCCAACCATTTAAATTAAACACTTAATAATCTTAAGCATTGTTTGGATAAACTAACTTAAATTACTTTAATTTATTTTAATAACTCCTTATAATATAGTTATTTGTCACACTTTATTTAACTAAGTTTTCATAATTAATTAATTAATTCAAATAAAAATTTATTGAATAAATCATTTAATCACAAACTCAACACAAATAATTTCCTTAACTCATTAATTATTTATTTAATAAATAATTTAACCAACTCAAATCAAATTAAATAAATACAAATATGTATTCAACAATAAACACATCCAATAAATATATATATAAATCAATAAATATTTATAACTTACAATCAAAATTCTGGAATGTTACATCATTCCCCTCTTAAAAGGATTATGTCTCCAGAATCACAACTCAAACAACACCTACTTACAAAGATTCTGTCCCCAGAATCGAAGACCAAGTCTAAACAAATAACTCAGGGTACTCTTTCATCATTTTCTCTTTGAATTCCCACGTAGCTTCTTCAGCATTGTGGTTCCTCCATATCACCTTCGTAGAAGGTATCACTTTATTCCTGAGCACTTGTTCTTTCATGTCTACTATCTGGATAGGAATCTCTTCATAAGACAAATCTTTCTTGAACTGCAACGATTCGTACTCGATCACGTGTTTGTAATCAGGCTTATACGGTCATAACACCGAAACATAAAAAACATTGTGAATGTTTTCCAACTCTGGAGGTAGAGCTACCTCGTAAGCTACCTCTCCAACTCTTCGCAGCACTTCAAAAGGTCCAATAAACCTCGGGCTGAGCTTTCCCTTTTTCCCGAAACAAATTTTCCCCTTCCAGGGAGAAACTTTTAGGAATACGAAAGTTCCTACGTCAAATGCACGATCTTGTCTGTGTTGATCAGCATACTTCTTTTGTCGATCTTGAGCAGCTAACAATCTTGTCCTGATGAGTTTGACCCTCGTCGATTTGTTATACCACTTCAGTCCTAACGGTTATGCTCACCGACTTCATCCCAAAGACAAAGGAGTTCTGCACTTTCTGCCGTATAATGCTTCGTAAGGTGGCATGCCGATGCTCGCGTGGTAACTATTGTTGTAGGCAAATTCCACCAACGGTAAATGATCTTCCCAGCTTCCTTTGAAGTCCATGATGCATGCTCTCAACATATCTTCTAATGTTTGGATCGTTCGTTCGCTTTGGCCATCTGTTTGTGGATGATAAGTCGTACTCATTCGCAATTACGTTCCCATGCATTCTTGTAGTAAGAAACTTGCCTCGTGCAAGCTATAGATTTACAACACACGTTCACCTACACATAGTATTAGAATTATAATATCTATTAGATATACTAACATCCACTTTCCAAAGTAACACTCACTTCTAGTTAAACTTGTTATTTTAGTACAAGTCCTACTTTACCATACACATTTCAGAATCACAAGTGTTAATTTCACAACACTTATTCATTATTCATTAAGTTTCTTAAATCATAACATCTCATTTTCACAACTTATTAAGTTTAAACTTTAGAATTACTAACCACGTGATACGATTCTATTTTAATCTTTTCATTACATGTTTCTAACATTAACATAACATTAGACCAAGTTACAATGGGTGTCCAAAGTCTGTAGAAGTAGCAGACTTCACTGAGTCTGACCGACTCTCGTCTCGTAGCCCGATCTTGTTAAGTTACGCCAAGGCTTCTTTCACCACCGATCTTAGTTTTTGTAGAACGCGAGTTTCGACTCTGTTCTAAGCCAACTAACACGAATTTCATCCACAAAACAGTAAATTAAGCATACCTAGGACTCATACAAACCTGATTACTCACATATACACTAACTTAGAACAATTAAACAACAACTAATTTAAATCCTTTAAATTCCATGTTTTATACAAAAACACCATTTTTGACATCCTTTAAAAAAATCATCGGTGTGCTCACAATTCTTGTCCAAATTAACTCATTCAAACTATTTTCTCTTTGTTTCTTAACGAACTAACATAATCAAGGCTCAATTTACAGATTGGTTTACAAATTAACCACCAAAGTTGGTACTTTCATAAGCCATATATATAAACATGCACTGTAAATACTTTTCTTCTTTTTTAAACGTAATTAGCATAAAAATTCATGTCTAAACACTAGTTCTAATAATCACCAACACATATAATCACAAGTAATCTGTTGTATAACAACAATTTAAAATTTTTTAATTCACAGAACGTAGAAATTATGATGTGAAACATATATATGTATATATATATATATAATATTAAGGCTATATAAAAATACCTTCAATTGTTCGAATAATCCTTGCTAAACACAGGAATTTGTTTGAAATTCTCAAGAATTCTCTCTCAACTCTCTCTCAAACTCTCTCTCAATTCTCTGTAACTCTTCTTTCTTCTCTTAGTATCAGAATAGGCCACTAACACTATGCGTAAAATAAAAATGATAGCCAAGCCAACTAACAGTATGCGTAAAATAAAATTGATAGGCCATAATACGCATACTTAATATAGTAGTTACAAACGTATAAACGTATAGGTTATAAATATATTTTATTTATTATTTTATTTATTTTATTTATTATAATAAAATTCAAAATTTAAAAGTCATAATGCTATGTTTGGATAAAACTAATTAAAATAAAGACTTAATATTTTAAGTCTTGTTTGGTAACAATTTAAAACCCTTTAATTTATTTTAATAAACAATTTAGTTTATAATTTATAATCACATAGTATTTATTTAGATTTCCATAACAAATCTTAGTTACATAAACTAAGTACAACACACTAAATAAATTTCTCACTAAATCCAAATATCACAAAATTATAATCTCATTATAATTTTTATTTAATAAATTAATATGTCATTTTCGATTATTAAATTAAAACAAAGAATATAGCATTTCATATCATCTTACAACTTTCCAACTATTAAATTAAATTAAATTAGAATGTTATCTAATAAATTTAATTCACAAATATTTACTAACAATAACCACCTCAATAAAATATTTATTTAATTTAATAAATATTTTAAATTACAAATAATAAAATCTTGGATTGTTACAGTGAGCAAGACAAGTTATTGAGTCTGGTAGATATGAATGTGAAAAGTTAAGTTGTTTCAATCAAGTATTTGGAAAATTAGATGAGGCAAATAGCATATACGTTGAATAGCAGTCCACATGGAACACTCCCCAATGATACAGAGATAAATCCAAGCAGAGATGAACATTGCAAGGCTGTGACCTTATGAAGTGGAAAAATTTCTCAAGAGACACTCAAGGAAAAGGAAAAGATGGACAAACAAACCGTGGAAAAAGAGGAAATCTCAGAAACCCCGAAACGACAAGATGATGAGTTTAGAGCAGAAAGAACCTAAACACAGTCTTACAATGCCTCCCATACCATATCCACAAAGGTATCAGAAATCAAAGTTAGATAAGCAGTTTTCAAGATTTTTGGATATTTTCAAAAAGCTGCATATCAACATACCCTTTGCAGAAGCCCTAGAACAGATGCCGAGTTATGCCAAGTTTATGAAAGAAGTTTTGTCGAAGAAAAGAAAATTGGGTGATTTTGAAACAGTGGCGTTAACCGATGAGTGCAGCCCAATTATCTAGAATAAATTACCACCGAAGTTAAAAGATCCAGGTAGTTTTACTATTCCATGCGAAATTGGTAATCAGTTTTTGGGGAGAGCGTTGTGTGATTTGGGGGCCAATATAAACTTGATGTCGCTATCCGTTTACAGCCAGTTTGGACTTAAGGCACCAAAACCGACAAATATCAGTTTACAGTTGGCGGACTGGTCAGTTACATATCCACGAGGTATTCTTGAAGATGTTTTAGTAAAGGTGGATAAATTCATCTTCCCGGCGAATTTCTTTATCTTGGATTGCGAAGTAGATAGGGAAATCCCCATCATTCTCGGGTGACCATTTTTAGCAACGGGGAGAACTTTGATTGACGTACAAAAAGGTGATTTAACAATGCGAGTTGAAGACAAAGAGGTCACCTTTAATGTATTTAAGTCAATGAGATTTCTGAAAGAAGAGGGTGAATGTCTGCGGGTAGATGTCATGGAAGAAATAGTTAATCACAAGCTCAGCGAACATTATTCGGATGATCCATTAGAATCTTTTTTGCTCGGGATGGACGACTACAATATTGAGGAAGAAATTGAGTATGTCAAATGGCTAGATGCATTACTAGCTTCCAGGAAGTTCAAACAACCATTCGACACCCTTGATTGGCCGGACGTGGGAGAGAAAAAGTTTACGCCATCGATAGAAGAACCACCAGTGTTGGAATTAAAACCTCTCCCATCTCATTTACAGTATGCCTATTTGGGAAAAAATGTCACCCTACCAGTTATTGTATCGGCGGATTTAACTGACACGCAAAAAGAAAAATTGTTAAGGGTATTGTGAGAATTCAAAACAGCTATTGGATGGACTATAGCGGATATTCGGGGAATTAGTCCGTCGTTTTGTATGCATAAGATCTTATTGGAAGAGGGATCAAAACCAACCATTGAGAAACAAAGAAGGTTGAACCCCATTATGAAGGAAGTAGTAAAGAAAGAGATCATTAAGTGGTTGGATGTCGGTATTATTTATCCAATCTCAGACAGTTCATGGGTAAGTCATGTACAGTGCGTACCAAAGAAAGGGGGAATGACGGTAGTGAAAAATGAATCAAATGAACTCATCCCTACTAGAACAGTTACAAGTTGGAGAGTATGTATGGATTACCTCAAACTGAATAAAGCCACACACAAGGATCACTTTCCATTTCCTTTCATTGATCAGATGTTGGATAGATTGGCAGGACATCAGTTTTACTGTCTGTTAGATGGATATTCCGGATATAATCAGATCGCCATAGCGATGGAAGATCAAGAAAAAACTACATTCACATGCCCTTATGGTACGTTTGCATTCCGGCGTATGTCTTTTGGTTTGTGCAATGCTCCAGTAACTTTTCAACGGTGCATGATGGCCATCTTCTCGGATATGGTAGAACATAACTTGGAGGTGTTCATGGATGACTTCTCCGTGTTTGGTGCTAGATTCGACTTATGCTTGAAGAATTTGGTTTTAGTATTGAAGCGATGTGTGGAGACGAATCTAGTACTCAACTGGGAAAAGTGTCACTTCATTGTGCGAGAGGGGATAATTCTGGGGCATAAAGTTTTCGTAGCAGGGCTAGAGGTTGATAAAGCTAAAATTGAGACGATTGAGAAACTACTTCCTCCAACATATGTGAAGGGAATACAAAGCTTCTTGGGACATGTGGGTTTTTATAGACGCTTTATTTAAGATTTTTCCAAAATTTCAAAACCCTTGTGTTCCCTCTTGGAGAAAGATGTGCCGTTTAAGATGGATCAGTTGTGCTTAGACGCTTTCGAAATATTGAAGAAGAAATTGGTCTCAACGCCAATCATAGTGGCTCCCGACTGGACTTTACCGTTTGAGTTGATGTGCGACGCCAGTGACTACGCAGTTGGAGCAGTATTGGGAAAATGCCGAGATAAAAAAAATTCACACTATATATTACTCCAACAAGACTTTGACGGATGCTCAGTTAACTACACCACCACAGAAAAAGAATTACTTGCAGTAGTGTTTGCCTTCGACAAGTTCAGAGTATATCTAATACGGACAAAAGTAATAGTCTACACTGATCATTCCGAAATAAAATATTTGATTGAGAAAAAGGATGTTAAACCATGGTTAATACGGTGGGTGCTTTTGCTACAAGAATTTGATTTGGAGATCAGAGATAGGAAAGGTACCGAAAACCTGGTGGCGGATCATCTTTCGCGATTAGAAAATGCGGCGGTTCAGCAAAAAGACGAAGTAGTGATCAACGAGATGTTTCCCGATGAACAACTTCTTCAAGTAACAAAGACAGTGTTATGGTATGCAGATTACGTGAATTATCTAGTTAGTAATGTGTTACCTCCGGATTTGAACTCACAACAATGGAAAAAGTTCCTCCATGATGTCCGATAATACTTTTGGGAAGAACCATTTCTGTTTAAGGCTTGTGCGGATCAAATGATTCTACGATGTGTGCCAAATGAGGAGATGGATAGCATATTAGGTCATTGCCATTCATCATATTATGGAGGTCACTACGCGGGTGATAGGACAGCAGCCAAAGTGTTGCAGTCGGGTTTTTTCTGGCCTTCTATGTTTAAAGACGCATATCTCTATGTGTTATAGTGTGATCAATGTTAACGAGTAGGCAATATCTCCAAACGCAATGAAATGTCGCTTACCACCATTTTGGAGGTTGAGTTATTTGATGTGTAGGGAATCGACTTCATGGGACCTTTCCCATCATCCTGCAATAATCAATACATTCTATTGGTGGTCGACTATGTTTCAAAATGGGTAGAAGTCGCAGCTTTACCAACTAATGATGCCAAGGTGGTACTACGGTTCTTGAAGAAAAATATTTTCACACGATTTGATACGCCGAGAGCTATAATTAGTGATGAGGGAACTCACTTCTGTAATAAGCAGTTCACTAAATTTCTTATAAAGTATGGGGTCCGTCATGAGATTGCAGCCGCATATCACCCCCAAACCAATGGCCAATCAGAAGTCTCGAATCGGGAAGTTAAGCGAATTTTGGAGAAGGTGGTCAATCCGTCACAAAAAGATTGGGCCATACGATTAGATGATGCCTTATGGGCATAACGAACATCTTACAAGAACCTTATCGGCATGTCACCATATCGAATGGTCTATGGAAAGGCGTGTCATCTTTCGGTAGAGTTAGAACATAATGCATACTGGGCAATTCGTAACCTGAATTTTGACTTACAATCAACTGGGGAGAAATGACTACTACAACTAAATGAGATGGATGAATTCCGGCATAATGCTTATGAGAACGCCAAACTATACAAGGAGAAAGTCAAAACATGGCACGATAAGAAAATCATTGATCGGAAGTTCGAACCGAGACAACAAGTATTTCTTTTCAACTCTAGATTGCGTTTATTTCTTGGGAAATTGAAATCTCGCTGGTCAAGGCCGTTCGTGGTGGTATCTGTCGTTCCACACGAAGTTGTTGAAGTGGAAGAACCAAATTCCACACGAACATTCAAAGTCAATGGTCAACGACTTAAGCATTATTGGAGTGGGCCCATCAATCGTCAACCTATGGTTGCGCATCTCTCCGATCCAGCGGTCAATTGAGCAATATAGCTAAGTTGGGTTGCCGACTATAAACCAAGCGTTATGGGGAGGCAACCCCAAGTTTTTATTTTATATTTGCATTCATTTGATTTAGTAATACCCTACTTTAGCATTATACTAGAATTTTTGGATATTTATTGATAATTACTAACACATTGATTCATGTGGAAGGACAAGGAATTTATATGGCCCATAGCTCTCAAGTGTAGCTCCCCGGTGCCCATATCATACGTGCAGCCAGCGCCCCCGCGCTGCAGATCAGACACTTGAAGCAACCACAGCGCCCCGTCGCTACCATAAAAAGAGAATCCAGCGCCCCAGTGTTATATTGCAGAAGCCTCAAAGTGGACACAACGCCCCGGCGCTTAGAAAACAAAGAGGACCAGCGCCCCGACGCTAGGTGACAGAAACTATTGCTCAGCTCTAGCGCCCCGATGCTCTGTTCAATATAAACTATAGTTCTTTGGCGCTGGGAGATTATTCTACATGGCCCCAAAGCATTAAAGAGGAGAAGGGTCTGGGTCAGCCTCGGCTCCTCCAAAATTTAACAACCGATGGTTTGTGAGTGCCGCGGCCCAAGAACGCTACAGCCGCATGGCCACTCACTCACTAGTGTCGAAACGCGGTTTACGACCTGACCAATCAAAAGATGGAGAAATGGCGGTGATGATTGCTGAGAGGAATTGGTTCACAATCACCGAACAACCTGACCCGACAGTGATTGCAGTCGTTAAAGAGTTCTACACCAACGTTTCAGAGCACTACCACTATGGAGTGTATGTGAGAGGCAAGACAGTGGAATTCGGCGAAGAGGACATCAACAGGTGTTACCAGCTGCCGTTAGAGGGTCAACACAATGAGTATGCCAGTTTTGTGAGCCAAGGACCAGACTATGAAGTGATAATCTATGAGCTTTGTCAACCGGGCACAACGTGGACAATGTATGAACGTGGTAGCATGATGTTCCCTCATTCACGCCTCAGTCTATATGGAAAGGCTTGGTACGCCTTCATATGCGCCAAATTGATGATGTACACACATGTTAGCCATGTCACCAAGGAAAGGGTTGTGCTACTATATTCCATAATTCAAGGCTTGTAGATGGATGTCGGTCTATTCATTCAACAGTCAATTCTGAGAGCTACACGAGGAGGTACCACGGGAGGGTTATCCCATCCTTCTCTCATTTGTGCTTTATGTTCTAAATTTGGGGTCAAATGGAAGTCGGATGAGATTATTCAACCCCCAATGCCAGTGTTGGACCATAAAATGATCAGTAGGTATAGGGTGTGGACTGGTGGAGCAAATCACCCACGTGGATTGGGCTTTATAATTCCACAAGTTCCACAAGCTCCATAGGCTCCACAAGCTCTGCACGCTCCTGCTCCACCAACTTATGATCCCTCCTCTGTAGCCCACCGTGGTGTTGTACCCGATGCGGTTCAGCGCGAAATTGACGGTTGGTTCTACAATCTTGAAGCCCAAAATGTCCGCATGTCTGAACGCCAAGATGTGATCTACAAGTTTTTAGTCGACTACTTCACAGCCCAGACTGCTATGTATGCTCAGTTGTACCCTGGTGTTAATCTTAGCCATTTTCCTACTGCTCTTGTTCTGCCTGTGTTTCCCCCTTCTGATCAAGAGATGAGCGACGACGAGGACGATGCGCCCGAGGAATAAGCTCGTCAGGGAAGTCCTCTGTTTAAATTGCTATATTTTTTCGCATGAGGACATTGTTCTTTCTAAGTTGGGGGTAGTTTAGTTTTATTTGCATTTTTAGGTGGCATGTTTATAGTAGTTCGTGGAAATTAGGTTGTTAGTATGTTTTAGTTTGTTTGTTAAACTTGATGTTAACTTTTTAGTTAACTGTTGCATTTAGGATTGCACATAATTCCAGCTGTTAAATAGTTTAAGTATATTCGAGGCTAGTGGTGAAACTGAAATTGCATAAATAAGTCTAGTAAGGATTGTTAAACATGTGATGTGATTTCTTGACATGATTTAAATCTTTATCTATTTGAAACTGGTATTATCATGATAGCACATGTTAAGAAACAACTATGTTGGCTGATTAAGTTTAAATGGACAGATAATGGATTTCTAAAGGATAATGCTAGTTGAATGAAAGAATAACATGAATAGGTAGTGATGGCTGAAGTTAGACATGAATTTAAGTTATGTGGGGAATATAAGCTTTAAAAAAAATTCTAGAGTTAAAGCAAGACAACATGACGGTGTCAGAGTACGCCGCAAAGTTTAACGAATTAGCTAGGTTCGCTCCGCATCAAGTTGATACGGAGGCTAAGAAGGCAAGGAGGTTTGAGCTGGGCTTAAAACCCTGGCTCTACAACAAGGTGGCGGTGTTGTCGATCTCTACATTCGCAACACTCTTGGAAAAGGCTATCATAGCCGAGGAGGGAAGTGAGGTCATAAGCCTCTACAACAAGGAGAAAAGGAATAAGGGCAAAGTCTAGGGAGCTATGAAGGTGGAAACTAATAGTGGGAGTAGGAGTGGAAATGGAAAGAGGAAGGGGAACAGTTTTGGAAATATCCAGGTGAAGCAAGAAGGTGTGAAGAAGCAGGTGGTTCAGTGTGGGAACTGTGGAAAGAATCATTCCGGTGAGTGTCTGAATTTAAGTTTGTATGTTACAAGTGTGGGTAGGAGGGCCATATCTCTCCCAACTGCCCCAATTCAAGGGTGAACAGTGGGTGTTCCATGTGTGGGTCAATGGAGCATAAGGTGATGGATTGTCTGGAAAGGAGAATAGAGGCAGGGAGTGTGACTACTGGGAAAGGCAGCGGGACTCTGGCAATCACAGGACCAACTTCAACCAATAAACCAACAAAGTCAACCGCAAGAGTCTTCAATATGACCGTCCAAGATACCGTGGCAGCTGGGGATGAAACTTCAGGTATTATTCCTATAACTTTTATTTTCTTATACATGATTTTTCTATATATAGTAAATTATTTTATAAAAAATTTTAAAGGAGAAATTTGAGTTCTTTCAGAAATCAAATTTCCGATTAATCAGATAGACAAGCTTTATGTTGAATAGTTAAAGATCAGTCCGATCGAATCTACTTGAAATGAATGCATATGCTATTTACCCTAGTGTGCATAGGTTTTAAAATGGTGATTCCGGGGACAGAATCTTTATAAGGGATGGTGAATGTAATAACCCGATATTTTTTATATAATTAAATAAGAAATTTTGCGTATAAATTTTTTATTATTATTTTAAAGGTAGGAATATGTATAAGATAAAGTATATGTATATATGTGATAAATAAAAATATATTTATTACATGAATAATTACAAATAATTTTATTTTAGAATTATTGATCATTATATTCCAATACAAATTAATTTGGTAGTAATAATATATTTATTAATTAATTTCTATGAAAATATGATTATTATATTATTTAAATAATATATGAAATGATTATTGGAATTATTATAATAATTATTTTATTATATGAATTTATTTTAGATTAATTAAGTTAATTATTTTAATTTAATTAATAATGGTATATATGAAAGATGTTTCAGATATGGAATCCAAACCCTAATTCTGGATTTGGAACAAGGAATGAGAATAATAATATTATATTAAATATATTTTAGTGCTATAAATATGTACTGTATGTGTATATTGATAATAATTGGTCAATTACTGTGTACATGACAAAACCCTAGCATTACTGATAAACCCTAATTCAAAAGGTCAAATACGACTTTAAGAATTGTTTAAGTCGTTAGGTAATCGTGATAATGTAAATAATTATAGGTATTATACTTAATTAGGTAAAATCCTAATTATTAGGAACCCTAATTATTGACTCAAAACCCTAATCGCAGAATTTAAAACCCTAATTGTCAAATTAGGTACCCTAATCACAAAATTGGAAAACTAACTGTAATTAGTAATTCCTAAATCTAAATTGTAAATTCTAAGCAATTAGAAGACCTAAATTAATTTAGTAACCCTAATTTGTAATTTTTAGAAACTAAAATTATTTTTAAACCCTAAATAAAAATCCTATAAATCCATTTTTTCAAGACCTTAAGGTTAAACCCTAAGGGTCAAACCCTAAGGGTTTGCCAAGATTACAAAGTTGCCATTAAAATCACAAGTCAATTGACCAAAATACCCCTCTTGCATTATTAGTAGATAACTTGTAGATTTTGCTCTATTTCGAGTTGTTGGCCAACCCTACACTAGCCATGTGCTACAAATCTCAGCAACTCAGCCATTTCACCCTCCAAATACATTGCATCCAAGTAATATATATTGATCAAGAGAGAGAAAGTTTATCATTTAGCTCATTTGATCAACATACACTCAACTAAAGACTCTCTCTCTCTCTCTAACCCACGCATTCTCATAGCATTTCAGTCTCAAAAACAAGCCCCACTACCTCCACTAACAAATCAGAAGCCAAAAATCAAAATTAATCAAAGTGAGGTATAAAACCCTAACCTATAATCTGATCCTTGTAGCTATGTTAGATGTTATGATTTTGTGTTAAAACATGTTGTTTATAGTGTAAATAGATGATCTGGGTTGCTAGATGTTAGATCCATAACATTTATAGGCTCGGATTTGATGATTTTCAAAATCTGGAAATTTTTTAAAAATGTTCTCAAAATGAATGTCAGACCTCATAGATCAGTGATTGTTAATGAATTTTGTTTTTTGAAAGTTTGTAGTTGTAGTCTGCTATGAGATCTTTGATCTGAAACTTGAATCAAGCCCAAATCATGAACAGATTAAAAGTTATGGATGGTCAAACCTAGTTGACCGACCATGACTTTTCAAATCTGAAAAACCCAGATCGTGCCCAGGAACGCATGACAAGCACTTCATGGGCCCGGATCTGTCAGTTGTTTAATGATTTGGATATTTTGTTATATTAATATTATAGTATGATATATGGACAACATGATTTTACTTTTAGATCATTTATTCAGTAAACAGATTGGATTTGGAGGAAGGTCAAACCAAGCAGAAAGATCACGGATTGCGTTTTCTGGGTAACCCAGAAAACTCAAGCTCGTGGTTTCTGACATGGTTTGACCGGACAAGTTTGGATGATTCTGTTGTTGTCATAATGATTTTATGTAATGGATCTCTTCATTTACATGTTGGCTACACACTACAATCTTTATATCACAAAATAATTACATGAGCAGCAAGTTGTGGAAGCTCAAAAGTGGCTACTCGATCTGTTCTTCATTTCTGGGTAACCAGAAATGAAGAACAGCTCTGACAGCTATTTTACAAGCCCAAATCTCCTTCGTTTTGTGCTGTATGATCATGATTGTTGTTGTATCATGTAGTGTTACATTAGTTCTACAAATTCATGGTCAAACTTAGCCCCTCGTTAACTACTTATGAAGATTCTTGGTGCTAAAGAACACCTAAGGCGACGCTTTTTGTCGCTAAAGGCTATAGCGACAAACTTTTTAATTTTAATTAAATTAATTTCCAAAAATCATTTAAAATAGTAATTAATTTCTGAAAATTACAAAAAATATTTTAAAAATTATTTTAAGTTATAAAAATTAACTTTTAATAATTTGACATATTTTTCATAAATATTAGTATTTATTTGAATATTATTGATATTTAATTTATTTAATAAATGCATTAAATAAATTAATTATAAATGATTTTTATATTAAAAATTATTTTAAATAATAATAAAGTATTTAAAAATATTTTAAGTTGTAAAATATAACTTTTAATATTTTAAGACAAATTTCATTAATTATTTAATATTCATGATATTAGATTTATTTAATAATTGTATTAAATAAATTAATTAAAAATAATTTTAATATTATAAAAATTATTTTAAATGAAAATAAATAGTTTTAAAATATTTTAAGTTATAAAATATAACTTTCAATATTTAAAGATAAATTTCATTAATAATTTAATATTAATTTATTTAATAATTATATTAAATAAATAGTTTAAAAATGGTTTTATTGAATTAAAAATCATTTAAAAATGATATAAATGTTTTAAAAATATTTTAAGTTATAATTAAGGACTTTTAATATTTTGATAAATAATACATTAATAATTAAATATTAATGGTAATTATTTAAAAATGATTTTAATTGTTTTAAAATTCATTTAAGGGTAATAAAATGTTTTAAAAATATTTTAGTTATTCTAAATAACTTTAATATTTTGTAAAGGTTTCATTAATAATTTAATATTAATTAAATATTAATGATAATAGAATTATTCAATATTTAAATCATTTAAAATGATTTCAGTGTATGAAAAATCATGATAAATTATAATAATTATTTAAAATTTATTATAAGGCTATGAAAAATAATATGACTAATATTTAAATTATCTAATCGAATATTGAACTACATAATAGAGTTTTAGACTCAATAATTACCTGATAAAGTACACCGAAATGTTTTAGAAATTGATCTGGACTTAGATAATTTGACTAGATACGTATTTGTTTATGATCAAATGACTGCTAAACATATGTGACAATGTGATTAGGTTATGTGCTGACTGCAAATAGCAGTACTATATGATATGATATATTATTCTAATCGAACAAATGATCTTATTAATGATAGGTTTCGATATAAAAGATAAAACTAAGTTGCATAATTGTAAGCAACAGCTCAGGCAAGTATCTTAACTTTACATTTACTTTATGCAATAGACATGAGTAAAAAAGTTTCAGAATTATATTATCGTTATGCCAGATTATTAACTCTATTGTTATCCATTTTGTATCCAATCATTTGTATTCATACAAGTTCTTAAATTATCCGATCATTGTTTATCAACATAGTATTATTGTATAATCCAGATATTTATTTTGTTCATTAATTTCTAAATATGGTTAGACAAGTGTCCTCACTTAGATAATCATCGTATTTAATCACATGTTGATACATACTTATTGTTTTCTAGTATGTATACATTGACTTAAAAGCCGTCTATACTATTTGATTCGGCTAGACACAAACTTAAAAATATTGTCGAACATGATAGAACCCTATTGAAATCCAACCGAATTGTTTTGGTTCGGATTCCTGACTAAGTATCAACATCCCGAACATGGAAAACTTTTATGCGCCTAAGGCAGATAAGATGAACTAAAATATCGTTCTTGCATGTAGTATTGATCAATACAGGGCATAACGGGCTGATCACCCCCCGTGCCTGTATGTTATGACGGTTTGCAGATGAAGTTCTGTTAAACCTTATCAAAAATTGAAAACAAAGTTCATAGTATGTCGACTGCTCTCCATTTATAGTCAGTACGTAGTTTCAAAAATTTGATATAGAATAGATATGTTGTTATTATTGGTTCATCTTACTTCACAACTGTTGATTCGTTGTAGAAGTGTCATTCAAAGAAAATATTTACTTCGCTCAGCTAACACTTATTGTTTACTATTACTTGCTGGGCAATCAAATGCTCATTATTGCTTAATTTAAATATTTTCAGCTAAACGTGATCAACCAGAAGGTTCAGGCAAGAACAAAGGGAAAGGAAAGCTGACTGAATAAGTTTATATTGTCTTATGTAATAATTAGACTTTATTAAGATAATGATATCTATTAATTATCATGTAATGAATGTTTAAAGATCGCGTACCTGGGATTAGACTCTGATGTATGTAAATTAAGTTTAATGTTTATATTATTAGTATTATTATTTCTCTCATAGAAATGGTATCGTGAAGCACCGAGTTCGGGAAGTACCTGAATTTGGGGGCGTCACATTAATGGTCTGGGAGTCGTTGGTCGAAAGCTCGCTAAGGGGTAGCACTGTTAGCCTAATGGAATGAGACATTGCACAGTCATGGAAAATAAAAAAAAATGAATAAAACGGGAAAAGTGCAAAAAGCCCCCGTTAGAGAAAAAAAATAAAATAAAAATAGAGCATAAGTATCCGATCTTGATCCATGGACTTTGATAAGTGTGTGATTTTAGCCGGATCTAGTTTATTTTTGGAGTTCTCGAGTTTATACTGTATGATGTCTTCCAAGAAATCTATTATGTTTCTTATTTTGCTTTTCATCAGTTAACATGGTTGTTGAGCACACACGCACGATATCAATAATAACAGGTTTAGATTTGATGATTGTTGAGATGTTATTGATCTGTCTTGATATGATGTAATGGCGTGTTATTATGATTTTTCTGAGGCCTGATGAGTATACTTTGTTCTGTTCGGCTGCTGGAATTATAAACATGTAGATAGTTAAATTTACGTTTGCATGGTATATTTAGTTTTTCTTTATTGCATTGTGTTTTGTTGATTGAGGACAAACAACGGTTTAAGTTTGGGGGTATTTCATGAATGGGCAATATACCCGTGAATTGGATATATTCAGGCTTAAATTATTGTGTTCTCAAGTCTTTTAGAAGATTTTTTACTGTGTTTATTAATTATTTTGCAGATTGAGGAGAAGCAGGGACGAATTGGGGATTTTAGCATACGAGTGGCAAAACCGTGAATTCTTTGAACTACAGCGTCGGGGCCCTGCTCCCAGCACTAATCTCAGCGTCAGAGCGCTGAGGTTCATATTTTGTTGACCGAGGCACGTGTATAGAGCAAGATGTTGACTTGGATTAGGAATATGGAGCAAGATGTTGACTGGGATTAGGATTGGAGCAAGATGGAAAAGAGTATTTAAAGAACAATTAGCTGAAATTAAAGGACTAATCCATCATAGCTGAAGGTTAATCAAGGATTTAGCAGGAAATTGTGGAGAAGAATTCCAATTAAAGATTGAAGCTTGGGAGATTTTCTTTTAGAGTTTCTTCTTTTTCTTATTTTTAATTGTGTAATTCTTTCAAGATGATTTTTATGAGATTGTTGGTTTTATTTTTTGTTATGAACTAATTCTTTTATTAGGGCTACAAATTGAACCTTTTATGTCTATGAATTAATTATTCAATTTATTCAAATTATTTATGTCCAAGTGAATTGTTTATCATGTTTTGTGCGTATTGATTATTTATTTGGCCAATAATTACTGTGTTACTTTAGAAGGATTCGAAAGATGAAATTTAGGGTTGGAACTGGACATGGTAACATGTATGCTTAATTATTTGCATGAGATGAATAATTAGGGTTGTGAATTGAGTAGGAATATCTGTTCACTGCATGTAACAAATTGCGAACTGGAATTTAATGGGTTTGATTTAATTATTTTGCATAAGAATATCGCATAATTAATTGAATTGAATAGAAGTTATTTGTTACTTGGAAAAGGGCTTTTAACACTTAGAATTCCTGTTTACAATTCGGGAGGCGTAATAATTGTGTTAGTTGGATAATTGGTTTGTAGTACATAAATTGGGGATATTGTAGTCTTAACCTTTATTTAATTGAATTAATTTTAAGAGTAATCTAGTTTTAATTGATTAATTTAGTTTTATTAATTAGAAAAATCATAAATTGCAGTTGTTTAAATAAAATTGAATTGGTATAGTACTAGTAGTTGGAGTTTATTGATTGGAATTCCTTGTGGGTTCGACACTTAATTTACCACTTTATTACTTGCTGACTGTGTATACTTGCACAAATAATTAATTGTGAAATCAGCCAACAGGTTCTAGGGTCATAACTAGTATGAGGGGTTTCGATACTTTTATTAAGGATTGTGGTTTGAGGGATATCGTTCTCTCTAATGCTAAATTTATTTGGTCTATAGATCTGAGGAACAGCAGGTAGCTACACACATTAACAAATTTTTGTTTACCAATGATTGGGAAATGAATTTATCAATCGGGTTCAGGAGGTGCTTCCTATTCCTATGATGGCTTCAGATCATTTTCTTATTGTTATTGAATCTAATACATTCAGGTGGGGGCCTACTCCTTTTCGCTTTGAGGATGTGGCTTTCTCATAATAATTTTGAAAGGCAGATTAAGGAGTGGTGAGATGTTGTCATTTTGAGGGTTGGCCAGATTTTGAATTTATGAAGAAGTTGAGAGCCATCAAAGTTAAATTGAAGGAGTGGAATAAAGAGATTTTTGGTGACTTACGGTTAAGAAAAGTTGCGTTAGTAGGGGAGGTGAGAGACATTGACAAGTTAGAAGAAGATGGTCCTTTATCTGGAAATTTAGCTAGAATGAGGGTAATGCTTAAGGAGGAGTTTGAAGAATTAGTCAGGAAAGAAGTTTGTTGGAGACAAAAGATAGAAGCTAATTGGGTTAAATAGGGGAATTGAAATTCTAAGCTTTTTCATAAAGTTGCGAATGGAAAGTGCAGGCAAATTTTTGTCAAAGAAATTGAATTGGAGTCAAAAGGAGGTTCATAGGTCTAATGACTTGATAGCTAATGATATAACTAATTTTTTAAAAGATTTGTATAAGGAGGATAGTTATGCTAGGCCTATGATTGAGGGGCTGCAGGGGAATCCTATTGAAGGGGATAAGAGTTTTTGGTAAGAGAGACCTTTTGAGGAGGAAATTAGACAGGCCATTTTTGGGATGAAGGGTGACAAGGCTCCAGGTCCGAATGGATTTTGCTTAGCTTTTTTTCAACAATGTAATGGAGTCTTGTGTAAAATCATTAACTCTACCTTTATTAATTTAGTTAATCAGGATATATCCATCCGGGTTAGAGATTATAGACCTATTTGTTTAGTGACCAATGTGTATAAGATTCTCACTAAGGTCCTTTCTAAACGTATTGGAGATGTCTTAGATGATATTATTTCTTCCAACCAGAGTGTTGTTGTGGGTGGTAGACAAATTCTAGATGCAGCTTTAGTTGCTAATGAGGTGGTGGAAGATGTGAGACGAAGAGTTAGTAGGGCCTTGATTTTAAAGTTGGATTTCGAGAAAGGCTATGATAGGGTTAATCGAAGTTTTCTAGATAAGGTCTTAAATAGGAAAGGTTTTGTGCCGAAATTGAATATGTGGATTAAGGGTTGTTTTTTTTCTTCCCATCTTTCTATGATTGTTAATGGTGAGCCTAAATATTGGTTCAATGCATCTAGAGGCCTTAGACAAGGGGATCTTCTTTCTCCATTCTCTTTACTCTTGTGGTGGATGTTTTGAGTAAGATGATTCAGAAAAATGAGATGGCGGATCTTGTTAATGGATGGGTAGTTCATAAATATGAAGTTAGAGTTTCTCATCTTCAATTTGCGGATGATACCATTCTTTTACTCGCTGAAGGTGTTGTAGGTTTTAAGAATGTCTCGTCGCTCTTTCAAAATTTTGAGCCTTTAGCGGGTGTGAAGATTAATCTTTCAAAGTGTAATCTCGCTGGCGATATGGAGGATGTTCTTGTTTCTTATGCTTCACTAGTTGGGTGTGAAGTCGAGTCCTTACCTATGACTTATTTAGAGGTCCCTTTAGGTGGCAACTCGAGATCTCAGTCTTTTTGGGATCCTGTAGTAGAGCGAATGGGTAAAAGGTTTGATTGTTGGAAAGGTGCTTTCTTCTCTTTGGGTGGGAGGATTACTTTTATTCAGGCTCGTTATTTAAGGTCCCGATAGGGGTAGCCAAATCTCTTGAATGTATTATGTGCAAGTTTTTATGGACTGGGGATAGCAAGGATAGGAAGTTCAATTTGGTTGATTGGGATTATGTGTGTCGTCCTAGAGATAGGAATGGGGTTTAGGTCTTGAGAACTTGATGTCCAAGAACCGATCTCTAGTGGGCAAATGGCTATGACGCTTTCTTTTGGAACCTAACTCTCTTTAGCATCAGGTGATTAGAAGCAAGTATGAAATTCAACAAAATGGGTGGGATGCAAATCATTGTCCTTCTTCTGTTACTTATTCTACTTCTCAGAAATTTATCTCCACGCTTCCTTTCATTTTCTTGTTCGTTTCCAAGTTGGTAATGGCTTGAGAATTCGGTTTTGGAAGGATATTTGGATAGGAGGTGTTCCTCTTTCAATAGCGCTTTTCCTCGTCTTTTTTACCTCTCGTCTAAGCATAACTCCATATTTCCAACTTTTATACTTGGGAGGGAGATTCAATTTCTTGAGATTTTCATTTTTTTCGTAATTTAAATGATAGAGACGGAGAAATTCTCTTTATTTATTCGACTTCTTAATTCAGCTTCCTTTTCTTGGTCCTTGGATATGCATGTTTGGTGTTTTAATTCTTCGGGAATCTTCTCGTGTCTTTTTTTCTTCACTTACTTATTGGGTTATCGTCCAGTTCATCGTTTTCCTCTAGCCTCCTATATTTGGAAAGCAAAGGTTCCATAAAAAATTAATGCTTTTATGTGGTCCTTAACTCTTTATCGGATTAATACTAATGATGTGTCAAAGGCGTAGGTCTATCAAATCTTTATCCTCAGATGTGTGTGTGTGTAATTGTTTGAAGTATAGTGAGTCTCATTCTCATTTGTTTCTTCATTGTTCGGTGGCTTGGCGATTGTGGTGTTGTTTATTTAATATGATGGGGGAAAGTTGGATATGTCCCTCTTCGGTGGAAGATCTTTTCTATGCAAATTCAAGGTTTTGGTCATACAATAAGAAGTAAGGGTGTAAACGAGTCAAACCGGAGCGAACAGAGAGCTACTCGAATTCGACTCGAAATGATAAATTCGTACTCGAATTCGAATTATATTTGAAAAATCCTACTCAGATTCGACTCGACTCGAATATTAACTACTCATGAGCTTCAAATTCAAGCTCAAATTCGAGTCTCCACATAATAACTAGTTTTATAATAAATATAATTATAAATTGAATTTGTTATTTTACTTTAAAAAATATATATATTTATTATTACACTTTACAAATATAAAATCACAATTAAAATCAAAAACAAAACAAAAATAATAACTAATTATCCTAATTTGATTTAAATTTGTATATATTATAAGAGAATGTATCGAACATCTATCGAATATATATTAACAAGTATGTATCAAATCACAATCAAAATTCGAGTAGTTTGAATCTTAAAACGAGTGAAAGTATAACATTGCTTTCGATTCTACTCATATTTTTATTCGAACTATTTTTAATGCTCAGATTTGGATCATATTATTAACGAATTCGGGTCTCGCTCGTATTTTTTCGAGTCGAGCCCGAATCGAGCCTGAACTGTGTTGGCTTGTTTATAGCCTTAATAGGAAGATCGCTTGTTTTGCTATTTTATGGGGGATTTGGTTTGAGAGGAATGCTAGAATTTTTTGGGAATACAAATATTGAGTTATTTTGGGATAAAATATCTTTCTTTGCTTTCTTTGGACTCATGCAATGGGAGCATTTGGAGGAATTTTTTATCCGGTCTTCAAAGAGATTGGCAAGTGGTGCTTCATTAATATCAAGTTTTTCTCATTTTTGTTTTCTTTATTTTCTGTTCGGAGACCTTCATGTTCTCGTCATGCGTTGTAATTTTCTCTTCTAATCAATAAAGTATTCTTCTTTTATCAAAAATAATATAAAATTAAAAAATAACAATGACTGTTTCAAAATCCTGTGTGTATTTACATTTCATCTTTGTATACTACAAGACTGTGCAACCCCAATAAAATAGTAGTTGTGAATTCAGTAATTTGTCTTTGGTATCTAGAGTAGAGTAGAGTATCTGTTAAGAAAAAATATCCCTATTTTGTGTAGCAACTGGGTTGATAGGTGCTCTCTGGTTGCATAGGAATATCGACATTTGGACGACAGAGAGGTGAATTAAGCTCATTATCTTCAAGAACTGTTCTCCTAATCCTGCTTCAAAGTGTGTTTTCTTTATCCTGCTTGTTCCTAAAGCTGGGGATCCTATCTTTCAGGTTTATTTCTTTTATCCTGATTGTTCTGACAAGTTGAGGATAAATGTCAATGGTGTCTCTTAGGTGTATATGCCTAATGGAGGAATCCACAAGGATGGAATAGCAAAGGATATCCAGAAATTTGGATGCATAATGGTGTAATGGAGGGGACTATAACGCTGTTAGATTTTCTTCCAACATAAGGGGCCGCGAGAGAACTTCAATAGATTTACCTGTAAAGCAGGGAACTTGCTTGGCTTGATGGTAAAGAATCCCCTTCTTTCTCCAAGATTGATATGTTTCCTATAATTTAGGAAGAGATCTTGGGATTATACTAGGGCTTGTATCTATACTCAAATTCTATTGGATCATATGTATATTACTATAATATCCTGTTTTGTTTTCCACAAAGCTACATGTTCTTAATGTCCTTTGGGAAAGAGACCGTTTTACAGAGGTTCCCATTTCTGGTATTTCAGCCTACAAGGAGAATGTATAACTAAAAGAGAAAATTGATAAATGAAGGCTGCATTCCCCAATAGAGCATTCAGATTCTTAGGCTCAATAAACCACCTTGAGATGCAGTTGAAGTTGTTCTTGTAGCCTTGTACAGTCTTATATAAATAAACCATATTTACAATGTGGCAAGCTAGTGCATACTGTATAGATGAATTCTTTTTGGTATTCTTCTTTAGAATTTAGAATTTAAGTTCTTTCTTCATGTCGGGTAGAGTCAATCTTGGAATGGACATAATACTATTGAGGCATCAGGCATGCTTAAAGCCTTAAACGTGTTAAGCCTTTACTTTCTCTCTTTCTAGATGGCAGGTTTCACATGTGGTTTGCCATAGTTATCAAATACTCTTGTTGACTTAGCAATCACGAATATAGTACTCTTACATACCAATTCTTTAGTTGACCTAGTGAACCATGTAGATTCAAAGAAAAAAATTTAATTATAAGCACTCGTACAAAGCATACTGTGATTTAGCACAAGTAGCGTTCCACGTACATATATAAGTTCCACGTAAAGGTGTAAATGAGCCGAATCAAGCCAAGTATCGAGTTGCTCAAGTTTGATTCATAAAATTTATCGAGTATGAAATAAGGTTTGATTAAGTCTCGTTTAGCTATTAAGTTGAATACGATCTCGAATCGAACCCAAATAGTTTGGATTTTTCGAGCGAATATGATCGATAAATAGAAAATTACAATTTGAAGAGACTCGAGTAATATATCGAACTTTAAATTTTGTTCATATTTGAATCGTTTATATTCGAGCTCAAATCAAACTTTTAGTCGAACAAATACGAATCAAGCTACAGGTCCCAACGTCACAACAAAGGTGCAAGCTATAGACTGGGGGGAAACTAATGCTAAGTACATGTGTTGGCAATTACATAAACTTATCAATTGGCTAAGAACAAGTGAAAAAAAAAACTTCAAAGTAATTATGAGGCATAAAAGAAAGCATAGAGAATGCTAGAAACCCAACTCAATATTATCCTTATAAATTTGAACTTTTAACTCAATATTATCCTTGTAAATTTGAACTTTTTGGACTTGAAAATTACACCTTAGAATACATCTAATGTATAGCAGAATTAAACCACATCGTTTATTTTTTCTGAGCAGTTCAGATGCCTAAAGGTCAACCATCCCTTTATAATCAATAATACAAATAATTAACTAAGACTCACTGGACGAGGCTGCATCATCTTTGTGCTTGATCATGCCAGAATCAACAAGAATTGGAATCTCTGCTGCAAGCCATGGCGCAAGGCCCAAACAGAGTGCATGCGCTATACCAAACCTAGGACTGGTAAACAGAAGTCAACATCAATAGAATCAGTCGGTCAACCACGTTGAAGTTTAATTTATAAAGATTAGAAAGAAAGATTTCTCAATATACAAAATCTACATGCCTTTCCAACTATTAAACTGAGAAGATTAACAAGGCCACTAAACCACATAATATTATCAGCCTTAGTCTGACACTAAATTTCACTTAACCAAGTGCTTTAGTTAATTCTAACTTTTTCCCAATTTAAGAACATTTTTTCGCACGCAATTAAATATATAAAAGGGGACGAACCCAAGTGCCGCATAGTATACAAAGCATAGGGGGGGAGAGAAAGGCACACCTATTCCCCAGACAAAACAAAATCACAACATATACAAGGAACCTCTCAAAAGATACCTACATAAGGTTTCTAATGAACTCCCCCAAAGAATCCAAAAAATGCACAATAGAGCCCAGATACGCCTCACTAAGCCCAAAAAAAGAGAGGAGCCGCTTACAAAGAAAGCCCTTGCTCTTCCTTCTCTATATTGGCACAAGCCTCAATCTAATTTCATGTTTCCTTCCCTTACTTTCCCATGTAACCAAAAAATATGAGTGGAACTTTTACATAGACCAGTGCCATGCATACGACTAAGTAACAAAGAACCCTTAGAAATAATTCAAAATGCATAACTTATAGTAATGTTATTCATAAATGTGACGCAGTGATGGGGATCGATGATTTAATTGCCTTATTTATTTATTTTGTTTATTTCATTATTATGGACTTGTTTTAATTAGTTGGGGTATTTTAATCACTTGTTTTAATTAGTTGGGATATTTTTGTCTTTTTGGTCCCCAAGTCCAATTTAGGGTTGTTTTGTTTATAAATACCGATATAATGCTCCTTGGGAAGTTATTCTGGATAATATAATCATTATTGGCTTTTCTTTTATCATGGAGATATCTTTCTAGAGTTAATAGACGCAGAGTTGAAACTCTAAACCGTAGAATTTAAGCGTAGAGTTTAGATTCTAGCCTTATTTATATATTAATCAATTGCAGAATTTTGTTTATAAATTGTCCTACATCAATTGTGGTATCAAAGCTTAAAGTTTCTCTATTAATTTTTCAGTTTTTGGGAGATCTTAGGTTTAAAAATAAAAAGGTCGGAAGTACTATTCATGTCGCGGACCACTATTCATTTGCAAGATTCTTTCATCACGCAGATTCTTGTTTATCACGAGTTCTTGTTCATCGTAGTTCATTAAAAAATAAAAGGGAAGAGGAGAAGAAGAAGGTTGCTCTTTATTCTCTTTCTTTATTGTTGTTATTCTCTAGGGAACAAGAGTAACCCTAATCTCTAACTTATAAATATTTTGTCAAAATTACAGTTTACAACCCATGGTTTTCACAACTTTTTAATTTTAACCTCATAGTTTGTACACTTTTCACTTATACCCTTTCATCATTTTTAAATTAGCCCTACACTTTCTAAATTCCTATTTTAGCCCTTATTTTTTTTATTTTCAGTTAGGCCCTTAAGTTATAAAAAAAAGTTTTACTTTATTTATTTATTATTTTATAACCCATTGTCTCAAACATCCAATGCCTCAAACCACTAAAGAATTGATTGCCGAAACAAAAAAGTATATTTGGTTTCTTACCAATGAAAGTAACCAAGTATACTACCATGTGGTCATAGATATTTGAAACACAAGGAGGAAGAGCTTAGATGGGATATGGCTGATGCACAAAATTACGTTGAAAAACTAGAACGTCGATATCAAGATGAACAAAGAAAAGTTGAAGCAAGAAAACGTCAACAAGTTAAAGTAAGAGAACTTGAAAAGGCTACACAAAGAGTGATTTCTATATATTCTTCTATAAAAGATGACATATCTTTATTAAAAGATGACATATCTTCTATAAAAGAAGACCTTATTAATTTGCGGGCACATCCTCTTGCTCTTGAGAAAGAAGATGAGGATGGTTTAAATTTTGGGGATGTGACGTGTCCATGAAAATTCTTGAAGTTCCAAAAGTTAAACCAGAGATTCTGTATGAGGAACAAATTGAGGAAACATTTAACGTTGCTTTGGAGTTGTTCGTTACCGAGGAAAGGACGATTCGAGAAGTTGATCTAATCCAAGTTGACATTGTTGACTTCGTTGTTTCAGAAAGCTTATTTTCAGCACCTTTGAATATGAAAGCGATGCTCTCATCAATTCTCTTTCCAAATTTTTTTGAGTCTTACCTTGTGATGATGTTGTCAAAGGTGTTCCAAAATGTTCTTCAATTGCAGAGGAATTCATTGCTTATTCTTTCATATCATAGAACTCGATGTTGAGTTTTCTCCAACAAGAGGAGAGTGATGGGGACTCCAAGTCAAGGACAACGAAGAGATTTTTTATATTTATTATTTGGAGTTTTTGTTATGTTTAATACAAAAGTAGTTGATGTGATTTATGTATTTTATTTATTAGTGGAGATATGGGATACTAATTAGTAATTATGAATTTTTAATGTTTAGTAAGGGTATCTTACTCTTTTAGTACTCTTATTCTTATTATTCTCCAAGTAACATTAGGGTTTTGAGTCTCTTTAAATAGTGATGTAATCCCCACAAGTCATTTAGTCATTTATATTGAAATTGATTATTTCATTCAAACCATAGAGGTATCCAACCGTAGAGGTATTTTATCCATCTTGGTGTTGAATACACTTCCTAAATTGATTATGTCATTCATTTTACGACCATCTTAGATGGTATCCTACTCCTTGGTAGATGTATTTTATGTGGGGCCTATCCATCTCGGAGAGATGGTGATATATTAATTTTTTAATGATTTACGTGGAGTGGATACAAATCGTAAAGAGATCCTAGTAGTTTTTAATAATTCTTAAATTTATGTTTGTTTCTTAAGTTTTAATAGTTTAAATCCTAGTTTATTTTATAAATAAAACTAATACGTTAATTCTTCATCCCAAATTTGTCAACAATATGGATGTGTTTGAACCTAAAGTTTTATTATCTTTATTATAAATTGTTTTGCTTTATAAATCCGTTTGAATCTTAGATGGAGAAAAATTATTAATCACATCAAACTTAAAGGAATCAGATGATAAAGTTAAAGTTGTATGAAGTCTATTGGCAACAAAACAATAGAAAGTAATTAATTACAACCTAAAGAACTGAATGGAATTATCCATTCGATAATGAAAAGAATTATTCAAACAAAAAAGTACCAAGTTTTATGAATTAAATCTGTACTTGGTTTCTTTTTTCTACATACAAGTATGAATTTTATTTGCCCATGAAATTTTAACAAATTCAACTTAACAATTAAGCAAGGCAGAGAGCAATCATACCAGTTCTTAGCCCAAAGCGGCTTGAAATGCACAGTCAAGCAAATTTTCCCTCCTCTATACATCTAAAACCACAAACAATCACATCTATTCAAACTACTTCAAATTGAAAAAACAATCAAATAAAAAAAATACTTTTTCACTAGTACTTTTAAATGAATACCTTGTGAGTTTTCCCGTCAAGTTGTGGCAGCTCAAGCTCCGGCGCGGTGGCCGGATAAGTAACCGGAATGTCGAATTGGAGGTCAAATTCATACTTGAGGAGATTGTGGACGTACCAGCACTTTCCGGTCCACCGTGTGCCCTCCGGATTGGCGGCCGAAATGCGGAACCAATCGTTGTCCTTGGACTTGTTCATGGAAGTATAGGCGATCAGGGCCTTGTACTCCTCCTTCAGGCGCTGCGTCCATGCCGCTCCGTCGCGTGGTCCGGCCTTGGTGGATAGCAGAGGGATTTGCGTTAGGGTTGATTTCGTGTTTGGGTCCCAACCCTCCATTCTTCCAAAACCCTAAAACAATTCTCCCGTCTTACCCCTTTCCCTTCTCCCTTCTCCCTTCTCCCTTCTCCCTTTTGAGTTCACTTCAAACGCTTTGAAGGAAAAAAAAAAGTCAAAATGTATTATTGCTATAATATTTTTTGAAAAGAAAAAAATTAATTTTTCTCATTTAAAAATTAATCATTTAAATTTTTTAAAGTAACTAGAAATTTTATTATTGATGTAAATTTATTTAAGTTCTTATATAATAAACTATTTTATTAATAATATACGCCTATGTTTTCAAATTATAAGAGACTTTTGAAAGTTAATTTAAAATATTTTTTCCTTCTCCAAAGATTAAGATGATTTATCAAAAATTATGAAAGGAAATAAATTTTATAATGAATAAGTACGAATAGTTTACATTTTTATCATTGACTAAAATATAAAAATTCATCTTAGTTTTGAAGTTAAAAGTATTTAAACTTATTTTAAAATATTAACAATAATTTTATATTTTGAATTTTTTTTTAAATATTTCGTAAGTATGGAGTTATTCATAGTTATCTTGTGAAACATCTTCCAACCAGCGTCTTTACTAAGTTGTTGACCCTCAAATAGTAAATTATTGTTAAAAGGCAGAGGCTATTTTATATATATATTTATATAAAAAATAATTATTAATAAATAATAATAACATTAATATCTTATAATAAAATAATTTTTTATTATTCATTATTTATAAAAAAATTATCTCAAATTGATTTAAAATACATGATATTAATATAATAATATAAGTAAATTTAACTTCAATATTTAAGTAAATTGCATTACATGTTAAATCGACTTTTTAATCTATTTTGGATAGAATATCTCATCGATGTGATAATTATTATTATTATTAATATTTACTTAAATTTTTGTAAAACTTATGAAAGTTTTTGAAAAATAAAAATTTAAATTACTTGTACGCACTTCTTTCTACATTACATGTTTATATACTGCCTGACGCTGGGAAAAATTTAAAAAAAAATTCCTAAATGTGCTTTTACCCTTTGTAATATTTCCATTTATTTATTATTCTATTTAAAGGGTGATTTTTAAGAAGAAAAAATCGACATTTAGATTTTGAAATGATTAATTATAATGATGAGTCAATTAACTAGAGTCGTCAGTTGGTAAAAGTTTAAATGAATGTATCAACTCATCCGAATTTTAGGATTTTCGCAATCAAGACGACCCATATGTGACTTCGAAAAAGTGGTATGCAATCGAGGTTCATAGAGATCGGGGTCTTGCTTAAGCGATGAGAAGGTGTTAGGTGATAACTAGTTTTATACTTATTTATCCGGTATCTATTTCTTGAATTAGTTGCTTAAACCTATGTTTTGTAGTTACTTTTCATACATTTTGTGCTCATTTTGTAGATATTATGCTTGGGAACTGTGACGCCCCCAAATTCAGACCACTCATGTCTCGAATTCGGTTCGCCATGTACTACAAATCTATTGACTAAATAACAACTCATGCAACGAAAATAACAGAATAGATTACATTTATTTAATATAATCATTCACGTCCCAAGGTTTCGTAACTTAAAACATCTCTTACATAACTTAGTCATAACTAATACATAACACAATGTCTTAACATACTCATAATATTTCTAGACAAATATGAACTACTACATAGCTTTGCCCTTGCCCTTATCACTGTCTGAGGGCCCGCCTTGTTGTGCCTTAACTGAAATGTTTTTAGGAAAAGCAAGAATGAGCAACAAGGTTGCTCAGCAAATAATACAACAATAAGAGTGCTCAATATAGTTTTATTTTCTCCAGGGTACAATAATAATGATAGTTCAAGGATAGCAAGAAGTATCAATGGTTCTCAACAATAGTTGCTAAGAACAGAAATATATCAATAAGATTCAACGCTTAATCAATTCAAGATTTCAAAGTAATAAATACTGAGCAGTCACTAAAGACTATAAACTTCTACTAGAATTAACAGTAATAAATTGATAATTCAACAAAAATGAGTACAACGGGTGATCAGCCTAAAGTACCCTACGTTATGCATATCGTTTAATCGTACTCAAGTGCGCACGTCGATCTCCCGACAATTATAGTTTCCCTTCAAAGAAGGTTATTCATGTGACGAACGAGATTTTTGTAATTTAATTCTTAATATTTATTGAATTAAATAAATATTTTCGATGATTTAATTATTAGATTAAATAATTAATTGATGCAATTGTGATAGATTAATTTAATTATATGTGTTATATTTATTAAATTAATGTAGAGAATTTTATTATTCAAAGTATGTAATTATTAGGTTTATTAAATTAAAAGAAATATTTAATAAGCCTAATATCATTTTATAATTAATGAGAAAATTAATTCTATGACTATGTGAATTAATGAGAAATTATTATATTTTATTCAAATTAAATTAAATAATATAATTGAGTTATTGTATAATTGGGTGTGACATGTTTTAAACTATAGTATAAGAGATTTATTAAATTAAATGGTTTTGAAACCTATTCTTGCTAGCCAAACAAGGCCCTAAAGGGAGTTATTAACAGTTACCCATGATTGGGTTAATCGGCCTTATCTTCTTGTCGATTCATTTTCCTTTATTATATTATCGTATTCTTTCTTTTTCATTTTTTCTAAGTCTAGAAAATAAACAGAGAAAGGTTGAGAGTTCACAAAGAGAAATTGTGAGAGTGTAATCAACAAGTATTTGTGAAAGGATCATCATTGATCATCCCTTCTAATCTATACTCTGGGTAATTTCTCCAAACCAATTCTATTTTACGTATTTAA
This sequence comes from Panax ginseng, assembly GCA_020205605.1. Lineage (NCBI taxonomy): Eukaryota > Viridiplantae > Streptophyta > Magnoliopsida > Apiales > Araliaceae > Panax > Panax ginseng. The sequence goes on along the minus strand of CM035140.1, from coordinate 81,032,869 downwards.
GATTTCATGAAAATGGCTTTCAAAGCTTTTGTAAAGTCTCTGTAATTAGGAAAGGGTATGATTATGAGTTTATGTATGTGTTAAATGTTACCATATCATATTTGATTATATATATATATATATATATATATATATATATTATGTGAACCATATCATCAAGATTCATAAAACATATGTATATATTTGCTTCAAAACTTACAGAGTATAGAATATGGCCATATGGCCTTATACGTGATTTTAATATGTCAAACATAAATGCTTTTTGTAAAATTCCCACTCTTATTTGATTATGCATGTTGATACGAAGAGACCAAACCTTAAATGAACGGATTCGGTGTTATAAAAAATCCGTAGTATTAATTTTCATGATTTATGTTCAAAACCTTCAAGAACATCAAGAACAGTGAATTTTACATATTTTAATTCTGTAATTATGTGTTTTAATGGGTTTAAATCATTATATAAATGTTGGGTAAATGATTATGCATGAATTATATCATGTGGGTATGTCTAAACTCGTGTAGAAAATAAGAAATTGGTAGAAATTGGCATGTTCTGCGATTTTTCGCGAATTGCAAATTCTATTTGATGGTATGCATGTCATGTGCCATTTGCATTTAATTCCATGTAATGCATGGGCCAGTCTCAAGTCATGTTGGCAAAACCAAAATACAATAGTGGCGCCACAGTGCCACTCTCCAGAATATTCAGAAATGAATTTTTAAAGTGTTAAGTCTAGCAATGTGGTATGAACCTAATTTAATAAACATAGAAATAAGTTAGAAGTATAATGAGATGTTAAAATAGATGCTTAACATGTAAATAACAAAATTTCATGTGGATTGAATTATTGAATACATAATTAGCTTGTCATTCGTGAAGTGTAAATTATGTGACAATGTAGTAAATTGACTAAGTATTGTCATAATCAAGTTAGACAAAAAGAATGAACGTTTGATGATTAGTTATGTTATAATTAACTATAGTTGTGAATGGAAATGATATATAGGATTAAATTCAAGGAACATGTTTAATTAACGTGTAATCTACGCACGAGGCAACTTTCCTAACCCTACTTGTTATCATTATTCAAGTTTATAAATCAAGTTCATTTGTTATGTTAAAGATTTACTATCTTTTCAAAGTATGATTCTGTTATACAATAATTGTTCTATTGTATACCTATTGAGATTGTTATTCATTATAAATATCATTTATTGTTAAACCTTGTTAGAATAGCGAATCCTTATTGATTCAACTAGTCCATAGTTGATGAACGTTCTAAATTCATAACCCTTATTGATTTATCCAAACCAAACTTCCTTTGGTGCGGACTCTAATGTCAAACTGAGATGAACAACCTGCCGAAAAGGATTTACTTATCGTTAGCGTTAAGATATTAATGCATAGTATGGTACTAAGGTGATCCCCCTAAGTAATGCGAGAAGAAGAGTCCATAGTCTTATGATTGTTAAAGGTTTCAAGTATAACCCTTGATAACCTGGACATAGTTCAAGTCTTATGACCTCAAAAATCTTTTGATTCTTGTTATTCATTCTTGATTCAAAAGTTGAGCTTTTATTTCGTAAGTCTTTGATTCACCTTCGCATGTTATTATACATTATTATTTCATTACTTTACTTGTGGAAAATAGTGCTCACTCTTGCGTAATAATAACATTGCGATTAAGAACGAAAGGTCCGATTTAACCTTCTACTAGCAAAGGCAAGGGCAAGATTAACAAGTGATGAAGACTTGTTGTTTTATATGATGATGTATTTACATTTAAGACTTAAGTTAATGATGTTGTTTAAGACTTATTTGTTTATATTTCCGCATGATGATTTTAAGGTTAGTATGACACAGGGATTATGTTTATTATCCAGGATGTTGTAACCCCATAAGGGGAAGATTTATTTCTATCTATTGCATGGTTTGCATTTATTATGGGTAGATAGATAGATGATATTTGTACAATGAACACCAAATCCCGTGGAATCGAAGTACCTGGATTTGGGGGTGTCACAAGTTGGTATCAAAGCTGTAGGTTATGAACCTTAGGTGGGGGAACAACCTTAGGTAGTAGCCTTATAGGAAGAACATAGTGATGGAAAACTCTTATCAAGTTATAGGAAATGAATTTTTGTAAATTCATTGAAGATAATAAAAGACTTTATGTGCTTATGTGTTAAATTATGTGCTCACTAGTACGACTTAGTAACTAAAACTAGAAATATTGTTGTCAGGATGTCGGATGTTGGAGGAACTAGTCGAGCTGGGGAGGAGGAACCCCGAGTACCTACAGTACCTACAGAGGAGGAGCCCCGAGACATTCATGTCGTTAGGGAACAGTTGGTACAGAGGGAGTCATCTCCGTTGATCACCGTTGTTGGTCGAAGCATGAACTGGCCGATCCTCGAGGAGGAATTTGAAGAGAAGAGGAAGAAGAGGAGTTTCCTGACACTCCATTGATCTTTGAGATGTACAACACATTATCTGACCGTAACGTGAGAGTTACGAGATGAGGTGTAGGATCTGGTTGGAGGCGATTATTGATGAGATTACTCTCGGCGAAGGAGAGGAGATTTCGACTCTTCACTCACGACTGGGAAATGTAGAATGGGATTTAGTCCACGAGAAGGGTCAAACTGAAGATAAGACCGAAGAGATAGAGAAGTTGAAGAAGGAAATGAAGGAAAGCTCTGAAAGGCTGATTATAGCAGAGGAAGGCTGGCTAAGAGAGTCACGTCGTGCTGATCTTGCGGAAGAGGACGGTCGTGCAAAGAAGACAAAGCTTGGGGAGACGTACTCTACACTTAATCATGCAATGGATGAGGCCTAGGATCGAGTTTTAAGGTACCCCATCCAGTTCGAAGGACTTCCATCGTACATGCTGGATCGCAGGACGATGTCTCGCATCATGGAAGAGGAGCGTAGCAAGGCTATTCAGCGCCTTGACAGACAGTGATACAATTTGTTTAATTATGTGATAAACTTGTCTATTATTTAGATGTAAATTCTGATGTAGTTATGAACAAAGGAATATTTTTAATATTTAAATCCTGGGGATTCTTTATCTCAGGATAGTTGATGTAAATAGCAATGATGCTATCGTCTAATGTTAAAACTTTTGATTTGAATGAATATATATCAAGTTGTTTGAGATAATGTGTTAATAATTATATTAAATTGTTGAGTTAAGTCTTAACTATATAGAGAATTTAATAGAGATTTAATAAGCATATATTTTAACAGAAATATGCCGCCAAGAATAAGACAACAACGTCAACCATCTCAGGAAGAGTCAACAAATAACAACAATAATGCCAATGTTAATCCCATTCAGCAGTTGGTTAACTTACTGACTGGAGCAATGAATAATCAACCTCAAGCTCCACCAAATACTACATTTAAAGATTTCAAGGCGGTGGGACCGCCAGAGTTTAAAGGTTCATGAACCCGATCAAGGCTCAAACGTGGGTTATGGAGATGGAGAAGGTTTTCGACATTGCTAGGGTTAGAGAATACCAGAAGACCGCTTTTGCAACATTTATGCTGAAGTCTGAAGCTAGCTATTATTGGAAAGCAAACAAAGTTCGTGGAGGTGAAGGTGTAATTATTTGGGAGAGATTCAAAGAGATGTTTTTCGAGATGTATTTCCCGACCAGCTCACAGAACCAAATGGAGGTTCAATTTCTGGAATTGAAGCAGGAGAATATGATCGTACTTGATTATGCGGCTAGATTCAACGAGTTGGCGAGGTTCGCCCCGTATCAAGTACACACGGACGAGAGAAAAGCCAGAAGATTCGAACAAGGACTAAAGCCCTGGGTATATAGTAAAGGTGGAGGCGAGGCAGTGACAAAGTTCAACCAGGAACAAAAGAAGAAGAGGAATGAGAATGAGACTAAGAATGGGAGTGGTAGCGGTGGAAACAACAATAACAACAACAACAACGGCTTGAAGAGGAAGTGGAATGGGAGCATTGGTGCTGGACACCAGCAGGGTAACCAGCAAAATAAAAAGTTTGAAGCATGTGCGACATGCGGGAAATTTCATAAGGGTGCGTGCTTAATGGGAAAGCGAGTATGCTTCAATTATGGCCAGGAGGGTCACATCGCCCCAAGTTGCACTCAACCAAAGAAGAATGTGTGCTTCACGTGTGGATCCAAGGATCACTTTGCTCGTGAATGTCTTAAGAAGAAGGATGGAGTGACAACCAGAAGCAATGGAGGTAACAATGGAGGTACATGGGCCACAGCCAGAACCTTCAATATGACTGTACAAGATACTGTGCAATCAAAAGATGTAGTGTCAGGTATTATCTCAATCAATGATATAAATGCTTATGTATTATTCGATTCAGGTGCTACTTGTTCGTTTATATCTGATGAATTTTCTAAGAGGTTAGAATTGCTGAGAAGAAGCTGAATTTTCCTTTGAACATAGAAATTGCGAATAAGGAAGTAATCCTGTTAGATTCGTATCTGAAGCCGTAGGGTGAACATTAAGGAAAATATCTTGTTGGTAGATTTGATTCCATTAGACTCGGCCCGAATTTGATGTAATTTTGGGGATGGATGGGGAACATTCAAATATGGAGCGATGAATCAATTGTCACAAGAAGTGTGTAAACCTTATGACTCGTCAAAGGTAGTATTTTATGGTAGCAAGTCGCCTAGAGAAATGAAATGTCTAACGACTATGCAGGCCAAGAAATTATTGAGTCAAGGTTGTGTGGGCTATTTAGCTTACATAGTCGATACTCAGAAGAAGGGTGTGAAACTAGAAGAAATACTGGGTAGTGAGAGAATTTGAAGGCGTGTTTCGGAAGATTTGCGGGACTTCACTTTGACGGAGAAATTGAGTTCGTGATCTACTTGGCGTCGGGGACAACATCGATATCGAAGGCCCCCATCTGAGAATGGCTCGGTAGAAATGAAGGAACCGATGGTACAGATTGCAAGAGTTCTTGGACAAAAATATATTCAACCAAGCGTATCGTCGTGGGGGCGCCTTGATATTATTCATGAAGAAGAAGGGCGAATCAATGCGTCTTTGCATTAATTATAGAGAGTTAAACAAAGTCACTATTAAGAATAGGTATCCGTTGCCTAGAATAGATGACTTGTTTGATCGATTGAAGGTGCTAAATATTTCTCAAAATTGATTTGAGAAGTGGGTATCACCAATTGAAGGTAAGAAAGGAGGATATACCTAGAGCGACATTGAACTCGATGCGGACATTACGAGTTTACGGTGGTCTTTTGGTTTAACTAATGCCTATTGCATTCATGGATTTGATGAACAGGGTGTTTAAACCATTCTTAGACAAGTTTGTAGTGGTATTTATTGATGACATTCTGGTGTATTCCAAAACTCAAGAAGAACACGTGGAACATTTACGTTTGACATTGGAAACACTAAGAAAAGAAAAACTATACGCAAAATTCTCTAAGTACAAATTTTTGCTCGACCGTGTACAATTCTTGGGTCATGTTATTGACAAGAATGGGATTTCAGTAGATCCATCAAAAGTGGAAGCTGTAATCAATTGAGAACAACCAAGAACACCATCATGTTCTGCGATTTTTCGCGAACTGAAAATTCTACAACTGGTATGCCGCGCCGCAACGCCGGTTGCCTGCCTAATTCCCGAGCCGTAGCGCCATGTCTCAAGCCGTAGCACAAAAACCAAGTACAACAGTGGCGTCGCAACGCCACTCTCCAGAATATTCAGAAATAAATTTTTAAAGTGTTAAGTCTAGCAATGTGGTATGAACCTAATTTAATAAACATAGAAATATGTTAGAAGTATAATGAGATGTTAAAATAGATGCTTAACATATAAATATCAAAATTTCATGTGGATTGAATTATTGAATACATAATTAGCTTGTCATTCGTGAAGTGTAAATTATGTGACAATGTACTAAATTGACTAAGTATTGTCATAATCAAGTTAGACAAAAAGAATGAACGTTTGATGATTAGTTATGTTATAATTAACTATAGTTGTGAATGGAAATGATATATAGGATTAAATTCAAGGAACATGTTTAATTAACGTGTAATCTACGCACGAGGCAACTTTCCTAACCCTACTTGTTATCATTATTCAAGTTTATAAATCAAGTTCATTTGTTATGTTAAAGATTTACTATCTTTTCAAAGTATGATTCTGTTATACAATAATTGTTCTATTGTATACCTATTGAGTTTGTTATTCATTATAAATATCATTTATTGTTGAACCTTGTTAGACTAGCGAATATTTATTGATTCAACTAGTCCATAGTTGATGAACGTTCTAAATTCAGAACCCTTATTGATTTATCCAAACCAAACTTCCTTTGGTGCGGACTCTAATGTCAAACTGAGATGAACAACCCTGCAAAGGGATTTACTTATGCGTTAGCGTTAAGATATTGTGCACAGTATGGTACTAAGGGCTGATCCCCCTAAGTATGAGAAGAAGAGTCCATAGTCTTATGATTGTTAAAGGTTTCAAGTATAACCCTTGATTAACCTAGGGCATAGTTCAAGGTCTTATGACCCTCAGAAATCTTTTGATTCTTGTTATTCATTCTTGATTCAAAAGTTGAGCTTTTATTTCAGTAGTCTTTGATTCACTCGCATGTTATTATACATTATTATTTCATTATTTTACTTGTGGAAAATAGTGCTCACTCTTAACGTAATAATAACATTGCGATTAAGAACGAAAGGTCCGAACGAACCTTCTACTAGCAAAGGCAAGGGCAAGATTAACAAGTGATGAAGACTTGTTGTTTTATATGATGATGTATTTACATTTAAGACTTAAGTTAATGATGTTGTTTAAGACTTATTTGTTTATGTTTCCATACGGATGTTTAAGGTTAATATGACACAGGATTATGTTTATTATTCAGATGTTGTAACCCCATAAGGAAAGATTTATTTCTATCTATTGCATGGTTTGCATTTATTATGGATAGATAGATAGATGATATTTGTACAGTGAACACCAAATCCCGTGGAATCGAAGTACCTGGATTTGGGGGTGTCACGGTTCATCTCAGTCAATACCAGATTTCGCACCAATCAATTAGTTTGGATCGCTTTCAATTTATGATTTAGGTCTAGCCGAATTAAATGGCATAAACCGCTCTTTAGATGTATATAAGAATGATTGTAAGTTCAATACTCGAAATCAAAGTTCGAAGAATATAAACAACTCCATTCTAACTATGAAGCATTATGTCATAAGATAAGAATCATACTTTCAATTGTTTACTTGTACACTCAAAAATAGTACAAGCTCTAGCATGCTCAATAAAGAGTAGGGTTCGAGTACTTGCACAATTCAAAGTCGTGTAAGTTAGAAAACTTCCATCAAAGCGATATGGTTTAGATACTTACTCAATATAAAAATAGAGTTCAGATATTTGCATAATCATGGATTCGTCACATAAAGTAAATGCATAGGTTAGGATACTTACCTCAAGTGTAGTCTATTACATAATGTATAATATTAGGACGCGCATTAAACTTGAATACGATTTACATTCTCATACTTTACGTTCTTCGTTTAATTACTTTTAAACAACATTAATTTCCTGAAATCATCACTATATATGTTATTTAGGAACTGTCTTATCATGTATATTAAGTATATACATTCCCCATAGTTATCATGTAAACAGTTGGGTTAATAATCAATTAAGTAAGACTTTTTCTCTTCTGGTAGCGCCAGTTTAAATATACCATTAGTATTTATTGCGCCTGAATCAGCATGAGCTAATCCCGATCCCAACAACTGCGGCGCCAGTTTCATATGCTTGGGAGGTGCTGCGACACCGACCTTGAGCCTTTGAATATTTTTGAAGTTTTTCATTTCAATTCTTTCCAGCCTCGTAACTTGACCGTTATAAGTCGGAATTGGCTCGTTCAAAAGCCGTTATCTTACATATCTCATATACTTCGATTTCATTAGGATAAAAGTAGTTTTTAAATCCATTAACAATGAATTTACCATTTATGTTTTCTATTACGCGTTCGTTTAACGTTCGTGAACGTTCATAACTCGTTTCTTTGTTTTAAGTCAAAATTTGACCATTCTTGAGTCCACGACTCTTAAATATGTTGTTCTACGATACGCCATCGAAAACTAAGGTTTCCGAGTTAAACGGCGACTTTCGACCACCATTTCGGGAATTCTACGATCTCGACGATTATCGTCTAATCTCGTAAATTTCGCCATGACTTCGTTACTTGAGATTTTTACACCAAACCAAATGGAACCAATCCATTGATTTGTTATCTATAACCTAACCAAGCAATATGCATATAATATATACTTGATGGTTTTCAATTTATCCATCAACAACCAAAACAACGTTTTAATGGTTTTCTTTGCTTAAAACTCACTGAGACGCTTATGATTCTTACTTATACATGGCTTATTAATGTTTTAATTCACTAATAGCAATCCTTATTACTCAAGAAGAGACATGCTCCACCAATTCATATTTCTCTATGAAAAATAAATAGAAAAGAATCGAAGACTAGAGTTTAGGTATTGTTACCTTAATGTTCTTCGCGTTCTTGACTTAAGCTTGAATATTTTACTTTGATTCCTCTTGATTACTTGTTATTGATCTTCTATTTCTCTCAATATATTGTTCAATATTGGTGATAACAACAAATGAACTAATATAGCTTCTCTTATATAGAAAAATCAAGTGGAGGGCAATTTGGTCATAAGGGCCAGGTCCTTACTATTCATTTCTTTCCCACCAAGCAAACCACTTTACTTGGTCACCAAGTGGCCGACCCACATGCCCTTTGGGGGTCCCACATGGGTTTCCCCATGGGTTTTACCCATCCGGTGATCCATCGTTTCGACCCACGGTTTGGTTTCTTGGTTTGGGTTTAGAATTAATTCATATCGGGCTTATCTTGGGCTTGATTTAATATAACATTGGGCTTGACATAAATCTCATCCAATTGGAATTGACAAGGTCCAATTACTAAAGTCCATTAAGAACTAATCGTATTCTACTCGTATAATTCTAGTATTCTCTTCGTATATAATTCGTACGATATTTGTATTATACGTCGTAATAATCTTCATACTATACTCGTATAATAACTAGCATCATACTCGTACTTCTCACGTATAATAACTATAATTATTATACGTAGTCATTTAATTCTCGAAACTCACTTTTCCTAACACTTAGATTTTAAGTCCGCAGGCGAAAACTTCGCTTGTCATAACTGAAATATTATTGGATATCTCATCTCGTCTTAGAATTCTATCATTACTCATTTCTCAGAAATTCATAACTAATCCCCGAGTAGAAGCGGATGAATAGTGTTTTTACAGAAATTTCTCGGAAAACTTTTTATTTTCGTATTGGAAATTCAAAATAATTAATCCTAGCACATAGCCAGAATCCTAACCATATCCGCACCTTATAGGTCATAGAACGACCTTTAAACAGTTTACTCACGTAAATAAACAATTAAATCCATTTAATTCAAATAATCAAATAAAAATTTAATTCACAAAAAATCCAATTTTTCCTGGGCGTTACATTGGGATTACAATGGATCTTGTTGTGTAGTTTACTTTAATATGCTTCCTTGTTAGTCTTATTAGCTATTTATGGATTGTCTATTATGGTTTGTATTAATTGATTAATTGCCTAGCTACCAATTATCGTGATAATCCATATGAAATTGAGAGACGGAGTTTAAATATGATCACAGTGGCATGTGTTTGTGACTTCTACATGGCGATGAGATTCATGATTCGTGCCTATGATAGAGATATACCTATGAACCGCATGTAGTCTATTGAGAATGTGACGCCCCCAAATCCGGGTATCTTCCAACCCGACATATGGTGCTACACGGTACTACAGTTCACACATACATTCAATTGAAAAGTCTCAAAAGAACGAATATGTCTCTTATATATTTCAACCAATATTACCATTCCCCATGTTCTTTATAACCATTACATTTGTTCTTCGTCATAATATCAAATACATTACAACATTAAACCTATACTATTACATAGACAGTTCAACGGTCTGCCTTAGCATTCCCTTTATCCGTACTAGGTCCTTCAGTCCGTTCGGTCTTAGCTGCATTCATATGATTTAAGCAAGAATGAGCATAACTAGCTCAGCAAGTATGACAATTTCATTAAACAGCATTCTTGAAACATAGGAATCGTATATCTTCAATAACTGAACAATAGTTACGAAGTACTATCGATAATTCAAAATAGGAATTTTTTTTTTTCAAAAATTTTCATCATGAACAACATTCTTAAAGTTTGGTTCAAGACCATGAGCATTCCATACTTTCTTTAAAAAAGACAACCCAACACCAAGTCCGTAAGTCTGGCATATCTTACGAGCACGTCTAGGTGATTAGTCTATAGTACTCTATGTTGTACAACACTACTTTCTTTAAACGTATGTACGTTTAATGTTTGGCAACCTCACATGCCTGTCGTTTGACGACAAAACATTTGTTTATGCATACTCAGTCTTCCTTTGAAAACCATACCAAAATAGTTTGGCAAAACTTAACAACTTTGATAATATTTCAATAGATTATAAGAAATCCATAAAACTTCTTAAGTCTAGCCAAAGGAATTGGCTTCGACTTCATCATACATCAATTCATGCACAAGGTACATGAATTACAAAGCTTGTCCAAAGAATTCAGACAAGGGTCAGAATACTTGCATTTAGCATCTGCTACTGTTTTAATACTTTTCCTTTGAGTCTTTAAGGTCTCTACAATATATGATCACATAACATACCACATTAGGTCATGAACCAACATGCATAGTTCCTAATGTATCTTACCCTTCTTCTCAATCTAATTGGTCCTTAGATTGTTTAACATTAGTTCTAGTTTATCACATTACCTTGTTCTTATGTTCACATTCGAGTGACTTATCTTCAACCTTTAGTGTATTACTTAAGGTCTATAACATCCTAATTGATGTTACTTTAGGTTTAGTAATGTATTAGTTCAGTACTAATCAACCAATTTCCTTTCTATTAAGCTTTCATTACTATGCTTGGTCTAGTGTTGGTATTGCAGCTTGACTTCCTTCTCTATGACACATTGCGGCGCCACTCTTGATGGTTGAGGTCAGACTAAGTACATGGCTTTCACTCTTCGATGGTGAGGTCCAGGACTAAAGTATTTAGCTACGAGTCTTAGTTCAAATTTGTCGTATTTGCGACGCAAAACTCTGATGAGTCATGGCATTGCTGTCGTGACCGCAGTCATTTCCACCTATTTGGTCTTGGGCTGGCGCCACGGTGCCAGCTCTGTACACCAGATAGTCTTGACAGATTTTCTACTTAGTGAACTTCCCGGACTTCACAAATGGTTCATTTCAAGTCCGAATTGGCTCGTTCAAAAGTCATTAGCACAAAAAACACATACTCTAAGTGTTCATGCAAGAATTTTACATTTTCGAATTTGTTAACTCGGAATTCACCTTTTAGTTCATTTTTAACGAAAGCGATAAATGTTCGTGAACGTTCAACGCTCGTTTCTCCGTTCTAAATCAGAATTCAGTCATTTTCGAGTCCGCAACTCTATAATGCCAAATAAGACTTATCCCCATCGAAAATCAACGTTTCCGAGTTAAATGTCAAAATTTGACTTCCATTCCGAGAATTTCACGATTTCGACGATTAATGTCTAATCTCGTGAATTTCGCCATAACTTCGTTACTTAAGATTTGTTCATCGTTTCAAATGGATTCATTCCATCATACTAACATCTTAACCAGCATACATCATTTATATGATAAGTTCTTACTAGTTCTTCATAAGTTCATAATTTATTAAAGTATGAATTACTTATTCATGACTTATTAAGACTTAAGTCCTTTGATTAGCCATCACTACAAAAAAATGGTGATTTTGCAACAAATATTTTTCATTGCTAAATGTGCGAAATTTCGTTGCCAAATGTAATTTGCAACAATTTTTCGGTCGTTGGACATTTCGTTGCGTAATGAGCGTTGCTAATTGTCTAGCAACAAAAAAAAATTTCGTTGCAGAAAGTAATATATTTTGCAACGAAATTTTGTTTTCGTGTAAAATCATAAATTATTTAGGAAAAAAATATTTTGTAGCAAATTTATTAAGAAATTGTTATTGAAAAATAATATTTTTTACAAAATACGCCTAATTGGCAAGAAAATAATCTTTTTATTTTCCAACGAAGATAAATTTCGTTGCATTTAATACACATTTGCCAACGAAGTTTGCCGTTACTGAACAATATAGAAATTGTTGCCTTAATTGGTTTTCGTTGCTAATTGTGTACTTTTTGGTAACGATGTTTGTTGCTAAATGTACAAAATAAACCAGTTATATATTAATTTGCAACGAAATTTTGCGTTGCCATTAGTTTTTTTATGGATAATTATGATGAATTAACAACAATACTATTCGAAGGTGATTGTTTTTAGAGAGCAACAAAAGTTATTGTCAATTAGCAACGACACTATACGTTATCGTTTACTTTTCATGTGCAACAAAATTTGTTATGATTTGCAACGATATAAATATTGTCTTTTCTTTTGTTATGTAACGAATGTCAAAATTATTTTATAAACCAAAAAATTATGTCTCAGTAACCCCATAACAAATTATAACAGAAATACAAAAAAACTAAAATATTATTAATTAAATAAAATCATCCGATACATGATCATTCACAATCTTTACAATCAAACTTCGTACGAATGAAAACTACAAAGCCCGTCTTAGTTGACACTATCTGCCATCAAGAGGTTAACAATAGTGCCATATATGAAAAAAAAAATCAAGAAAGAAATGTTTACAATAGGAAACAATAATTAAGCTTACACGAGTTTCAACCATGGTTTATCCTCCAGGTATTCTGCCAATATTAAAACAACATCAACCACTACACAATTAAAGAGGTTAATAAAATAATTTAAAGATATAATTAAGAAATTTATAGACCTTTGAAAATCTCTTGTCCCTCTCACAATCAAGTCCTAGGAGTGCATTTTGTAAGGTCATCAGCAGCACCTACAAAAGTAGATTAATAGAGATTCAACAAACTCTGCAATTGCCAATTGCTCCCGAGATCCTAAAGTTGTAGCAAGATATTCTAACTAAACAGATAGGACAACCTCAACTGCACCTCCACCTGCAACCACCTGTTTTGTCACAATTTTGTACAACTAATCGGTCGGTAAGATTTATATTATTATTTCCTTTCAAATGATTTTTCTGTTTCTTTTTGTCAAAAAATTGTACAATATAATCACACCTTCTACAATCAGGTAAAACACAATATTTTACTACTACGTTAACTGCTCATGTGCTGCATGTCCTGTAGCATCAGGGTCAACATATCCAACTTTAGGGCACTTTTTAATAAGCACCATGCGACAATAGCAAAAGAAAATATTTTTATTTTTTTAGGACAGTTGCACCAAGCATTTACCTCCTCACCAAGTCTAAGTAAGCCATTATCTTTTGTTCTGTTCATTAGAACTTTGAACATAAATTTACTTGTAAATGATTCTAGGATTGAACTTTTTTAAAGACAATTCCCAGATCGAAGTAAGAAACAGCTACCAACATGTATTACAATGTAAAATGCTCCTTGTTTTCAAAAGAGTTCTCGTTTACTTATTTAAATATTAAAGTTTGTATTAGAACACTTAGACATAGATGATTTTTTTTAATCTTTTAACTTCAAAGACTAAAATTTATTAAAAAAAACTATGTCAAAGTGTGTCATATGCAAATCTTAATACTCGAGAGAAGGGAAGGGCAGGGCGGGGCGGGGCGGGGCGGGGCGGGGCGGGGCGAGGCGGGGCAGGGAGGGGAGGAAGCAAATACGCAGAACCAACATATAATAGCTAATAGGGGTGAGCATTCGGTTATTATCCGAACCGAATAAGAAATTCGGTTATAACCGAAAACCGAAATTACACTATTGTGGGTATCCGAACAATTAACCGATATATATGATAACCGATTAACCGATTAACCGAATAGGTTATTCGGTTAATAACCGAACTTAAAAGAAGCAGCAAAAGATAACAACAGAACAATCCAACCTCTGCAGAACGTCCAAAATATTTTGTAGACACAGCCAAGTATAAAGCCATAAAGGACAGCCAAAAGTTATTATAAACACCACAAAAAATATATATATATATATATATATATATATATATATATATATATATATATATATATATATTTATTTATGTTAAAATTATGAAATCAAATCGAGCAAATTCGTCTCCGGATTTGTGTCTTCCTGCAGCATCAAAAGATCAGTATGATGATTCTGCTTTAGAAGGTAACTAATTTCCTTGTGTTTCTTGCAGCATCAAAAGATCAGTAGCCATGGGAGGCCGATTATCCACACCAAAGACAACTGAAACAACCCATCAACCTAAAGCCCTAGAAAGTAGAAACCACTAAAAGTAGTGATCCAGCTGTACAAGAATCATCAGATCCGCCATTGATGGACAAAATCGAAGAAACCACAGAAAACCCAGACAGGAAGACCAATTTAGAGGGGGAGGATCTTGAGAGATCTAATCTGATCTTGAGGAGGATCTAATCTGATCTAAATTGAGAGACCAATTTAGCCCGGCTGAGTGCTAACTGCTCTGCTGAGTCAAGAGTCTAATAGTCAAGAGTCATTTATTATTTTAAAGTGTTGTTCGGTTATTCGGTTAAACCGAATAACCCAAAAATAAAACCCGTACAACCTAACCGAAAACCGTAAAAAAATTCGGATATAACCGAAATATTAAAAATAACCGAATTGTCAGACAATTTCGATTAAATTATTTCGGTTCGGTTCGGTAATTCGGTTATACCCGTTTTTTGCTCAGTCCTAGTAGCTAACAAATTAGGACTCTTAATTCCAGAAGGACATAATATTTGATAAAACTAAAAAGACAAATGAGGCTACGATTTACCATATTCGATTCTAGGGTCCTCTTGACTATACATAGAGCATCATACAAAGCCCTATCCATCCCATCAAGCATATAATCGTTTGCACCTCTGAGTATCATTGAGACCTAAAAAGGCGCACACCCACGAGAATTTGATGATAATTACACTCGTAAGAAATGTGACATCTTAGAACGATTACATAAATAAAAGATAATAGTTGAACACATAGGACATGTACTGCACTTGAGTTTTTGGTCCCTTTGAGCAAAACAACCTCATCATCAGTAATGCGCTCCTCCACCACTTTTTCTGCATATCCAAGTAGGGATGAATCAAATGTTTCATCTCCTTCCATATCAGCAAATGTCGAGACCTGTAAATCAGTAGTGATTAAGTACAAGATATTGTTTGCCCAATTATAAACAGCAGACAAAACTTTACAAACAAAATAGTAAGACATTGGCGACTAAGATATGACAAAAAATACATAAGGAATAATGTAGAAAAAATGAGAGCAGGGAAAAGACTTGAAACAAGCATCAAAGGTTATTATTTTAAAATTTCAGATTAAAGCTGTATATTCCAGCAATGACCGGGGCAAATATATATATATCCAGTTTGTGGGTTCACCTTATAAGGAAGAGACTCAAAGAAAATGGAAGCCCCAAAGACTTTCCTCCAATTTGGAGTTTAATACACATGACTAGTATAACAAATTCATTTTATTTCAAGCATTGTAGAGATTCAATGCCTTCATTAAATCAATGAAGTGGAGGACTAATTCTGCCTACAGGCCTAGCCAAATCGAGGCCATAGACCACCTATGCCTTAGGCAGGCATGGCCAAGGATTTTTCGAACACTGACAAAAATGATCAGTAGGAATTAAACACTGTTACTGCTAATTAAGTCATGCACCAGTATAGTTCTTAAAATATTAGATCAGCCTCACTGAACATGAAGTACTATCCAATAACAAGACCTTATAATTCAAGGAAAAGCAAAATAATCAAAGCCTTAATATACCACAAAAATAAACTCAAATTTAAAATATATAGAGTCCAATCCCATCCCATCAAAAATCAAGTTAAACAACAGAGAACAATCAGCATGGATGAACATAAAAATCAACACTACGCCCACTCCATCTTGTAATTATTTTCATATTTAGAGAACAACAAGTACGACCACACTAATCTCAACACTCAAGAAATTAATCAAAATACACAACACCGCAAAGCTGTTTCACTACACAATTAGCTCGGCCTCACGGAACAAGAAGTACTAACAAAATCCTATAATTTAAAAGAAAGCAAAATAATCAAAGCCTTAAAATACACACAAAAAAAACTCAAATTTAAAAGATCAAAGAGAGAGATTACCAGAATAAGATCGAAGAGGGTGGGCTGATAAACATTGACGAAATCAGCATCCCAAGACTCGAGCTCGTCAAATGCGGTACGATCGTCAGGCTTGGAAGCATTCTCGACGTGCTTCTTTCAGTACTCAATCACCTTCGCCAAGATCTTTTACCTTACTACCATTATCCAAAATGAAAACTTCTCCATACTCAAAATGGGACATTGTTCCCGCATCAGTATTTGTGATTAATTTCTTGAGTGTTGGGATTAGTGTGGTGATACTTGTTGTTCTCTAAATATGAAGAGAACATCATTAACTCTGGTTAGCTGTTGAAGGACAAGCAATCCAATTCCTATCTGCGGGATATAAGATTAGAAGTTGAAGTACATATTCCTTTTATCATTTATCAGCATAAATCATGAGCAGAGAATACAAATGGAATAAAACTAAAACTTATCGAGCGATATAATTACCATTAGAGGAAATCAATAACGTCGTTGTTTAAGGTCCCCAAAATGGATTGCGGTTCTTCTACTTGTTAATGCCACATATCTCTACAGTAAGTACATATACGTAATTTTTTAATAAAATTAGATACAACAGTCTATAATGGTGGCTCAACACAATCTTTTTTTGAGGAGATTCACCTTGATCTCATTCACTTCAAGGGAAATATCATAATCAAAACCGCGAAGAACTTGCAACGAAACTTCAAAATCTTATGTAAAACCTATTTTTTCCTAGGTTCAACAAAGAAGTGACTATGTGACTTCGATCATACATAAAATATAGAATGAAAAATAGAGAAAATCCCTCAAGGAAACTTACCAACCATTGAGGAGATTATGGGATAAAAAATAGACCAGGAATCAAGACTAGACAAGGAAAGGTTCCTGCCAGGTGCAAGGTTAATCTTCTTAGATACCTATCTAACTGATCCTTTGACTGGGGAAGTGTCACTAGTGTTCAAGGACTTTGGCCTCAGTTTTGAGTTCCCATAGTAGAAGAACTATGTATGTCATCATCAGATGATTGAGTCCCCTCTCCAGGAACATGGGAAAAGGTTTCAGACACCTGCATCTCCTCAAAGCTTTCTACAACATTGTAGCTTTAAATTAATTCTTTTGCAAGTTCTCTAAGTTTAGCAAGGTCATTTCTACGTGCATAGGATTTCAGCTCTTCCCTCCTTCACTGAAGAGGCTGCGTAAGGCAATTACAAACAAGAAGCAAGATAATTTAAGTTAATCTCAGATGTACTGTGTGGATGCATAAGTTTCATTCCAAATGCCAAGATAAAAATGATGATCCACAAAAGAATGTAATGACATTCAGTGAAGTGCCAACAACAATATTACTTGAGAAAAAAAGAGAGTAAATAAACAGAAAGAGCCATATGCTGATATGCAGGCAATTACATATATGAGATACCCAATGCCTTCACTCTTCTGCCTTTCCGACCAAGGGTGGGTCAACCAATAAGTAGCAAAACAGTATAAAAAATTCCAACTATTCTAGCCAATACCCAAACATCTTCTAATTTGGTAAGTCACACCCTATGTAGAAAACAGGAGAAAAACGTTATACCTATCCAACATCATGCTAAAAAATACTGCATGTTAGCACGTTACTTTTTGTTTATATTTCAAAATGACATATCACATATCTTATAGTACAAGGCATAACTGATACAATAATAAAATTAATATACAGAGATAAGTTCAAGAAGAAGCATGGGTATGATTGATTAAATCAAAATGGAGAAGGTATGATCTAATGTACCTCACATCCAGCTTCCAAGACAAGTTTAAGGAAGCCAAGGGAGATCGAATGCTTAGTAGCAGATTCAGAAAGCTTAATCGGAGAAAGCCAATATGATGTTAAGGAGATGATAATGAACATCTTTTGATTTGATGATTTAGAAATATCAGAAACAGGAGTGTCACTTTTCCACTGACTGTTAGCAGACCTTTTTGCTCTAACCTCAGAAATTGGAGTGATATTGCCAATTGGTTTTGGAGCAGGACTGGAGGTTGCCTTCGTAGGTATAGAGATCCTTCTGACAGGCTTGGCAGATTTGCCTTTGCAAGATAGATCAAGAACACCCATAATTTTACTCACACTTGCACAAAAGAATTGTTGCCCGTTAAAGCAATAATGAATGCCTGTAATACAAATTGAATTATTAGAACAAAAATTTTTGTTAAAAGACATCAAGCCAGGATTACAACAGTAGCACAAGATTGTACAATCAACAAAATACAAGCCAGTTGCTGAGCATTTCAAGTTATCAGATATTGAGTTAAGAACTCAATATAGGACCACCTCCACGAAGTTTCTTTGATATTTGTTTGATAGAGATGTAATTGCATCCTCTTGAACATCCCTCGAGTATCATCAAACACTCATTAGGAAAATGTCTTAAAACATGATAAACATTGTTGGGCCCATTATCTAACCATTTAAATTTTTAGAACATAGGGCAACTTAACATGTTATCACAACTTTGCTTTTGTAAGTCTTTAGCTTAAGTTTTCCTGCTTGCATTTAGTTTCCAAATCATGTTAGTGAAATTGTATCATACATTACGGTATAACGGAGTCCTATTCTTCCGTGTCAAAGTGGAAGTGGCAGATGAAGGGAATCTATAAATTTCATAATCATTACTTAAAAGGTTATTATTTCAAAACAAACTATAACTTAACCAATATGACTATCCTCCCCCCGGGCTCTTCCGTTCTATTCTTTTTCTACCATTCGTAATGTAAATACTTAGCTTTCTCTTGGTCATTGTCCTTTCTGGCCTTGATACAG
Source organism: Panax ginseng (assembly GCA_020205605.1). Taxonomy (NCBI): domain Eukaryota; kingdom Viridiplantae; phylum Streptophyta; class Magnoliopsida; order Apiales; family Araliaceae; genus Panax; species Panax ginseng. The sequence goes on along the minus strand of CM035140.1, from coordinate 81,013,702 downwards.
TCTTAGTACTCCAGCAAAATACACTGCACCTAAATGATGATCATGAAACCTGTGACAACCCGAGAATTTAGAAAATTTTTAAAATTTTTATTAATTGATTTAAGGTTCAAAATTAGAACCTAGATAGAAAATTAGTGTATGCATTTGATATTTTTAAGATGGAATTTTGAGGATTTCAAAATTCTGTGAAGGATTTAGGTGAATTATTCAGGATTAAGGAAATAAGCGTTTATGTTTTGTGTATATGCGTGCATGATGTGGTTAAGGGTCAAGGATTGACCAGATAAATGATATCTGTAACAAACCCTAAGTATATATTAAGAACGTCAACGTTCGATTAGAAAACCCTAGCGATTAATAAGAAACCCTAGAAAGCGGTTCTGGAAACCCTAATTTCAGTTCCGGAAATCCGAAACCCTAATTCGGAAATTTAAACCATAATTTGGGAATACGGATGTTAATATAAGGTTTTACGCTATTAAATAAAACTTAATTAGGGAAAACCCTAAGGATTTTCTGGAAACCCTAATTAATTTAGAAAACCCTAATTTATAATTTAATTTAATAATTATAATGTTAATTAGGAAACCCTAATCGTAATTTTCAATTTATGAGTAATTAGAAAACCCTAATCTAATTACGAAAATTTAATTTCTAAATTAGAAGATTTATTTTTCTATTAGAAATCCTAACTAGTGGTTTATAAACCCTAATGACCATTTTGACCCTAATTGCGTAATTAGCAATTTTAATTAGGAAATACTAATCCTAATTAGCAAGATTTAATTTATGATTAAGAAATTTTAATATAATTAGAAAATTCTAATTATAATTTAGAAATATTAATTTTCGATTTTGAAAACCTAATTTGGAAATTATAGAATTTAATTTTAAACCTAAGAATTTCCAAACCCTAAACCCTAAGGGATTTTCAAACCCTAAACCCTAAGGGTTTGGACCATTTCCATAATTGCCATTAAATTTAATAGTCTAATGACCATTTTGCCCTTTGTTGAATAATTGAAGGAAACTTGCAAATCTAGCTAAAGGAGAGTTGGTAAACCACTAGATATCAGTCATGTGACTATATCTCAGCCATTCCAGCCGAATTATTGCAGATCATAGCAACATGTTATCATATATATTGATTTAAAGAGAGAGAAAGTACACTAACTTGGTCATTTTTCTCTCAAACATCCAACTAAGTCTCTCTCTCTCTAGACCCACAAAATCCTTAAGTTATTCAGTCCCTTGTATGATCCATAAAAAGCCATGAACAGATTCAAAAGTCAGAATCAAAAATCAAGCTTCAAGAAGGTATAAACCCTAATTTTTTTAAATCATATGATCTGATATTATTTGTTGTAATTGATTGTTTAAAGTAGTGTTAGAGGGTGTTAATAAGTGATCTGGGTTGTTAGATCAAGGATCTTTAACATCTAGATGCACGATTTTGAAGTTTTGAAAAATCTGAAAAAAGGTTGAAAAGTCGCCTGACAATCGAAAGTCAGAGCTCATAGATCTCTTTGTTAATGGATAAGCGTGTTTTATGTTGTAGGTCTGTTCTTTGTTGTTAGATCTTGGATTTGAGACTTGAATCAAGTCCAGATCATGTGTAGATCGAAGGTTACAAGCAGTCAAAGGTCGTTGACCGACCATGACCATCCGGTTTCGGGGCAGCCCAAAAACCCAGGAGGGGTCTGACAACATGTTCATGGCTTCTGATCTGGCTTTCTTGTGATATTGTGGTTATGATGTTGCTTGGAAGTTGTAGTCTGATGTACTACACCTTCATACCATTAAATTACCCATATCATGTTTAGGATTGAGAATAATGATGGTCAAAGTAGGTTACATGGAACTGCCGAATGAAGATTCTGGGTAACCCAGAAATCTTCATAAGCAGTTCTTGGCCATTACTTTGACCGGCTATGATCTCGTAAATATTTTGTTGTTAGACACGATTGATGATGTATTATCGTACCCTGACATGACTAATACACGATTGAACCTTAATATTACACTGACAAATTTCAGAACGCTAGATTCAAGGCTTGCAAACTTGATACCTTGGCTGATTCTTCATTTCTGGGAAACCCAGAAAATGAAGAACAAGCCTGACATGACTTTTTGGGACTTAGATCTCTGTGGTAGGTTGTTCGATGGCCATGAAATGTATTGATAATGGTAGTATTACACTTATACTACAATCTAAGAACTTTATCCAGCACAAAACATAGAGAGAACGAGGATCAAATGTTGGTCAAACCTACCTAGTTGTCAATTGACTTTGCGTTTCTGGGCAGCTCAAGAACACCTATAGTGACGGGTCTATCGCTATAGGGCCCTTTAGCGACGGTTTATATTTATTTTAATTTCTGATTTTCCAGAAATTATTTAAAAATAGAAAAAAATGATTTTTAATTATTAAATATACAAAATAAATTCCGAAAAATTATTTTAAATTTTGAAAAATAGTTTGTAATTATTTTAAGTATATTTCATAAATATTTAATATTTTTGGAATATAAATGGTATTTAATTTATTTAATTATAATATTAAATAAATTATTTAAAAATGATTTAAATACATGAAAAATCATGAAAAATAATATTATGTTATAATAGAATATTTTAAGTTATTTTCAAAGGACTTTTAATATTTTAGGATGAATTTCATTAATTAATTAATATTAATGATAGTTAATTTATTTAATAAATATATTAAATAAATTATGAAAAAATAGAATTAATGATTTATAAATCATATAAAAATGATTTAAGTATTATAAAAATATTTTAAGTTATAAAATATAAATTTTGATATTTTATCGGGAAAATATTAATATTTTAATATTAATAGCAATTATCGGATAAAGAATTTAAGTGTTTAAAAATCATATTTAAATGATTTTAAGGTATTAAAAATACTTTGATATATTATAAATATATTCTAATATTATGACATGTATTTCATTAATATTTGATAATAAATAAATATTAATAATAAATGAATTATGTGGTATTTAATTCCTATAAATACGTTGTTAATGACCAAATTTTTTTGATAAATAGTAATAATTATTTAAAAATTATTACGAACTTATAAAAATTATTTTGACTAATATTAAAATTATCTGAGATAATTGTTAAGTCTTAGGCAGAGTTTAATTGAACTTAGACTCAATAAAAGTCCGACTAGACCGTCGGGACGTCAGATTTGTGTCTCAAGTTCAACTCGGAATCGCAAAAAGGTTGACTTGATCTGAGTCCCATGTGTTATGTTATAGGCGATAGGGTTATGTGTTATGTGTTTATGTTATTCTGTGTATATATATATTATTGTATTATATTGTGATGATATTATTCTAATATTGGAGATCTATATTACTAATAATAGGTCTTCGGATAAAGCAATATAAATTGCGTAGCGGTAATCAACGGTTCAGGCAAGTTTATTTTTACTTAACTCTACTAAGAGTTGTTTCATTCGGATAAGCTTATGGTTAATCATTGTTGGTTGCCATGAATTGTACTCTGTACATATTGCATGTATAAGTCAAGTATGAAAGGCTGATCACCTTTATTACCAGTTGGTTCATATATATTTGTTCATGTTTAATACTTGTTCAGTCAAAATTTTGTTCCTGCTAGCTCACAATTATATTGTTGAATTATAGCCAACCAATTATTCAAATCATTTCAATTATGATATATCGTTATATTGTTGAACTTAAACTTGCTGGGCAATCCTTATGCTCACCCTTGCTATATCATGATAAAATATTGCAGATTAAGGCGAATGCGTCGGATACAAGGAAAGGTTAAAGATAGCCCAGGTAGAAAGTTAATGTGCGCGATTAGTTTTGTAATAGTATAGTTTGATAATAAAGTTATGTGTTAAATAAGTTATGAATGTGATTAAGTTAAGGTTACTCGACCTTGGGGAATAGTGTGTAATGTATTGTATAAACAATTTATGTTTATATCTTCCGCAAATAGTAATAGTTGTATAGAATGATCGAACTGGATCTGCGGTGATTCGGGACCTCGGATTCGGGGCCGTCACAAAACCACCTTAATTGCATATGAAACAATTCTCAAACTTAAATATATATTCAATAATATTGCCCGTTGCATGGAATCCACTAATTTGCACAAAAGAATTATAAATATAAATTTAAATAGAATCAGATAATATAATCATCAAAGATTAGAAACAGGTAGTGTCACCATTAATGGAAATCTTAATTCATTTGTTTTATTTTGAACTTATCACCCTTTTACCATTCCACATAAATTAATCTATTTCTTTGTGAAATTTCTCCAAACAGATAGTGTGCATCTTATATACATCAAGTAAACTGAATAGATGCCATGCAATCAAATAACCCGAATTCAAAGAGCTAATCAAATAACCAAAACTGAATTGAACTAATTAACAAAGTAACAACACAATCATTCTAATTGCAACAGAAATTGACTCTAAATAACAAAAATTAGTAAAAAAAAATTAAAACCTAAGTTTTAGGGGAAATTAACAGGAAATTAAAACCTTCAATTGGACAATAATGGAGAAGCAGAAGAAGAAGGAGAAGGAGAGAGCATGTCGCCACAACTATGCCACCACGACACCACCATTAAGCCGCCACTAGTGCTAGGGTTAGAGGGAGTTGAGAGAGAGAGAAAGAGGAAAGAGGCGTCTGTTTTAACTTAAGGTGGTGGAGAGGAGAAACATCTCTAACTCCTTTTCCAGACTTTGTTCTAAAAAAAAGAGAGAATGATTAAAACTTATAAAAAAAACTATATCGTAAACTCTTTAAAAAGTAATATTGAAAATAAAATTATTATTTAAAAAACTTAAATTGATTTAAATTTAAATTTTAGGATGTCATAAATTTTAATAATAAACTGAAACATAACATTTTTTGAAGAACGGAATAGTAATAATTTAACATATTTGTTGATCTGCTCTAAAAAAAAAAGTCTTAATTATTATAATTTTTTTATTGTCATTTTATATTATTTTAAAATTTAAATTAGTGTAACTTAATATTTTAATGAATAAAATATTTAATATTATAAATTATTTAAAAGTATTATTAAGAATACAATTTTATTCTAAAAAATTATTTTCATTACAATTTTAGTTGTAGGATACTATATATTTACTAAGAATGAACTCAAACTTAATTACATTACATTTTTGTTTCATGGTCAATGTATGAAATTTCAAAGTTTAAATTATTATAAATTTATTTATTTTAATTAAAAAAAATAGTCGATATTGTAAGTTACTTAAAAAGTATTATTAAAATAAAATTTAAAAGTATTTATATTGCAATTTATATTCACCACAATTAATTCTAAAAAATTATTTAGAACAAAATAGTTATCAATTTTATCTCTTGTAAAAAACCTCTGAACAATAACATATAGTGAGTAATAATTCTTTCATTAATATTTTTTTTCTTTCGCAAATTTTCATCATAAATTGGAGCCAAATATCTTTCAACCACCTCAATTTTGCGAAAGAAATAAATTTAAATTGTGAAAGAATGAATTCTTTCACAAAATTTCATTCACTACATCCATAATTTCTTGTAGTGAGATTGTGATAACCCGGGATTTCGAATAATCAAAATTTTATGAATATTTTTTTTAATTAATATTAATATTGATTATCAATTTAGTGACATGTATCTGTGATACGAGTCTTGAGAATTAGTCAATTTGTGTATTGACTAATAAATTTAGTGTAGAGTTGTGCTTAACAGCTTTAGAAACCCTTACCCTAATTTTTGAAAAGGGATTCGATAGAAAATATAATTAATATAATCATATGAATAAGTACGTGTTTGTACCAAAGAGAATTATTGATCAAGGATTGATCGGATGGGGTTTAAAATTTATAAACCCCAACAAGAGGTTAGAAACCCTAATCTCAGATTTAGGAAACCTAACGTACAGTTAGAAACCCTAATTGAAAGCCGAAAAATCTTAATTTCATATTCGGGAATCCTAAAACCCTAATTAGGAAACCCTAATCCTAATTAATGAGTTTAATGTGTTTAGTAAATGTTAAATTGATTAGGAAACCCTAATTTAATTAGAAAACCCTAATTGTAATTTAGAAATTTTAAATTTTAATTTTTCTAATTTAAAACCCTAATTAGGAAACCCTAATCCTAATTAGCAAGCCTAAAGTAATTAGTATGTGTTAATATAATTAGGAAACCCTAATTATACTTGAGAAATAATAATTTCTATTTAAAACCCTAATTATATTCTTGAAATTCTAAATTTTCTATTTTTAAACCCTAATTAGAAAATTCTAGAATTGGAGTATTTAAAACCGTAGGGTTAAACCTTAAGGGTTTGGACATTTGAGCCAATTATCTATTTTGCCATTAAGTTTAGAAGGAAAATGACAAAAATACCCTTTACTTTAAAAATAATCTAGTAAAAAGAGATGTGGTTAAAATTGTTGCCACACCTCTTGCATTATTACCAAACACTTATTACTAGCCATGTGAAGCCACATCACACCATTTTAACCACAAGAATCAAAAGTGGTTGATTAAAGAAAGAGAAAACCAAAAACATAAGTCATTTATGTTTTTACAGTTAGCTAAACTTCTCTCTCTCCATAGCCACGAAATTTTCTAAGTGTTTCAGTCACTAACCAAGCATTTCAAACACCTAGATCATATTGGTGAGGTAAGATCAAGGATTGGATAATATAAGGTATAAACCCTAAACCTATTTTGATCTTGTATGCTAAGACAACTTTTGTGTTTAAGTGTTTAGATCTTTGCTAGATGATGTTTTATGATGATCTATGGTGATATACCATAGATCCATAGCATCAAAATGCTTTAAAATCGAGTTTTTCTAAAACTGTCAAGAACACGATTTGTGGTCAGACAAGCTTAATGTCGAGAACCACGAGATCCGGTATACATTTTGCTTTTTCTTGTTTGATGTTTTGGATCGGTAGTATGACATGAGGGCTGTAATCTGGAAGTGGAATCACAGTTATTACATGTCCAGATTACACGATATTTATGGTCAAAGAGAGTTGACCGACGTTGACCAGCTGCATTCTGGGTAACCCAGAAATTCATTTTGAGTGTCTAACAACATTTCTATGCTTCTTGATCTATCAGTTTTACGTGTTATGATGTTGTTGTTGTAACTTATTTTTAGACTGTTGTTTGTACTCTAGATCCATGGCCTTAGAACTCTTAAACAAGCAACATATAGATCATAGCAAGTGGTTAAAGTAGGCCACTCGCACTATTTTTACAGTTCTGGAATTTCCAGAAAACGTATGAACCGAATTTTTGTCAGAGATTGACTGAGTCATAACTTTTGATTCTATTATTGTTGAAATTTTCTGCTAATGAATATACGTTCCTTGACATATGTACTAGATCTATGAACCAAGAAAACACCAATATAATGACCAGAACACTAAGATTAGTGAGCTTGAAAGTAGTACCTCGAGACTGTCTGGATTTTTGGGTAACCCAGAAAACCCAGATGATGTCTGACGTCTACTTTGAGGCTCTGGATCTTGCAGAATTGTTTTTGTATGATCGAGATAATGCTTGAATGTTGTAGTACTACATGTAGACTACATGATCGATGCACAAGGTAGCCTAGAGCATGATTAGACTGTGAATCAGAGCTGGTCAAACCTTGAGCCTTAAACACTGACTGTTAGTGTTCTTGAGCACCAAGAACACCAACAACGACGATTGCTGTCGCTAAAGACCTACAACGACGGATTAATTAGTTTTTATTTTTTTAATTTTCAGAAATTATTTAAAAATAGAAAATAAATTCTAAAAATTACCAAAAATGGTTTTAAAAATTATTTTAAATTATGAAAAATACTTTCTGACTATTTGGAATATTTTTCATTAATAAATATAATTATTTGAATATTAATGCTATTTAATTTATTTAATTAGTAGATTAAATAAATTACGTAAAAATGATTTTAATTATTTAAAAATCATTTTAAATAAGAATAAAGTGTTAGAAAATTTTTGAATTATAAAATATAATTTTCAATATTTTTGGAGAATTCTCATTAATAAATTAATATTAATGATATTAGATTTATTTAATTATTATATTAAATAAATGAATTAAAAATGATTTTATTGATTTAAAAATCATTTAAAAATGAGAAAAATATTTTAAAAATATTCTAAGTTATAAATAATGACTTTTAATATTTGGATAATAATTTCATTAATATTTAGATATTAATGGTGATGATTTAAAAATGATTTTAATTATTTTAAAAATCATTTAAGTAGAATATTGATGATTTAAAAATATTTTAAGTTATTAATAATAACTTTAATATTTTGACAAATATAACATTAATATTTTTATATTATTAAATATTAATGATGATAAGATTATTTGATAATTAAATCATTTAAAAATGATTTAAGTGTTTAAAAAATTATTATAAATTATAATAATTGTTTATAAACTATTAAAAGCTTCCGAAAAATATTATAAACGATATTTGACTTATCTAAAATAATATTGAAGCTTATAGACCAAGTTTAATTGACAATAACTGTGTTAGTTGTTGGATAGGGTGACTAGAACACCGAGAATGGACCGAAGTCCAACCAGACCGAACTAATTAAACTTAATAAGTGTTTATATAGGTTATAAACACTGATATGACTATGTGGTAATGTGTCTAGGAGAAGACTGACTGTAAATTACAGTGATACATGTTGTGAATTATTATGCTAATTGTGAGACCGATATTATTGGTTATAGGTCTTACGAACGCATATAATCTTATTGTGTAGCTGTAATCAACGCGGAAGGCAAGTTTCCAACTCAACCTTGAGTTAATATTATTCAATTATTATAGCAGTTAATTATTGATAATTATACCACGTCCAAGGATTTTGAAGTTGATTATTCGTAGTTAGTGCATATTTAATAATTTAAATTGAATTACTGATTCTGAAAATATATTCGTAGAATAACTGTTGTTGGATATTTAAATTCGTAGAAGCAAATATTGATAGTACAGATAATTCCTATTTATTGTCAAATTATGTTGAGAAATGTCTTAGCCAATTATTCTGGACTAGACGAACATTTTTTAAAACTTGATAGGTTCGAGAAAAGAATTCAATTATTATTGTCAGATCGATGCCAATTATTTCGGCTAGATCAAGAAGTAACTAGAATTTAAAATCACAGTATTTTGTTGTTAAATCAAAATCTTGATTCTGAGACTGAGAAGAACAACCTTTTATATAAAGGGAACATTTTAGGTCGTATATTACACCATTTCTGCGCCTCGTTAAGTATTATGCATAATATTGGGTACAAGGAGTTGGCCGGCTCTAAGTACTTGCAGAGGGGTATGATTTAATCTTTATGGTTATCTGATAGTCCTGCATATGTATCAAAGTAAATCTTTGATAGATACCTGAGAAAAGAAGTTCTAGATCTAGTGTGATCACTCAACATAAATCTGGAAAACATTCCACTTAGTAATTGCGTAGAATTGATTCTTGATTATTCAATAGAATATCGTAGAAAGTTTGAAAGCGTTGTACTCTTTCATTATCAAATTATTGCGTTTCCTAGAATATGAGAAGACTTATTATTGATTAACGATTTGTTCAGCTATTCCAAAGTTCACCGAACTTTGGTTTTATTCTATCAAAATAGATAGTCTGTTCTTATTGATTCATATACATTTATTATATGTCTTAACTTGCGGGGCAAACTTGTTGCTCACCCTTGCTATAAATAAAATATTTCAGCTAGGAACGAAGAGGCCAATGGATCGAAGAAGAACAAAGGCAAAGGCAAAATGCTGGATTAGTTTTTAATAAACATTTTGATTATGTTGTATTGTAAACCCTTTTTGTATATCTGAAGGGTATGTTTGTTATTTAGAGAACCTAGGACTTATGTATTAACAATATATGTTAATGACTTATGTATTCCTATTTATATATGAATGGGTAGTTAAATGGTATTATATTGTGGATCGTGAACACCAAACTCTTCGGTCGTAACCCATTTGGGGCGTCACAAGTTAGTATCAAAGCTGTAGTGACCAAGGTGTCACAAGTTAGTAGCAGAGCTATAGGTTATAAACCTTAAGTGGGGTGGAGGAAAACCCTAGGATTATAACCATAAGCGAGATATAGAATACTCATTTAGAGTTCTAAGTGAGGGATTGCCGAAGTGCATCAATAATGAGATAAGTGGACACATAGTGTGAGAATGTTGTACTAGTGAAGTACTAATCAAGTTGTTTAAACTGATTGTAGGATGCTTGGAGAAGATGAAACGAGTGTAGAGATGCTTGGCAATTATTGCACCAATGATGATGGCGAGGTGCCAGTATGCAAGCTTAAAATAAAGTGGAGAAGGTGGGAGAAGATGAACCCATGGTCAATCTGGGGAGCGATCATGACGATTATCCCGAGATGTATCTGAGTGGAGATGAGGAGGCAGAGTCTGAACAAGCTAAGGTAGAGTTAAAGAATAAGACTAAAGTTGAAGAACAAGATCAACTATCGGCATAAGTTTAAGAACTCAGGAGTAAGGTATTTCTCTTGGATGAGTTATGGAAGACGGAGCGAGCGTTACGCGAAATGACTGAAGAACAGAACGAGCTCATGGCGCAGGTGGAAAGGATGAAGACTGAAGGTGGTGGATCGTCTGAAGGGACAATCAAGTTGAAGAAAGACAAGAAAAAGAGGAAGAGGGACAATGACAACCCTAATTCTGAAAAGTCAAGCCCGAAGAAGAAGCAAGCCTGTAGTAAGTGTGGGAAGACTCACGCGGGAGAGTGCATGATGTGGAAGAACATGTGTTTCAACTGTAGCATGAAGGATATATTTCTCTTCATTGTCCTAAGCCGAATATGAGGAAGTGTTTCTCATGTGGAAGAACGGGTCACAAATTCAACAAGTGTCCCAACAAGAAGAAGACTGGTGAAGGGAGTGGACGGTAGATAGCTTAAGTTTAAGCGTTAATATCTTTTGGTAGAAGACTATGATAGCTTTAGTATGTTTACGCATATGTAAATATATATGTTTTATGAATGAAATCTTTATTTTCTATATGAATATAAGATTAAGATTAATTTGTGTGTTCTTAAAACTCATACTTATGGTAAGTTAATGACTCATAATTATATGAAATGTTTTGAACCCCTCAGCGAATGGACGCCAAATGTCTGACTAGGATAAGTTCATACACTCATATAATTGTGGTAAGTTTCTGAACTCATAAGTGTGGTAAGTTTTAAGAACTGATAATAACTATTGTGAATGGAGAATTGCAACTTTTTGTGTAAAGTTGTGTCGTTAATCCTGATATGATTTAAAAAGGGATAGTAATATGTGTTGAGTACTAAATGTACTATGTGCTATTTGAATAAATATGCAATTATATGAGAATTATGTGTTGAATTCTTATTGTGTTAAGAATTTGTATAGAGCAAGAGAATTAATTTAAGATTTTTATTTAAATCAGATCATGCAGCCTAGACGACAGAATCGAAATCAAAGAGCAGAGTAATCGATAAATAATGAAGGAGGTCAAGCTGACCCGATGCAAAATTTTGCAAATATGATAGCTGAAGCTATGGGGAATAGAGCTCCCGCGGGAAGAGGAAGAGCGAGAGAACAACCAGATGACAGATTGGCTAACTTTAAAGACTTTAAAGCGGTAGGACCGCCTGAATTCAAAGGAACCACGGATCCGATTGAAGCCCAAACTTGGGTGAAGGAGATAGAGAAAGAATTCATCATTGCGCGTGTAGCAGAAGAGCAGAAGACAGCTTTTGCAACTTATCTAATGAAGGGAGAAGCTAATTACTAGTGGGAGACTAATCAGGCCAGAGCTGGTACAGTGGTGGTGTTGTGGACAGGATTCAAGGAGTTATTCTTTGAAAACTACTTCTCACCGAGTATGCAATCCAGAATGGAAGTCAAATTCTTAGAACTTAAGCAGGAGAACATGTCGATATCTGAATATGCTGCCAAATTCAACGAGTTGGCAAGATTTGCACCTCATCAGGTGGACACAAAGGCGAGAAAAGCGAGAAGATTTGAGAATGGGCTGAAGCCGGGGATATTCAACAATGTAGCGGTATTGCAGATCAATACTTTCGCGGCTTTGATGGAGAAAGCATTAATTGCTGAAGGAGGGAGTGAAGCTGCATCTCGGTTTCATCAGGATAAGAAGAAGAAGACAAACGACAGAGGAAGCAGTGGTGGTAGTAATCCAAATAAGAGGAAATGGAATGAGAATACCCAATCGGGTAATAAGACAGAAGATAATAGGAAAGGAAGGGAGCCATGCTCGAATTATGGGAAGAACCATGCTGGAGTTTGCCTGAAGAAGAAGGGAGTTTGCTATAACTGCGGGCAAGAGGGGCACATGTCACCCAATTGCCCCAATCCGAAGAAAATTCAAGGTTGCTTTGCATGCGGATCGACTGATCATTTGGTTTGGAACTGTCCGAAGAAGAATGCGGAGAAGGAAAGTGGCAACAAGGGACCCAATGGCGGAACCTTGTCAACTCGAGGACCTGCACAACCAGGAAAACCAACAGCCCGTACATTCAACATGACGGCGCAGGATGCAGTGGCTACTCAGGAGGTGTTAGTAAGTAACGATTTCGCTTAATACTTAAACTACGTGAGTAATATTGAATTAGAAAATTTCTGTGGACTATTTTCTTTTATAGATTCAAGTCACATATTAGAATTTGAAACACAAATGAATATTGTGTTGAGAAAAATGAATTGATGATACAACTTTAAAAGATTGTAGAGAATAAGAAAGTGGTGATTCCGAGGATAGAATCCTTTTAAGGAGGGGTGAATGTGATAACCCGTGATTTCGAATAATCAAAATTTTATGAATAATTTTTTTTAATTAATATTAATATTGATTATCAATTTAGTGACATGTATCTGTGATACGAGTCTCGAGAATTAGCCAATTTGTGTATTGACTAATAAATTTAGAGTAGAGTTGTGCTTAACAGCTTTAGAAACCCTAACCCTAATTTCTGGAAAGGGATTCGATAGAAAATATAATTAATATAATTATATTAATAAGTACGTGTTTGTACCAAAGAGATTTATTGATCAAGGATTGATCGGATAGGGTTTAAAATTTATAAACCCCAACAAGAGATTAGAAACCCTAATCTTAGATTTAGGAAACCTAACGTACAATTAGAAACCCTAATTGAAAGCCGGGAAACCCTAATTTCATAATCGGGAATCCTAAAATCCTAATTAGGAAACCCTAATCCTAATTAATGAGTTTAATGTGTTTAGTAAATGTTAAATTGATTAGAAAACCCTATTTTAATTAGAAAACCCTAATTGTAATTTAAAAATTTTAAATTTTAATTTTTCTAATTTAAAACCCTAATTAGGAAACCCTAATCCTAATTAGCAAGCCTAAAGTAATTAGTATGTGTTAATATAATTAGGAAACCCTAATTATACTTGAGAAATATTAATTTCTATTTAAAACCCTAATTATATTCTTGAAATTCTAAATTTTCTATTTTTAAACCCTAATTAGAAAATTCTAGAATTGGAGTATTTAAAACCGTAGGGTTAAACCTTAAGGGTTTGGACATTTGAGCCAATTATCTATTTTGCCATTAAGTTTAGAAGGAAAATGACAAAAATACCCTTTACTTTAAAAATAATCTAGTAAAAAGAGATGTGGTTAAAATTGTTGCCACACCTCTTGCATTATTACCAAACACTTATTACTAGCCATGTGAAGCCACATCACACCATTTTAACCACAAGAATCAAAAGTGGTTGATTAAAGAAAGAAAACCAAAAACATAAGTCATTAATGTTTTTACACTTAGCTAAACTTCTCTCTCTCCATAGCCACGAAATTTTCTATGTGTTTTAGTCACTAACCAAGCATTTCAAACACCTAGATCAGATTGGTGAGGCAAGATCAAGGATATTGGATAATATAAGTTATAAACCCTAAACCTATTTTGATCTTGTATGCTAAGATAACTTTTGTGTTTATGTGTTTAGATCTTTGCTAGATGATGTTTTATGATGATCTATGGTGATATACCATAGATCCATAGCATCAAAATGCTTTAAAATTGAGTTTTTCTAAAACTGTCAAGAACACGATTTGTGGTCAGACAAGCTAATGTCAGGAGCCACAGATCCGTGTCTGTTTTTGCTTTTTCTTGTTTGATGTTTTGGATCGGTAGCATGACATGAGGGCTGTAATCTGGAAGTGGAATCACAGTTATTACATGTCCAGATTGCACGATATTTATGGTCAAAGAGAGTTGACCGACGTTGACCAGCTGCATTCTGGGTAACCCAGAAATTCATTTTGAGTGTCTGACAACATTTCTATGCTTCTTGATCTGTCAGGTTTTACGTGTTATGATGTTGTTGTTGTAACTTATTCTTAGACTGTTGTTTTTACTCTAGATGCATGGCCTTAGAACTCTTAAACAAGCAACATATAGATCATAGCAAGTGGTTAAAGTAGGCTTCGCACTGTTTTTGCAATTCTGGAATTTCCAGAAAACGTATGAACCGAGTTTTTTTCAGAGATTGACCGAGTCATAACTTTTGATTCTGTTATTGTTGAAATTTTCTGCTAATGAATATACGTTCCTTGACATATGTACTAGATCTATGAACCAAGAAACCACCAATATAATGACCAGAACACTAAGATTAGTGAGCTTGAAAGTAGTACCTCGAGACTGTCTGGGTTTCTAGGTAACCCAGAAAACCCAGATGATGTCTGACATCTACTTTGAGGCTCTGGATCTTGCAGAATTGTTTTTGTATGATCGAGATAATGCTTTAATGTTGTAGTACTACATGTAGACTACATGATCGATGCACAAGGTAGCCTAGAACATGATCAGACTGTGAATTAGAGCTGGTCAAACCTTGAGCCTTAAACACTGACTGTCAGTGTTCTTGAGCACCAAGAACACCACCAGCGACAACGACAGATTAATTAGTTTTTATTTTCTGAATTTTCGGAAATTATTTAAAAATAGAAAATAAATTCTAAAAATTACCAAAAATGGTTTTAAATTATGAAAAATACTTTCTGACTATATGAAATATTTTTTCATTAATAATTATAATTATTTGAATATTAATGCTATTTAATTTATTTAATTAGTATATTAAATAAATTAGAGAAAAATGATTTTAATTATTTAAAAATCATTTTAAATAAGAATAAAGTGTTAGAAAATATTTTGAATTATAAAATATAATTTTCAATATTTTTGGAGAATTCTCATTAATAAATTAATATTAATGATATTAGATTTATTTAATTATTATATTAAATAAATGAATTAAAAAAGTTTTTATTGATTTAAAATCATTTAAGAATGAGAAAAATATTTTAAAAAATATTTTAAGTTATAAATAATGACTTTTAATATTTGGATAATAAGTTCATTAATATTTAGATATTAATGGTGATGATTTAAAAATGATTTTAATTATTTTAAAAATTATTTAAGTAGAATATTGATGATTTAAAAATATTTTAAGTTATTAATAATAACTTTAATATTTTGACAAATAGAACATTAATATTTTTATATTATTAAATATTAATGATGATAAGATTATTTGGTAATTAAATCATTTAAAAATGATTTAAGTGTTTGAAAAATTATTATAAATTATAATAATTGTTTATAAATTATTAAAAGCTTTGAAAAAATATTATTAACGATATTTGACTTATCTAAAATAATATTGAAGATTATAGACCAAGTTTAATTGACAATAACTATGTTAGTTGTCGGATAGGGTGACCAGAACACCGAGAATGGACCAAAGTCCAACCAGACCGAACTAATTAAACTTAATAAGTATTTATATAGGTTATAAACACTAATGCAACTATGTGGTGATGTGTCTAGGAGAAGACTGACTGTAAATTTTAGTGATACGTGTTGTGAATTATTGTGCTAATTGTGAGACCGATATTATTGGTTATAGGTCTTACGAACGTAGATAAATTTATTGTGTAGCTGTAATCAACGCGGAAGGCAAGTCTCCTAACTCAAACTTGAGTTAATATTATTCAATTATTATAGTGGTTAATTATTGCTAATTATACCACGTCCAGGGATTTATGGTTGATTATTCGCAGTTAGTGCATATTTAATAATTCAAATTGAATTACTGATTCTGAAAATATATTCGTTGAATAACTGTTGTTGAGTATTTAAATTCGTAGAAGCTAGTATTGACAGTACAAATAATTCCTGTTTATTGTCGAATTATGTTGAGAAATGTCTTAGCCAATTATTCTGGACTAGACGATAATTTGTTAAAACTTGATAGGTTTGAGAAGAGAATTCAATTATTATTGACAGATCGATGCCAATTATTTCGGCTAGATCAAGAAGTAACTAGAATTTTAAATCACAGTATTTTGTTGTTAAATCAAAATCTTGATTCTGAGACTGAGAAGAACAACCTTTTATATAAAGGGAACATTTTAGGTCGTATATTCGACCATTGCGCACTGTTAAGTATTATGCATAATATAGGATACAAGGAGTTAGCCGGCTCTAAGTACTTGCAGAGGGGTATGATTTAATCTGTATCAAAGTAAATCTTTGATAGATACCCGAGAAAAGAAGTTCTAGATCTAGTGTGATCACTCAGCATTAATCTGGAAAACATTCCACTTAGTAATTGCGTAGAATTGATTCTTGATTATTCAATAGAATATCGTAGAAACTTTGAAAACGTTGTACTCTTTCATTATCAAATTATTGCGTTGCCTAGAATACGAGAAGACTTGTTATTGATTAACGATTTGTTCATCTATTTCAAAGTTCACCGAACTTTGGTTTCATTCTATCAAAATAGATAGTCTGTTCTTATTGATTCATATACGTTTATTGTATGTCTTAACTTTTGGGGCAAACTTGTTGCTCACCCTTGCTATAAATAAAATATTTCAGCTAGGAACGAAGAGGCCAGTGGATCGAAGAAGAATAAAGGCAAAGGCAAAATGCTGGATTAGTTTTTAATAAATATTATGATTATGTTGTATTGTAAACCCTTTTTGTATATATCTGAAGGATATGTTTGTTATGTTAAGGTTAGAGAACCTGGGACTTATGTATTAATAACATATGTTAATGACTTATGTATTCCTATTTATATATGTATGAGTAGTTAAATGGTATTATATTGTGGATCATGAACACCAAAATCGGGGGTCAGGTAACCCGAATTTGGGGGCTTAACAGAGATTAGAAGTAAGATAAAACATAGCCTTACAATGAAGTCGATGCCAAGGTGATTGGAGCCCCAGAAGATATCGTGATCAACGACGACAAAGTTGCCAAAAATCGTGTCACCTTCATAGGAAACGTACTCGTAGACGCATTGGACGTCGTTTACGGTTACCGAGAGCGCTAATAGATCGCGGATTAAGCTGAAGAGAAGAAGCCCTAGCAATTCGTACACTTTCGAGCACCTTATTCTCTGTCTTCTCTCCATTCGATTGATGATGTTTCTGAAACGTCAATTTATGAGAATCCATATTAGTAGGCTAAATAATATTTTAGCCTAAGACTACTAAATGCCATTTGAAAAGGCGTTGAATTTTTGGATATTTATTTTTGATCAAAATCAAAAAGGCAACCAACGCCAATTTAAATGATTTTTTTTTAAAAAAAGCGAATTTAAAAAAAATTATCTTAATTTTTTTTAAACGATTTTATTTTTTTAAAGAAAGTTGAAAAAAATAAAAATGTGATCCAATGCCAAACTAACCGGCATTATAACTTTTTTTGTAAAGTAAATTTGTAAAAAATAAGAGTAAGATGCAACATCACTTTAACAGACGTTATGTAAGACCCCAACTTTTATGAATAAAGAATAATTTTCTCGAAAAATATTTTTGAATATTATGATGTGGATTTGATATAATATTATAGTTGTGGGTAATATTTATAAATTTTGAAAAGTAAGCAAGTGATTATATAATATTCGATTGGTCGGGGAATATTCATTTTAACAGGGAATATTCGTACGACGGCACAATCATTGGTGGACCCCACAACGGAAGTATTGTCGTAGTTAGAAAATGACAAAATTATCTTTCTATAAAAACGAGATTAAACCTTTAGTAAAGGTTAACGGAAAGATTAAAACGAGATTAAAATATAGAGAATGTAAGCGCTAGATTACGTAACTGATATCCGGTGACCGTAGTCGTAATGAACAAACGTGAGGGATTGCTATGATTGTGATTCCTTAGACGTTGAGTGATGAAGGTAATGAATAACATTTCGATGTTATGCCATCGTAATGAAAGATTAGTGTAAAGCGTTTAGACGAGTTGGACGAACGTGCTAAGTGTACAATGGTCGTATGACTTAGACGTTGACGAAGGTAGTAAGTAAGATATGATTTATCAAGGAAAGCCGTAACGAACTGTAAGGAGATTAATGAAAGTCCGAGGGTGAGTCGGATAGAGAATGTTAGAATGATTGTAAGCGTTAGACACTTAAGCCAATGTAAGGGTTGAGTGTATATGATTATTAAACGGGCAGAACCTACACTCCGTGTGTGGTTTGACCGTAAGGTAATGAGGACTAAGATTTAATCGTGAACGGTGAAGAAACTGAGTTAAGGACAATAACGTATAACGTTAAGAAGCCGAGTTAATAAGTATAACTTGGACAACGTTCCGAATTGAATGAACCGGACGTTGTAAGGTATGAATAAGTTAATATGAAATGTTTAATGCTATGACCTCATAGAATTGACATTGAATGATCGTTCCGAGTATACAAAAGACTGTATGACTTGGACGATAAAGAATGAATCTTGAGGTATGGAATTTAGTTGCCAGAAAGACGTAAGGAATAAGAAGTTGACTTAACGAACATTATAGTTTAATGGTTCGTATAAGTTAAGATAAGTTAGGTTGTGGTACAATCGTAACTTTGATAGTTGATATATGGGAGCTGGGCTAAAAAATTCCTTCAGAGAGCGAAGGTATATACAAAACTGGCAACCGATCTAACTCACTGTGTAGGCAGTGTAGATGAGACGGGAACTTGTTTGTTGGTTGTTTGTGGGAAACCACTCAAAGTACCATATGGACTACTAGCAGAGAAGCGATGTATGCCGTGTCATATAGATGTTATACGAAGAAGATAAAAATGCAAATCATCAAAGATGATAAATGTTTGAGTAAGACATCTCCGTATGTCATGAAGCCATAAACCGGTAATGAAAGTTAGTCGTGTAAACTTAGATTGCAAGAACGCGAACCCTAAGAAGTAAAGTTAAGTAAACCAATGCGTAAGTTAAGTATACGACTAATTGGTGTACGTGTTATTTCCTTATGTGTTATATAGGGATTTGGAATGAGCGATTCAAATATAAACTATAAGTCGAAATGTATGTAAGTAAGCGCAAGTTTTCTAACTTCATTCATGTTATATGAATGGTAGTTTCTTAAACTTCTCAGATGTTGTACTTGAGAAGTTATGTCTATGTGTGAATGTGCGATGTTTGTACAAGGTGGTAGAACATATGAGGCATTGAGCCACAATCTGAACACTTCGGTGTTTCTATAATATGAACTATTCTGTGATTGAGTTGTTCAATATAAGTATGCTTAGTTTATACATGAACCGTTATTGTTAAGTCTGTGCTAATGATTCTAGCCAGACAGGATATGTATGGAAAAAGGTAGAAGAATGGAAGTAGTGCAAAGAGTATGTCATGAATGTTTTAAAATGATAGGAATCGAGACTATTCCTATTATTCAAGCTGCTTCATAACCTTTGTTCGGTTATTGAAGTTCTGAAAAATGTTTAAACTCTTGAAGTTGTTTGTTCAAACTTATGACTTCTTTGGGCAATTGAATGCTCACACTTGCTTTAAATGAAAAATATTTTTAGCGAACGATGTTAGAAAGAACGTAAGATCCCGTAAAGATCAAAGTGATCGGTATCCGCATCGAAGTGCAATTCAAGATGTGAATGTGCGTGCGAGCAAGTGAAGACTTGTAATATAGAATGATAGAATTAAACTATAGACTAGTTTAATGAATGCGATTATGAATCCTTTGTGGCGGATGAAAGTCACTCGTGTAAGATGTAAAGAATAATGTAATTATCATTATTTGTAATGAAAGAGGTTTTAAGGTTTTGAGAACCTGGGATTTTAGAATATATGTTATTATATTTAACTATATAATGACGTGTATTTGGAAGGAAGTGGAATAGTGATACACGGAGTCCGGGTCTGAAAGTAGACCGGATTTCGGGGCGTCACAGTAGTTGGGACTAGTCGGGGAACAGAGTGACGGTCCAGATATTTGCATTAGTAGTCCTCACTATTCTGTGAAATAGTGTGATAATAATTATAATGAGGACTCCTTTTGAGTTTTTATACTCTCTAGTAGACAATATTTGTATTCAAACTCACAGTTTATGTTTTGTCGTATTGTACACGACAGTTGTATTATTAAGTTGTATTTGAATTCATTACCTTGTATCTGGCGACCCAAGATGGGTGATGTATACCTATTTTGGAAGCGTCACACGTTATAATCTTTTTTTTAATTTCTTTGATCTCTTATACTTGTTTATAAACATCAATAATTTTTTATGTTTATTCTCTGTCATCGGCGTTGGAAATGAAGGAGTATTTAAGACTTCAGCTATAAAAAAAATAAAAATAAAAATTCTAACGCCAATTAAAGTGACGTTGCATCTTACTCTTCTTTTTTACAAATTCAATTTTTTAAAAACAAATTTAAATAAAATAGGGATAAAATTGATATTACATTAATATGAGTCAAACTAAGTTATTAGGAATGACTTATAAGTCATTTTTAAATAACTTTATTCTGTTTTAGTTCATAAAACATACTAAAATTTTCTTCATCTTTTATGTTTTCTCTTAGAACTAATAATATTATAATTTAATTTTTTAATATATTTGGAAAAAAAGTAAAAGGAGAACTAGGAATAGCTAGGGGTATACCATTACTATTCTTCTTTTTATGTTTTATTTTGGACTTAAAATATGTTCATGATTTAAGTTACTCCCTCCGTCTAAGAATAAAATTACTTATTATTTTATGTAATCTCAAGTTAAATATTTACTTATATTAAATAATCTATTTTTTACAATAATTTGTGCGTATTATCCTTAGTATTAAATATCATATTTTTATTATTTATAAATATTATATAATATCACTAGTCATGTATAGAATAATATGCAATTAGATGAGAATTTAAATATGAATAATTTTATCATTTGACAATTTTTTTTAAATTCGCATAAAATCAATCATCACTTTCATTCTCGGAGTGAGTGAGTACTTGTAAGTATATCATACTTCTATCTAGAAATAGAAAACATTGGGAAGCATAAATATAATTATTAGGTTTGATAAGGTTGGGTTTATTTGGGTCGGAGGCCCGGAACTAACATGCTTGGCTGTGACGCCCCCAAAATAGGTATACATCACTCATTCTGAGTCGCCAAATACATGGTACATAAATCAAATATAAACTTCTTTTATACAATACGACAACATCGTAGCTTAGAGTTTTTACACGAATATTGTTTCATAGACGGTATTCAAACTCAAATGAAGTCCTCATTACATTTATTATCACACTATTTCATAAAATAGTGAAGACTACTATAGCCACCATCTCGGACCGTCACTCTGTTCTCCGACTAGTCCCGACCACATTTCCATTTCCTGAAGAGAACAATGAAAGCAAAAGGGTGAGCTCAACTAGCCCAGTAAGAAATATTATGACTAAGATAATGCAGAATAAATTATCGTTAGCCTTCAACAGTGTTAAACTGATAAAATACAATAAACATCAAATTTAATCATGATGAACAAGCAATCCATTAGAAGAGTCAAGTAGAGCATGATATCTACTATCTTCTATGATTTAAAAAGTTTTTCATCAACTTTATCGCTGAGACTCAACTTATTAAATAAACCACATCATCGAATCATCCCTGCACTATGGGCCAATGATATTCATGTAATCATCAATGGTCATGATCATACCAATAATTGTCCATCAATGCACTACGTGCCAATGATGACTTTACCACATCATTTGTAACATTACGGTTATGATTATACCGAATAATCCCTGGTCATAATCATACCAATCAATAATACATCTATGCACGTAAGCCACAGATGACTTTTATCACAATATAAGCATGAGGATGATGACAATGATATAAGAATTCAATTAAAAGAAAACAAATAATAAATTTTTAAAGATTTATAACTTAATTTATCCAGAATTCAATAATTTCCAAATTATCAACATGATACTGCTTTGTGGAGTAAAATTCAAGAATAATATTGTATCAAAAATGATTTGGACAGCAAAGAAATCAATTTTTGTCATAAATAATTTCCCGGGTGAATAGTACCCGAGTGAATAGTACCCCGTGAATAATACTCATGAATAATACTTTGTGAATAGTACCCGTAAATAGTACTTTGTGAATAGTACCCCATGAATAGTACTTTGTGAATAGTACCCCGTGAATAGTATTTTGTGAATAGTCTTAGTAAAAAATGATACTACTCATGGACGATTATCTCAAGATGAAAAGCTTAAAATTTAACAAGAATGTGCAGAAAATATTCTCGTGAAACGATACTAGAAGAAGCGCAAATTTCAACGATATTCGACTAATTTCACTGAGTATTGAAGCAATACTTTAACAAAATCAGGAATACGAGATGAAATAATATTACTCACATACTACAGAGTATGGAAGAAAATATTATTTCTATGAATACTGAACAAAATAATATCCCTTACCTCAGAAGAAGACTGGATACTGGAATAGTGAGGTAGCAGACTTCTCTTCTTCTTTCTCTTTATAGCTTCCCTCTCTATAATTGCTTTTTTGAGTCTTAGAGAATTGGTGAGAATGAAAGAAGAATGAGCTTCTATTTATAGGAAAATATAGTTTCGATAATTGCACGTTTTGGGGCTCGAAATATTACAGTATAATACCTTCATCTTTTCCTTCATTTTTAATTTAGTCCTGCAAGTATTATCAAACTTGCACCACCTCCCCTAATAGTACATCACGTGAATTAATAGTAGTTACGGTATAGTACCTTCATCTATACCTCTATTTTTAATTTAGTCATGCAAATATTATTAATTTTGCACCACCTCTCCTAATAGTACATGCATTGGAATCAATAGTACATACATATGAACAAATAGTTATAAGCATGTGAATTAATAGCAATTAATTGCTCATTTATCCGATTAATTACCCGATTGGTCAATATAACCTCCAGACATCAATTATTATCGGAATAGATGTCGATTTCCAATAACGCTAATAATTACCACACAATGGAAATATAAATTTCATCTTTAATCAATACGAACTTATTCATCATTAATATTATAACTCATAATATTTAACAACCAGATCATTCCCAGGAAAGAGGGGCTTTTCGATAAGGATTTCTCTTTATTGGCGCGCAATTAGGTGACCAAACCTCTTCTTGACAGAACTTTCTAGACATTATCAATATTGCAAATAATAATATGAATAACTTTGTCGTCTCAATTATTGATTTAATAATAATAAATATTATGCAGATGATACTGTGACAATAATTGAATCAATAATATGAGAGAGATATTATGCAAAGAATTCATCGTAATAATAATTGAGTATAAGCGAGTGACTTCTCACGTAAGCATCAATAATCAATACAAGTGTGCTACTATGCAACCACGACATATTCTTTTATTTTATCATCGGGTAGTTCAACAGTTTAACGGTAAACCTTTCACCGTTATTTTTATAAAAAGATAATTACATGCGCTTTTCTAAATAGGACAATACTTAGTTGTGGGGTCCACTAATGATTGTTCCATCGCATTTAATATTCCCGTTAAAACGAATATTCCCAATTAATCGAATATTATATAACCACTTGCTTACTTTGCAAAATTTGTAAATATTACCCACAACTATAACATTATATCAAATCCACACCATAATGTTCAAAAATATATTTCGAGAAAAAATAATCTTTATTCATAAAAGTTGGGGTCTTACAACCTCCCCTTCTTATGAAATTTTGTCCTCGAAATTAAGGTGCGTACCTAGTATGTCGAAGAGGTGAGGATACCTTGACTTCATTTCAGATTCGAACTCCCAGGTCATTTCCTTAACATCGTGGTTTCTCCACAAAACTTTGACTTGAGGTATAACCTTGGAGCGTAGAATATGATCCTTCTTATCCAATATTTTAACAGGTACCTTCTCATACGTTAAATCTTCCGCTATCTCGTCCGGTTCTAATTCAATAATGTGGTTCGAGTCTTTCACATATTTACGTAATATAGATATGTGAAAAATGTTATGAACTCGAGACATACTTGGCGGTAAGATGATTCTATAGGCCACAGTTCCTACTCGATCGAAGATTATAAATGGGCCAATGAATCGAGGATTGAGCTTTCTTCTCTTTCCAAATCTCGTAACTCCTTTCCATGGAACAACTCGTAACAACACATGATCTCCAATATTGAATTCCACGTCCTTTCGATGAAGACCATCATAACTCTTTTGTCGATCTTGTGAGGTTTTTATACGTTTTCGGATCGTTTGAATCTTTTCCGTAGTCATACGTACCAACTCCGGCCCCAACAACGTCGCTTCACCCACCTCATCCCAGCATACTGTTGTTATAGGAAAACTCCACAAATGGTAAGAACTTGTCCCCACTTCCTTTGAAGTCAAGGACACAGAGTCTTAATTAATCTTCAAGAGTTTGAATAGTCCTCTCCGTCTACCCGTCCGTTTGAGGATGATATGCTGAACTAAATCGTAAATCCGTGCCCATAGCTTTTTTCAAACTAACCTATTGGGAGAATGCATATTATGATTTGATGTTTTAATGTATATGTTCATGATTATTTGTAAAGTCCTTCCAAGTAATATATGTACAGGGACTTAGTGATAGATCAAATTTGTTAGGTTGATCTAAGCTCTTAAAGTATATCATTCTGTAATGGAATGTATAGATAAAAAGATCAAAGCTGTTAGGTTGATCTTGAGATGTAATAGATAGGCTTCGAAGAAATCGTAGTGTATCATCTGATCAACATTGCAGAAGTCAAGGCAGAAAATGTAAATGCTTCGAAGATCGTAGTGTGCCTGCCTTGAAGGAACTCTTCGAAAATCGTAGAGTGGTCCCAACGTTTGTCGAGCCATCTCAACGATTGTAGTGTGCTGAAGGAAACATGGAGTTTACAAGTCAACGATCGTAGTGTGCTCTCGAAAACGTAGAGTTAGAACCTAACAAGCAAAGATCGTAGTGTGTAGAGGTTTAAGATGAATCGTAGTGCTCTCGGCTGATAGCATCAGACCGGGCACCAAGATGACCACGATGATAAGACATCACGATATGAATAGTAGAGAGCATCATCTCCTTATGTCAAAAAACGTCGAGCCTCATGATTTATGTGAAGACAGATTCCATCATATGAGAAATGGATTCTAGACGATGCAACACTCATCAGTCCCAGAGTAAATATCCTTAGTATGCAACAAAGAAACATATTGAAGAAGCTAAGGAAAGTACTATTGGTAAGGGGGCAAAACACCTTTTCAGGTGTTAGGTGAGAAGCGATCTCTGCTATGTGGTGGGCGAAATGCGGTTTGAAGATGTGCGAAAATGTCTCCATCAAAGATCAGAAAAGTCAAATGCATTTAATGCCTCAACGGATGGATCCAACGGATAGTTTTCAAGATCACATATATGCAGATCAAACAGATGAGAGAGAAACAAGCAAGCATTGAACAAACAACGGGAAGAACTCTCTAAGCTCAACGCTAAGATCTGAGATATTGCAAAGCTTGCTCATTACTCGATTCTTAGAACAAGTGCTTACAAACAACCTGAGCGAGTAGCAACCATCAAGAACTTCAACATTATCAACCAAGCGAAGAAAGTACCAAGTCTGCTTTGGACTTGAAGAGTTCATAGTGAACTGTAAGAAAGCCAAGTCTGCTGGACTTGAAGAGTTCAAGAGTGAACTAAGAAATTTCTAGACTGCTGGTCTAGAAGGAATCTGTGTGATTCAGAAGTTGTAAAAGACATCCTTAGTGGATATCTTACTCGTTGAGTAGAAGAGTGGACTAGGAGCTTTAAGTGCTCTGAACCACTTAAAAATGACTGTGTCTTTTACATTCATAACTATATCTGCCATAACTACTATAACTGCTATAACTGCCTCACTTTCATAACTCCAGTGCTTGGTAAAGAAGATTAAAACAAATATTAATTCCGCTAAATTTTAATCATTATCAAAGAATCAGTTTAAAACGAAAAGAATTTTAAATATCTATTCAACCCCCCCTTCTAGATAACTATTGTGCCAACTAGGAACTAACAATTGGTATCAGAGCAGGTTCTATTTTTATAGCTTACAAGCTTTAGTAGATCTAATGGCACTCGTACCAAGCGAATCCGGGACCGGGGGAGGCAGCAAGCCACCAATGTGCAACAAGGATAAATTTGCTAACTGGAAAGTCAGGATGCAAGCGTATATGGACTCAATAGATGAAGATCTATTTGAGACCGTTCAAAATGGGCCCTATATTCCAACAAAGCTTGCACCAACCACTGACGATCCAAACCGAATACAGATCAAAGTTAAAGAAGAATGGACAGACAACGAGAAGAGAGCTGTCCAACTTGATAAGAAGGCCAAGAACATCCTGTTCCAATCCTTAGAAGATGATCTGTTTGAAAACGTTCTCAACATCAAAACAGCTAAGGAAGTTTGGGAAGCAACTTTGCGATCATGCGAAAGGCCCGAAGAAGTTAGAGAGAACAAACAATCTCTTCTGACATAGCAGTATGAAATGTTTGCTCATGTCCAAGGAGAAAGCGTAAGCGCCACTATGAAAAAGATTCAACGTTATGCTCAACTCTCTACGAGCATATGGAAAGGTCTATCCTAACAAAGATCTGACCATAAAGTTCATGAGAGCCCTACCAAGCAGGTGGGATGCCAAGACCACTGCAATAAGAGAATCAAAGAATCTTAATGAGATGACAGTTCAACAGCTATATGGCAATCTCCTGACATACGAACTAGAGCTGACCCAACGTGCTGAAACCTTATCAGAAGGAAGAAGGAAGGATAAGGGTGTTGCTCTCAAGGCAAATGAAGGTGCATCAAAAGTCATCACTGAGATTGACTCTGATTATGATGAAGACGATGATGAAGACTTTGCTATGCTGGTAAAGAGACTAAGAAGGTTCATGCGACAAGGCGAGAATCGACCAAGCGAAAGAAGGTCGACAATTACAGTGACCCGAGGAGCAAATGAATGATCTATGCTACAACTACAAAAAAGCACAGCCACTTCATCATAAAAGCTGCAACAAACCTATCAAAGAAGAACTAAAGAAGAAAACACATGCAAAGAAGGAATACAAAGGAAACAAGAGGCCTCGAAAAAAAGAGACAAAGGTGCAGTAGTTGGAGGATCGTGGAGTGATTGAGATAATGACTCAAATCTTGACTCAGGAGATGAAGAAGAACCACAAATGGCCAATCATGTAGCAATGGCCAAACATGCAAAGGACAAATAAAACCTCAACATACATGATGTAAGTCTCGATGAGGTATTTGACTTCAACTCTCTGATGTAGATATGAGTGATTTAAGAAGCGCTTTGCATGGCATAACCAGCGATCTACATCAATACATGAAGTGGTTCAGTCTTGTCTAAAGATCATTCACTCCTTGAGAGGAGAAGAAGAAAGTTCAAGAAGAGCTTGAAATAGCCCTTCTAAGTACTAATCTTCTTTCCAAGCTTGAAATGAGAATGAGACTTTAAAATGAGAAAAACACACTCGATGCACAAAGAGAGTCTATTCTAACCTCTAAAATTGAGGATCTAGAGAAGACTATCTCTGCATGGAACAAATCCTCATCATCCATGGACTACCTGCTCTTTAGTCAGAGAAGCACATTCGACAGAACATGCTTAGGCTTTGGGGAATCCATCTCAGGGCCTTGTGTGGAAATGACAAAGGAAACTAGCACTAGTAATGCCTCAAGTTTTGGTAGAGGCATTGCCTTTGTGAAATCCTCACAGTTGGAAGAACCAGTTCAACCTTGTTCTACTGTTTCCATTTATACTCAAAGGAGTAAAGGATCTCATGCTGGCTTGGGATTCATAAAAGAGAAGAATAACCCAACCTCTACTCATCAACCTCGAAGAATGGTAGAGTCAAGTGAAACTAACTATACGAATCAACTGGGAAGAAATAGTAGAGGCAAGGCACACTCATCTCTACCTATGAAACCCAAGGACACGTGGAAAAAAGAGAATCATTTTAACAGAAGGATACTTAAGGAACCACAAAAGTCCAAGTGGAGGATGAATCATCATACACACACAGGCATGCATTATAATAGATGTTTCATATGTAATAAATATGGTCATAGGGCTACAAAATGTTATTATAACTCCATGCATGTGAGACCCAAGATTAGATAGATTTGGGTCCCCAAAGGTACTAACAAAGAAGGACCCATGCAAATATGGGTACCAAAATAAAGGTTCAAATGTTTTGATAGGAAAGGAGCTTCACGATCTCAACATGGTATCTGGAAAGTGGATGCTCAAGGCATATGACAGGAAACAAAGACCTACTATCTAATTACATAGAAAAGGAGGGTCCCTCTGTCATCTTTGGAGACAACGGCTCGGGCAAGATAAGAGGTTATGACTCTGCTGGCAATGGTGCAGTATCTTTCAGCAAAGTAGCTTATGTGGAAGGTCTCCAACACAACCTTCTAAGTATTAGCCAACTCTGCGACAAGGTTCATCAAGCGACATTTCTCAACAATCAACGTCAAGTCAGAGATTTGAGGACATCTGCTGTAAAGCTAACTTAGGGATAAGAGAGGAAATGTCTACGGTGGATCTTGGTCAACTAAGCTCGGATGAGACAATATGTTTTACGGCAAAAGCATCTGAAGAAATGAGTTGGCTATGGCATGAGCGGTTGTCTCATTAAACTTCAAAAGCATGTCCAAAGCGGCATCAAAAGACCTAGTAGGTGGCCTACCCAAGTTCAACTTCGTGAAGGAAAGGCCATGCAATGCACATCGACTTGGAAAGCAAACCGAAGCTCATTCAAGAGCAAGACTACCAACTCTATTGACAAGCCCTGCGGTTTGCTCCATGGATCTCTTTGGGCCAATCCCACAACTAGTCTTGGAGGAAAAAGGTACTCTCTAGTCATAGTCGGCGACTACACGATTCACATGGGTATTCTTCCCTAACTTCAAAGGATGAAACGAGCTCAAAATTAATCAAGATGTTGGGCGGTGATGAGCGAAAAAGAAAAAATCAAGGCCATAAGGAGTGATCATGGAAGAAATTCGATTTCTCGAAATAGACCCGATTCTGCTTGAACAATGGCATCGGTCATAACTTCTCGACTCCACGAACTCCTCAACAAAATGGAGTTCTTGAAAGAAAAAAGCAGAACCTTGATAGAGGTGGTGGTAGACTCTACTAGCGTGACTAAATCTGCTGAATATTCTTAGGCGGAAATCATCAACCTTGCATGCTACTGCAGCAGATCATTAATTCACTCTCTGATCGAGAAGGCGCCCTACTGAACTGTGGAAAGGAAGGAAGCCAAGTGTCGACTACTTCCATGTCTTTGGTTGTGCATGCTACATTCTCAACAATGGAAAGCGATGTCGACAAAATTCTATCCCCAAGTCGAGACGAAGGGATCTTTCTTGGATATGCCACGGATAATGAAAGGCTTACAGTGTTCAACAAAGAAGACCTTTGAATGTTGAAGTCTCGATACACATCATCTTTGATGGCCCGACTTAGACAAAGCGATGCCTCGAAGACACTACGGCCAGATAGTCACGAGACACTCTCTGAATGAAGTCGTCGAGCTCAACACTTCGATCGTAGTGCGAGAAAAGTGAAATCGTGAGAGCATGAGAATGTGATGATCGTAGAGAGTCGATGCAAGACAGTGAGCCTCCACTCCAAGAAGAAGAGATAGACCTTGAAGACTTAAGGCAGAAGGCATCGGGACGGATGTCCCAGCCAATAATGAGATGGGCAGAGATCACACTCGGGATCTAATCATTGGAGATCCAGGTGCTGAAGTCAAAACAAGAGTCAGTGCTTTACTTCGAAATGAATGCTTTTATCTAAGCTTCTGTCACAAATAGAGCCAAAGAAGATAGAGGATGCTATGGAAGACTCCGGTTGGATAGAAGCCATGCGGGAAGAACTCAACCAATTTGAGCGAAGCAAAGTATGGAGATTGGTACCAAGACCAAAAGTCGTCTGTGATAGGAACTAAGTGGGTCTTGAAAATAAAATGGATGAAGATGGGGTCATAACCGAAACAAAGGCAAGATTAGTGGCAAGGGCTATTCTCAAGAAGAAGGTATCGACTACGATGAGACATTTGCACTGTTGCGGGCTAGAAGCCATCGAAATCTTTTGCTTTTCTTTTTACATGAAGTTCAAAGTCTTTTAGGATGGATGTCAAGAGTGCATTTCTAAATGGAGAACTCCAAGAAGAAGTCTATGTAGAGCAACCTCCAAGTTTCATCAATCCATCTCTTTCCAATTATGTCTATAGATTAGATAAAGCTTTATATGGTCTTAAACAAGCACCTAGAGCATGGTATGAAACAACGATTAACTTCTTAATTGAAAATGGGTTCACTAGAGGTAGAGTAGATACCACCTTTGTTTCTTAGAAAGCATAAAGATAAAGTCTTACTAGTTCAAATATATGTTGATGATATTATTTTTGGTTCTCTTGACGAAAAGTTATGCAAGAGATTCTCTAAGCTAATGCGAGAGCAAGTTTGAAATGAGCGTGATGGGTGAAATTGATTTCTTCCTTGGATTTATAGTAAAAGCGGATGATGAAGGAATTTTCATAAACCAAGCCAAATACATCAAAGACTTCTTGAAAAAGTATGGCATGGAATCGACCTCTCCCATGAAAACACCAATTGCTCCTGCAACCAAGCTTGACAAGGATGAGAAAGGTAAAAGTATTGATATCACTCAATCAGAGTATGATAGGTTCTCTTTTATACCTAGCGCGATGAGACCCGGACATAATGTTTGCAACATGCATATGTGCTAGATTTGAGCTAACCCTAAAGAGTCACATTTATGCTGCTTTGTAAAGAGATCTTGAGTTATCTCAAGGTACACCTTACTTGGGGCTTTGGTACCCCAAGGAATCCTCATTTGAACTAACGGGATACCACGGATGCTTTGATTTTGCGGGATGCAAAATAGATAGAAAAAGTACCGATGGCACTTGTCATTGCTAGAAAAGCAGACTTGTGTCTGGTTTAGCAAAAAGCAAAACTCGGTGTCCACTTCAAGCTGCGGAAAATTTGAATACATTCTTTCTTTGGCGATTCTTTGTCTTTCGATTCTATGGATGAAAAAAATCGACTAAGTGACTATGGGTTTGATTTCAAATCTATTCCCATTCTTTGTGATAACACAAATACCATATCAATAACTCATAATCTTGTTATGCATTCTAGGACTAAGCATATAGAAATAAGGTATCACTTCATTAGGGATCATGTGCAAAATGGAACTATATCTTTATAATATATCCCTACTTGAAATCAACTTCTTGCGATGTTTTTACAAAACCTCTAGATGAATCCAGTTTAATAAGCTAATAAGTGAGCTAGGCATGCTAAATCTACAACCATAAAATATATGCTCTAGATTGTCCTAACCATACTTGATACTGAAAATTTGAACTCAAAATCGTAGACATGATCGAGGAAAGTTCAAGATCGTGAAAGTTGAAAAGACAACTACCACCTCAGCGATCGTAGCAAAGACTCAACCATCGTGAGTGCGAGACTCAACGATGACACAAGCCCCATCAACAAAGCAAAAATGCATCCAGATGATAAGCTTCATAACAAAGCAATCTCTCTGAAGAGGTGCCTCGAGAACAAACCTAACCCTTGAATCTCTTGAGGTTGTTGGCCCTTCTAGATTACCTTAAAAAGAATGCTTAGTCAAAACTCATCACAAGGATCCGGACGACTCGGCGATGATCGTGGGGCGGACTCAGCGAGTCTTGATCGGACTCGACGATCGAGATGGAGAGACTCACTTGATGAGCAGACTTGGCAATCGTAGCTCGACTCGACAAAGTGCAAAAGCACTCAGCGATCATAAGACTACCTCAACGATCGTAGTCCTCCCCAAGGACACCTCGACTCTGAAGAAGCGAAGGGCAAATCGGTACAATCCTAAAAAGCTGATCAAAATCGTAGAGCCAAGCAAAAAGTCGACACATCCCACTAAGCGAAAAAAAGAGAGGGAAGTTACAAGTACAAATTGAAATCGTATTTTTGAAATCGAAGTTCAAAAGATTATCTCTCTCTCTCTCTCTCTCTCAAAAGCAAAGCCTAACTTTCGGAAAAAGCTCGGTCGAATCTCACTTCCGATTAGAAAATCAATGGCGTCATCAATGTTATCTCATTCTCTGAGACTCTGCTTTGGCGAGTTCAAAACGACTCCACCAAAATTTCACAAGACCTGGCGCTACTTGAAGAAGCGGGTCTCGAAGAGGCTCTGGCGAAGACACTGTGATATATCCCAAAGCTGGTGAAAGAGTTCTACAAAGAATGGTGTGTTTGAAAACAACACCATCACTACAAAAAGTAAGGGGAGTAGAAATCGGTGAAGGCGGAGGACTTCAATCTTGCCTAGGTCTCAAAATGAAGGGCATCCATACTTAGATCTAGTAGACTTCGAGAGAGGGACTAAGAAAATGCATCATGAAAAAAACCTCTGTGAAAGGGTACAAAAAGAAGGAGTTCCCAGAGTGTACAAATTTTAGGCGATATTATTGGGAAATGTATATCTTTGCAAGAGCTCAGGTCATGACTCGGTGAATGAGGCTCAACTTAAGCTCCTGACTACCATATATTATGGTATTCAACTCAACTATGGAGCTATATTGCTCGAGTGGATTGGCAAGTGGATCATCAACTCGAAGAAATCAAAAAGCCCTTAGAAGATGCTATATGGGTGTTTCTTGAGTATCATTCTACAATCTGCACTAGGTGACAAAATTGGGGATGAAGAAGGAGAAGCCATCAACCCAAATCGAAGAATGACCCAGCAGTTGTTTGAAAACTGGAAGAGGAACCTGCTTGAGTATGTACGAATGATGATTGAGTCCAGTGGAAGAACTGGGGATCTGAAGAACTCAGGCATTCCGAAACATATACTGCTATTAGGGGAGAAGAAGAAGAAGAAGAAAGAAATCAACAAAGAAGAACCCTCATCCTTACCGGGAAAAAGCAAGGGCAAGAGGAAGCTAAGGAGTCGGGCGGTAGAAGAGCCTCGAGGATCTACTGCGATATACCGATGAAGTCCTCTCGATATAGAGACTACGAGGATGCTAAGGAGAAAGCGGCTGACAAGATGAAGCGAGATGAGGATCGGGCTACCATATCCCGGATCTGAAGAAGAACAAGGTTGGTCATAAGTCCAAAAGGCCATCGATCACCTCAATCGTAGAGTCTCTCTTTGTTAAGTGGAGACCCGGACCAAGCATGGCGAGACAAGGAGGTAGGCTGCTTCAAGCATAGTGGGCATTGAGCAGGACAAAGTGAGATTCAAGAGAGTCTGAAGTTGTGGCTAAACCCGACAAAAGCAAGGAGAAAATTTGGTTAAGAAGTACATTCTTGAAAATGAAAAGGTCTTGAAGAAGGAAGCAAAGAGCATGGTTGCTAAGAAGGAAGCTATCGAGAGCAAGTCGAGAGGACGATGCTCTCCGGTGAGGGGAGATCCACAGAAATTCTCATGATAGAGAATACACCGGTGAGGGGAGATGGGTGAAGCTCGAAAATGCTCCACTTGAGGGGAGCTTTTGATCTTCAAAAAGATGATCAAGTTGAGGGGAGCCTCAAGATATCTCCATGGCGAAAGAAGATGTCCTGCCGAAATGAAGAGGAACGATGCTTGATCATCAAGAGCCCATTGAGATAATGGAGTCCTCAAGCGAAGAAAGAAGAGGAAGAAGATGATGATGACCTTGAAATCACTAGTGTGAGCGAAGATGGGTATAGAAGCTACTCTATAAAATCGGATGTTCTCTTACCTACCCATGATGCCATATCATCAAGCCCAAATCAACAACTCTTGGGATCACATGTTACGGGTTTCAAAGAATATCCGGCCATCTCGGTCTTTGGCTCATGGATTCCCGGGAGATTCCACTTTGCAAAAGAAGTTGATTACCAACACCTCTTCCTCAAAAGATAAACTTGAGTCTTGTCTATCCCTACCCATTCAAATTAATCACTTGCCATCATCCTCATTTAGTCGATTCTATGAATTCCCTCGATGGTTGGAAGTGATTCTCAATCGATAAATCAATTTCGATTCTGAGAATCCCAAAATTACATGGCGAAGAACAAATCTGAAACTAACTTCATTTTGCTCCCACAAACACTTGTCTCTACGATTCGACTCTAGCCCAATCGTAGAGTCCCAAATAGAAATCGTGAGCCCCATATTCCAAACATGAAACTCGGGCCCCTCCATCAGACATACCATCCTCCTCCTCAAAGGACTATTTTAGTCTTGATCTTCTTCTCTACTCCATGCACGATCAATCTCAGAAAGAATTCCCTCCATTCAACAATCCTTAAGCCAATGATACTCTCCCAAATCTGCCCACAAAGGATGACTTGAAGGAAGCAACCAAGGACATGGTCAAGAACATAGAAGAAAGCCTGGAATCTCACTCCGGCCTCATTCATATCAAAATTTGAATCAAATGATCACAATTACAAATAATTTTCACAGCACTATGAATCTTTGAGCTTACAAAGAAGTTTGAGGAAATTATCGAAAAATTCTTAAGAGCATGAAGGGCGAGATGAGATTCACTTCGGATAACGCCACCAAGCAAAGAGAGGTTGTTCTTGAAATGCGAAAAAATCGAAGTTCAAAATAAACTTATCTTTGGAGAACTTCATCAACTTGAAAGCTTCGTCCAAGAATTCCGAAATCTTATGTCGATCGGGAGCGTCGAGAATGACATTGTTCTCCTGACCCTCAAAACAAAGAAGCAAGATCTGAAAAACGGATCAAGGAAAGTAGAGAGGACATTGCTTTCGAGACACAAAGCCAAGCTGAGCGAGCTTGTTCAAGGTGAATCGACTCTCTGCGAACATTGAACCCTTGATCTTGACATAAAGGGGAGAATAAAGGAAAAGAGCTCAAGGAGGTCGGGAAGGCCAAGGGAGGCGGAGGAGGTCATGGTAGCCAAGAAAGGGAAGAAGACAATTTCATGCTCAAGCGTCGAGAGCCCTCCTGCCAGAGACAATTCCACCATCGGACTCAGCGATCGATCGGCGAGGGAATTTTAACGGCTATACCTTTAAGCGTCGAGTCAACTCCAGACTCACAAGATGTGTCTACCATACGCATAAGAATGCCAATTGGAGATCCTGCATTCATGTACGAGCATGAGGAAAATCAAGACTAAGTCAAGCAAATTTGGAAGAGTTAGCGAAAATGAGGAAGCTTACGAGAAAAGAAGAAGAAATTTGAGAGGTATGCCAACCCACCTCCACGAAAAAGGACAAAGAAATAGAGATAAGTGTAAACTTCAATTCTTATTGATGTAAAGCTAAAACAACAATATCTCCTTAACATCAATAAATTCATACTTATTCTCTAGAAATTTCAATTTGCTCCTTTGAAAATACTAAGTCATATTTAAATTTCTGCAAAATGCATCTAGACACTAATAAATCATGACAACAAATCTCATTGGTTATGTCGACATCAAATAGGGGAGATTGTTGGGAGAATGCATATTATGATTTGATGTTTTAATGTATATGTTCATGATTATTTGTAAAGTCCTTCCAGTAATATATGTACGAGGACTTAGTGATAGATCAAATTTGTTAGGTTGATCTAAGCTCTTAAAGTATATCGTTACGTAATGGAATGTATAGATAAAAAGATCAAAGCTGTTAGGTTGATCTTGAGATGTAATAGATAGGCTTCGAAGAAATCGTAGTGTATCATCTGATCAACATTGCAAAAGTCAAGGCAGAAAATGTAAATGCTTCGAAGATCGTAGTGTGCCTGCCTTGAAGGAACTCTTCAAAAATCGTAGAGTGGTCCCAACATTTGTCGAGCCATCTCAACGATCGTAGTGTGATGAAGGAAACATGGAGTATACAAGTCAGCGATCGTAGTGTGCTCTCGGAAGCGTGAGAGTTAGAACCTAACAAGCAAAGATCGTAGTGTGTAGAGGTTTAAGAAAATCGTAGTGCTCTCGGTGATAGATATCATCGGATCAAGTACCAAGAGATAAGACACTATGATCTGAATCGTGATCACATCATAATATGAATCGTGAAG
This sequence comes from Panax ginseng, assembly GCA_020205605.1. NCBI lineage: Eukaryota > Viridiplantae > Streptophyta > Magnoliopsida > Apiales > Araliaceae > Panax > Panax ginseng. Next base: position 80,977,076 of record CM035140.1, on the reverse strand, counting down.
CATCATCATCTCTTATGTCGAAAAGCGTCGAGCCTCATGATATGTGTGAAGGCAGATTCCACATATGAGGAATGGATTCTAGGCGTTGCGGCACTCATCGGTCCCAAAGTAATATGAAATATCCTTAGTATGCAACAAAAAGCGTATTGAAGAAGCTAAGGAAAGTACCATTGGTAAGGGGCAAAACACCTTTTCGGTGTTAGGTGAAAAGCGATCTGCTTGTGTCGGTGGGCGAGAATGCGGTTTAGGAAGATGTGCGAAATGTCTCCATCAAAGATCGGAAAAGTCAAATGCATTTAATGCCTCAGCGGATGGATCAATGGATAGTTTTCAAGATCACATATATCTGCGGATCAGACGGATGAGAGAGAACCAAGCAAGCATTGAACAAACAACGTGAAGAACTCTCTAAGCTCAACTCTACGATCGAGATATTGCAAAGCTTGCTCATTTACTCGGTTCTTTACGAACAAGTGCTTACACAACAAGCGAGTAGCAACCATCAAGAACTCAACATTATCAACCAATTGAAGAAGAGTACCAAATCTGCTTTGGACTTGAAGAGTTAAATAGTGAGCGTAAGAAAGCCAAGTCTGCTTTGGACTTGAAGAGTTCAAGTGAACTAAGAAGTTCTAGGTTTTACTTAGTATAGAAGGAATCATGTGATTGATTGAAGTTGTAAAGACATCCTTAGTGGATATCCTGCTCGTTGAGTAGAAGAGTGGACTAGGAGCTTTAAGTGCTACTGAACCACTTAAAACTAGCAAATCTTGTGTGATCTTTTACATTCATACTATATAACTCTATATATATAAGCTTTGCTATAAGCGCCTCACTTTCATAACTCCTTTGCTTGGTAAAGAAGATTAAAACAAATATTAATTCCGATTAAGTTTTAATCATTATCAAAGAACGATTTTAAAAGCGAAAAGATTTTTAAACATCTATTCAACCCCCCTTACAGATAACTATTGTGCTCAACTAGGAACTATCACTAGATATAGCAATGAATTAATATGAATGAAATAACCGCCAAGAAATAGGCTCATCAACACTGAATAGTACTCTATCAATAATAACCAACGACTGGAATCAAAATATGGAATATATAAAACTGAGAGTCATAAGACCACAAACTATGTCCACAGTTGCAAGTAATCTTTCAACTTGAACTTTAACAGTCATAAGACTATAAGGACTCCTCATACCTACGGGAATCAGCTCTTCGTACAATGTATTGTGCACAAACATTTCAACGCTAAGCGTAAACCCCTAATAATAGGGTTGTTCATCTCAGTATTTAGAGTACAAGTCCGAACCAAAGAAAGTTTGGTTTGGATAAGCTTTCAAGGGTAATTTGAAGTTTAATGATCATCAACTAGAGGACTAGTTGAATCAATAGTGTTTGATCACACAACAGTTGATCAATAATAACATAATATGGAACAATGAATAAGTGTAAGCGAATTATCTATATCTTGAACTCATGCTTAGAAACAACTGCAAAGCATAAGTATTAAATGACAATAAACCTTGCTTGCATAAAATTAAGCTAGGACTATGAATTATGGAATATACATTAAGTAATAGCAAGCTAAAAATAAAGCTTACTCATTGTGAGAATAGCTTGTGTCAAATAATTGAACTAGGATAATTCAACTTTAGAAATTAGAATTCGTGAAAATTGCATTCTTTGTACATGCAGGACAATAAAGAAACTTGTCTAACAATAAACAAGTTAGAATGCATCAATAAATACTGGAATTCAACTTGTTCGGATAAAGTTAAAGTTAAAGTAAGAACTTGCTCAACCAAAAGAACGAAGTTACACAATGTAATAATAGAACTAACTCAACGAAAGTGTAGATTTAGAAAACTTGCTCAATGTAAAAAAAAAGTTTAGAAACTTGCCTCAAGCGTAAGCTATAATATCAAACTCACGTTCACCTACACATAGGTTTAGAACCACAATACCTATTAAATATGTGAATATTGTGAGGGCCCCGAATCCGAGGTCATGAATCTCCGCGGATCCGGTTCGATCATTCTAATACTATTACTATATTTACGAAAGATATAAACATAAATTGTTTATACAATACATTACACACTATTCCCCAAGGTCGAGTAACCTTAACTTAATACACAAAACATAACTTATTTAACATATAACATTATTATTACCATACTTATACAAATCTAATCACACACATTAACTTTAAGCTGTAACTGTCTTTAATCTTTCCTTGTATCCGAAGCATTCACCTTAATCTGCAATGTTTTATCATGATATAGCAAGGGTGAGCATAAGGATTGCCCAGCAAGTTTAAGTTCAATAATATAACGATATATCATGATTGAAAGAATCTAAATAATAAGCTGGCTATAATTCAACAATATAATTGTGAACTAGCAAGAACAAACTTTTGACTGGACAAGTATTATACATGAACAAATATATCTGAACCAACTGGTAATGAAGGTGATCAGCCTTTCATACCTGACATACACATATAATATATACAGAGTACAATTCATGGCAACCAACAATGATTAACCATAAGCTTATCCGAATGAAACAACTCTTAGTAAAGTTAAGTAAAAACAAACTTGCCTGAACCGGTGATTACCGCTATGCAATTTATAACGCTTTATCTAATGAACTAATATTAGTAATATAGATCTCCAATATTAGAATAATATCATCACAATATAAAATTATTATATATATAGATATACATAGAATAACCTAAACACATAACACAGAACACATAACCCTATAAGTCTACAACACACATAGGACTCAGTATCAAGTCAAACTATTGCAGTTTGAGTTGAACGGAACCTAATCGACATCCAGCCATTAGTCGGACAAAATTTTGAGTTTAAGTTCAATTAAAGCGTGTATAAGCGCTTAACCATTATCTAAGAAAATTTATTAACGATCAAATATTTTTCATACGCTAAGTAATAATTTTTAAATAATTATTACTATTTATCATGAATTTTCCATTATTAATATAAATTATTTAAATGAATTAAATACCACATAATTCTTTTATCATTAATATTTATTTATTATCAAATATTAATGAAATACATGTCATAATATTATAATATATTTATAATATCACCAAGTATTTTAATACTTTAAAATCACCTTTATATGATTTTTAAACCATTAAATTTATTATCTCGATTATTGTTTTTAATATTAAAATATTAATATTTTCATGACAAAATATCAAAAGTTATAGGTTATAACTTAAAATATTTTATATCACTTAAATCATTTTTATATGATTTATAAATCATTAATTCTATTTTTCCATAATTTATTTAATATAGTTATTAAATAAACTAATTATCATTAATATTAATTAATTAATGAAATTCATCACAAAATATTAAAAGTCACTTTGAAAATATCTTTAAAATATTTTCTTATACCATAATATATTTTTCATGTATTAATATCATTTTTAAATAATTTATTTAATATTATAATTAAATAAATTAAATACCATTATATTCCAAAAATATTAAATATTTATGAAATATACTCAAAATAATTAAAAACTATTTTTCGGACTTTAAAATAATTTTTAATAATTTATTATGTATTTTTAATAATTAAAAATCATTTTTTTTATTTATTTAATTAAAATAATCATTTTCGGAAATTAAATACTTAAAAAGGGGCCCTATAGCGACAGACCCGTCGCTATAGGTGTTCTTGAGCCTTTTCCAGAATTTCATGTCAGTCAGTAAGGAGTTTAGTTCGACCATCATTTGTTCAAGATTATAAGGTTTCTGGGCTAGGTTAAGGGTTATAACTATAGTAGACGTGTAATACTACAACTATCAACCAAGATCCTGGCCAATACATAACATATCAGCGAGATCTAAGCTCATCAATTCACTGTCAGACATGTTCTTCAATTGCTAGGTTTTCCAGAATTGAAGAACAGTCGAGGTACCCACTTTCCAATCCTTATAACGTGCAATCTGGACGTGCTTTGTGTGTTTTATTGATTCAGTAATGAAGTAGGGATGTCAGGGATGAATGATATAGCAACATATCATCATTTCATCATCACACCAATAAGATCAAGGTTGGTCAAAGTCTGACAAAACAATCGTACAGGAAGGTTTCTGGGTTTTCCAGAAATCTTCAAGAACAGCCGGTCAACCCTACTTTGACCGAGTATAACTTTTATTCTGTTACTAATTTGGGTGATCTAAAAGCTTATATATGTAGTCCACATAACAGAAAACAACATCAATACAACAACTTGGCCCAAAAATTAAACCACAGCAAAATAAAATGCATTGAAAATCTTGTCAGACAACTTACGGAATTACAGAACGCCCGAACTTGCTTTTCAAGTGAAACGGTCAATGACCTTTATTTGCTCATAAGTTATGATCTAGACATGTTATGACTTTGTTTCAAGTTTCAGAACAAATACCACATAGCATACTATAGATCTGTAACATAAACAAACACTAACACTTAACAGATAAAGATCAATGGCCTCTGACATATGGTTGTCACGCCATTTTTCAAGCATTTTCCAGATTTTTGAAATCCTTAGATTTGAGCATCTAGATGTTATGGATCCATGATCCAACAACCCAGATCTCTAAAAGGCACCTTCTAACACATATTTAACCAATCATTAACATCAAAACACATGATTTACAAAAATTAGGGTTTATACCACTTTGAAGCTTGATCTTGATTTCTGATCTTTGGGATCTGTTCCGGCTAAGCTAAGAAGCATTCTTGAATTATCTTATCACTCTATCTCATTCACATTCCCGAAATATAGAGAGAGAAGGTCTTGGGAGAAATGAGAAATAAAAGTGGCTTTTCTCTCTCTTTAATCGCTATAAAATATTTGTTTTAATGAAATGACTGATGTGTTGGCTGATTTCTGTGGAGTTAAGGCACATGCTAGGGCTAGGTTTGCTCACCAACTTCACTAGGACAACTTTAGCAAGTTAAGTCACAATAATGCAACAAAGGACAAAAATGTCATTTTGCATTTAATTTTAATGGCATTCTAGTAAATGGCTAAACCCTTAGGGTTTAGGGTTTGGGTTTAGGGTTTGAAACCTGTAGGGTTTAGGGTTTGGAAACCTTAGGGTTTTGTAATTTATTTTCTAAAACATCTAATTTATGTTTTAAAAATTAAAAATTAATATTTCTAAATTATAATTAGGATTTTCTAATTATATTAAAATTTACTAATCATAAATTTTAATCTTGCAAATTAGGATTAGTATTTCCTAATTTAAAATTGCTAATTAAGCAATTACGGTCAAAATCATGGATTAGAGTTTACAACTCAAAAATTAGGGTTTCTAATAGAAAATAATTTTCTAATTTAGAAATTAGATTTCATAATTAGATTAGAATTTTCTAATTACTTATAATTTTAAAATTAGGATTAATATTTCCTAATTAACATTAAAATTATTAAATTAATAATTAGGTTTTCCCTATTTATAAATTAGGGTTTTAAATCCATAAATTAGGGTTTAAAAATTTGAAATTAGGGTTTGCTAAATAATTAAGCTTTACCCTAATTAATATTATAATTAATAGCACTTGAGCATTATAATTATCTTTTAAGTTCCCATATTAGGGTTTCTAATTTCCGAATTATGGTTTCGGATTCCCGAAACTGAAATTAGGGTTTCCAGAACCGGTTTCTAGGGTTTCTTATAATTCACTAGGGTTTTCTAACCGAACGTTGACATTCTTAATATATACTTAGGGTTTGTCACATATATCATTTATCTGGTAAACCCTTGACCCTTAACCACATACTGTACACATATACACATAACATATTCACGTATTCCCTTAATCCTGAATAATTCACCTAAATCCTTCACAAAATTTTTAAATCCTCAAAATTTCTTCTTAAAAATATCAAACGCATACACTAATTTTCTGTCTAGGTTCTAATTTTGAACCTTAAATCAATTAATTAAAATTTTTAAAAAAATTTCCTAAATTCTCGGGTTATCACATTCACCCCTTCTTCTAAAAATTTCGTACCCGAAATTTACCTTACACCTTATACCATACTCCTTACACCATTCACACACATTATCACTTGCTACCCAATACACCACTCACAAGAGTAAAAATTTTCAAATTTTGCTGAGGAGTCATATAAGCTATTTGTCTGTCATTTTCGCAAAGGCTTTTATGGAAATTCATCCGCAAACCATCATAACTTACAGACACAAAGGGTGATTAGCCCGATATGCCTTGTACTGGCCAAGTACTGCTTTTATCTATTTCTCGTCACTGCCAAAGGTACAAAAATTATACCTCAGTCTTATTGGATTCCGTTCCAAAATAATTTGGTTCGGGAAATTTCTTTCAATGAACACTTAGAGTTTTCATAAACTTTAGTCTAGCTGAATCGAATAGCATAGACTTATATCAATAATTCAATTCAATCGAATTATTTAGGTGTAGCCAAACCCCGTTGGCAAATTAAAATTTTAAAAATATTTTTGAGAATGACGTCATGATGCCGTACTGTATTAACAGTCCGTTTGAGGATGCTGTCATTGTATTACTTTGTCATAACACATCATACAGTAGTGGAACAACGATTTTAGATGAAATTCACACTAAGTATTCATGTATTTACAACTCCATCAACTTTTTATCATCTACTACTTTTTTGAGGTTACATGGTACATGAATGATAAATAAAAGATATTTTGATATTTCAAATCATTTGTGTCTAGCTGAAATAAGTAGCATAGACTATACTTTAAACTATTTCAAAAATGATTACGAGTCTACATTTTTTTTAAAAGAACATAGTGTGTATATAGCTTGATGTCAATCATTTCGTAGTCTAGCATAGCTAGGATTTTTGGAAAACTTATGGCTCCACTATAATCATTTGCTTAACAATCTATCCGTTCCTATTATCCTCAATACTTCATTTACACACAACTATACCCAGTTCCTAAAACCACACTTATGAGTCCATTTACTTGCCACAATCATATGAGTTTACGAACTTGTCCTAGTTAGACCTTTGGCGTCCATTCACTGAGGGGTTCATAAATATTTCATATAACTACGAGTCACGAATGTCACATAAGTATGAGTTTTAAGAACTCGTACTTAACCTTATATCCTCTACCTATGACCTATCTATCTATTATACACATGAGAAATGAATCACCCTCTTAACATGCATATATCATATAGCGCGACACAAACATTTCATAATCCCCACTTCATCTTAATCCCCTTCTCAATACGAATTTCATTTAACTCGTATTCATAATCCTTTCTTGAATTTGTACCCATTCATAGTACAACTGACACTCAGCAATCTTGCTGTAAACTTTTCAATCATTAGATTGATTCTTCTCCATGCTATCACCTTATCAGATCACGGGGTGATCTTATTGTATATTACGATTTATTTCTATGTCTTGATCGTTTTGTTTTACGATCTTCTATCACTGCACTTTTAGTCTTTTAGACTCTATCTATTTCTCACTACTGTTAAACTTTATTATCAGAGTTACGGAACTCTATATCTTTATAACTCACCGAGATTCGTCTTTAAATTTTACCGACCGGCTAACTCTATTTGAGTTAGATCTTATCCTAATCACTGCGGTTATTAGTCTCAGGTATTCCTACCTAAGCTTCATAACCAACAGCTTTGATACCAACTGTGAGGGCCCCGAATCCGAGGTCCCGAATCCCTGCGGATCCGGTTCGATCATTCTAACACTATTACTATATTTGCGGAAGATATAAACATAAATTGTTTATACAATACATTACACACTATTCCCCAAGGTCGAGTAACCTTAACTTAATACACAAATCATAACTTATTTAACACATAACATTATTATTACCATACTTATACAAATCTAATCGCGCACATTAACTTTAAGCTGGAATTGTCTTTAATCTTTCCTTGTATCCGAAGCATTCGCCTTAATCTGCAATGTTTTATCATGATATAACAAGGGTGAGCATAAGGATTGCCCAGCAAGTTTAAGTTCAATAATATAACGATATATCATGATTGAAAGAATCTGAAAAATAAGCTCGCTATAATTCAACAATATAATTGTGAACTAGCAGGAACAAACTTTTAACTGGACAAATATTATACATGAACAAATATATCTGAACCAACTGGTAATGAAGGTGATCAGCCTTTCATACCTGACTTATACATGCAATATATACAGAGTACAATTCATGGCAACCAGCAATGATTAACCATAAGTTTATCCGAATGAAACAACTCTTAATAGAGTTAAGTAAAAACAAACTTGCCTGAACCGGTGATTACCGATACACAATTTATAACGCTTTATCCGAAGACCTAATATTAGCAATATAGATCTCCAATATTAGAATAATATCATCACAATATAATACTATTATATATATAGATATACATAGAATAGCCTAAACACATTACACATAACATATAACCTATCGATCTACTGACACACATAGGACTTCGATTATCAAATTCAAACTATTGCGGTTTGAGTTGAACCCGAACAAATCGTCGACATCCAAAGCGGATTACAGTGGGACAAAATTTCGAGTTTAAGTTCAATTAAACTCTGTATAAATGCTTAACCATTATCTAAGAAAATTTATTAACAGTCGAAATATTTTTCATACGCTTTAGTAATAATTTTTAAATAATTATTACTATTTATCATGAATTTTCCATTATTAATATTATATTTAAATGAATTAAATACCACATAATTCTTTTTATCATTAATATTTATTTATTATCAAATATTAATAAAATACATGTCATAATATTATAATATATTTATAATATCACCAAGTATTTTTATTACTTTAAAATCACCTTTATATGATTTTTAAACATTAAATTGATTATCCGATTATTGCTTTTAATATTAAATTATTACTATTTTCATGAAAAAATATCAAAAGTTATTGGTTATAATTTAAAATATTTTTATATCACTTAAATCATTTTTATATGATTTATAAATCATTAATTCTATTTTTCATAATTTATTTAATATAGTTATTAAATAAACTAATTATCATTAATATTAATTAATTAATGAAATTCATCACAAAATATTAAAAGTCACTTTGAAATAATCTTTAAAATATTTTCTTATACCATAATATTATTTTTCATGATTTTTATGTATTAAAATGATTTTTAAATAATTTATTTAATATAATAATTAAATAAATTAAATACCATTTATATTCCAAAAATATTAAATATTTATGAAATATACTCAAAATAATTAAAAACTATTTTTCGGAATTTAAAATAAATTTTCATAATTTATTATGTATTTTTAATAATTAAAAATAATTTTTTTCTATTTATTTAATTAAAATAATCATTTTTGGAAATTAAATAATTAAAAAGGGGCCCTATAGCGACAGACCCGTCGCTATAAATGTTCTTGAGACTTTTCCAGAATTTCATGTCGGTTAGTAAGGAGCTTAGTTTGACCAACATTTGATTCAAGATTATAAGGTTTCTGGGCTAGGTTAAGGGTTATAACTATAGTAGACATGTAATACTACAACTATCAACCAAGATCCCTGCCAATACACAACATATCAGCGAGATCTAAGCTTATCAATTCATTGCCAGACATGTTCTTCAATTTCTGGGTTTTCTAGAATTGCAGAACAGTCAAGGTACCCACTTTCCAATCCTTATAACGTGCAATCTGGACGTGCTTTGTATGTTTTATTGATTCAATAATGAAGTAAGGATGTTAGGGAAGAACAGCCGGTCAACCCTACTTTGACCGAGTATAACTTTTATTTTGTTACTAATTTGGGTGATCTAAAAGCTTATATATGTAGTCCATATGACAGAAAACAACATCAATACAACAACTTGGCCCAAAAATTAAACCACAGCAAAATAAAATGCATTGAAAATCTTGTCAGACAACTTCGGAATTACAATTTGCCTGAGAACTTGCTTTCAAGTGAGCGGTCACTGGCCTTTATTTGCTCATAAGTTACGATCTAGACATGATATGACTCTGTTTCAAGTTTCAGAACAAAGACCACATAGCATACTATAGATCTGTAATATAAACAAACACTAACATTTAACAGATAAAGATCAATGGCCTCTTACATATGGTTGTCATGCCATTTTTCAAGCATTTCCCAGATTTTTGAAATCCTTAGATTCGAGCATCGAGATGTTATGAATCCATGATCCAACTACCCAGATCTCTAAAAGGTACCTTCTAACACATATCTAACCAATCATTAACATCAAAACACATGATTTACAAAAATTAGGGTTTATACCACTTTGAAGCTTGATCTTGATTTCTGATCTTTGGGATCTGTTCCGGCTAAGCTAAGAAGCATTCTTGAATTATCTTATCACTCTATCTCATTCACATTCCCGAAAATATAGAGATAAGGTCTTGGGAGAAATGAGAAATAAAAATGGCTTTTCTCTTTCTTTAATCTCTATAAAATATTTGTTGTAATGAAATGGCTGATGTGTTGGCTGATTTCTGTGGAGTTAAGGCACATGCTAGGGCTAGGTTTGCTCACCTACTTCACTAGGACAACTTTAGCAAGTTAAGTCACAATAATGCAACAAAGGGCAAAAATGTCATTTCACATTTAATTTTAATGCCATTATAGTAAATGGCCAAACCCTTAGGGTTTAGGGTTTGGGTTTGGGTTTAGGGTTTGGAAACCTTAGGGTTTTGCAATTTAATTTCTAAAACTTCCAATTTAGGTTTTAAAAATTAAAAATTAATATTTCTAAATTATAATTAGGATTTTCTAATTATATTAAAATTTACTAATCATAAATTTAAATCTTGCTAATTAGGATTAATATTTCCTAATTTAAAATTGCTAATTAAGCAATTAGGGTCAAAATCACAGATTAGGGTTTACAACCCAAAAATTAGGGTTTCTAATAGAAAATAATTTTCTAATTTAGAAATTAGATTTCATAATTTGATTAGAATTTTCTAATTACTTATAATTTTAAAATTAGGATTAATATTTCCTAATTAACATTAAAATTATTAAATTAATAATTAGGTTTTCCCTATTTATAAATTAGGGTTTCAAATCCATAAATTAGGGTTTAAAAATTTGAAATTAGGGTTTGCTAAATAATTAAGCTTTACCCTAATTAATATTATAATTAATAGCACTTGAGCATTATAATTATCCTTTAAGTTCCTATATTAGGGTTTCTAATTTCCGAATTATGGTTTCGGATTCCCGAAACTGAAATTAGGGTTTCCAGAACCGGTTTCTAGGGTTTCTTATAATTCACTAGGGTTTTTTAACCGAACGTTGACATTCTTAATATATACTTAGGGTTTGTAACATATATCGTTTATCTGGTAAACCCTTGACCCTTAACCACATATTGTACACATATACACATAACATATTCACATATTCCCTTAATCCTGAATAATTCACCTAAATCCTTCACAGAATTTTTAAATCCTCAAAATTCCTTCTTAAAAATATCAAACGCATACACTAATTTTCTGTCTAGGTTCTAATTTTGAACCTTAAATCAATTAATTAAAATTTTAAAAAAATTTCCTAAATTCTCGGGTTATCACATTCACCCTTCTTACAAAATTTACGTGCCAAATTTACCTTACACTATATACCATACTCCTTACACCATTCCTTCGACATTATCATTTCTTTGATACACCACTCACAAGAGTAAAAATTTTCAAATTTTCTTTGAGGAGTCATATAAACTATTTGTCTCATCATTTTACAAAGGCTTTTATGGAAATTCATCCATGATAAATCATAACTTACAGGACACAAAGGGTGATTAGCGATATGCCTTATCTTGGCCAATCTTTGCTTTTATCTGTTTCTCGTCCGCGCTTGGTACAAAATTATACCTCGGTCTTATTGGATTCCGTACCAAAACAATTTGGTTAGGAAATTTCTTCAATGAACACTTAGAGTTTTCATAAACTTTAGTCTAAATTGAATCGAATAGCATAGACTTATATCAATAATTCAATTCAATCGAATTATTTAGGTGTAGCCAAACCCCGTTGGCAAATTAAAATTTTAAAAATATTTTTGAGAATGACGTCATGATGTCGTACTGTATTAACAGTCCGTTTGAGGATGCTGTCATTGTATTACTTTGTCATAACACATCATATAGTAGTGGAACAACGATTTTAGATGAAATTCACACTAAGTATTCATGTATTTACAACTCCATCAACTTTTTATCATCTCTGCTCCAGGTTACATGGTACATGAATGATAAATAAAAGATATTTTGATATTTCAAATCATTTGCGTCTAGCTGAAATAAGTAGCATAGACTATACTTTAAACTGTTTCAAAAATGATTACGAGTCTACATTTTTTTTAAAAGCACATAGTGTGTATTTAGCTTGATGTCAATCATTTCGTAGTCTAGCATAGCTAGGATTTTTGGAAAACTTATGGCTCCACTATAATCATTTGCTTAACAATCTATCCGTTCCTATTATCCTCAATACTTCATTTACACACAACTATACCCAGTTCCTAAAACCACACTTATGAGTCCATTTACTTGCCACAATCATATGAGTTTACGAACTTGTCTAGTCAGGACCTTTGGCGTCCATTATTTGAGGGTTCATAAACACTTCATATAACTACGAGTCACGAATGTCACATAAGTATGAGTTTTAAAAACTCGTACTTAACCTTATATCCTCTACCTATGACCTATCTATCTGTTATACACATGAGAAATGAATCACCCTCTTAACATGTATATATCGAATAGCGCGACACAAACATTTCATAATCCCCACTTAATCCTAATCCCCTTCTCAATACGAATTTCATTTAACTCGTATTCATAATCCTTTCTTGAATTTGTACCCATTCATAGTACAACTGACACTCAGCAATCTTGCTGTAAACTTTTCAATCATTAGATTGATTCTTCTCCATGCTATCACCTTATCGGATCACGGGGTGATCTTATAAATATATTACGATTTATTTCTATGTCTTGATCGTTTTGTTTCACGATCTTCTATCCTTTTGCTTTTAGTCTTTTAGACTCTATCAATTTCTCACTCTTTGTTAAACTTTATTATCGAGGTTAGGGAACTCTGTATCTTTATAACTCACAGAGATTTGTCTTTGAATTTTCTTAGCCCGCTAACTCTATTTGAGTTAGATCTTATCTAATCAACTGCGGTTATTAGTCTCGGTATTCCTACCTAAGCTTCATAACCAGCGGCTTTGATACCAATTGAGGGCCCGAATCAGGGTCCCGAATCCCCATGGATCCGGTTCGATCATTCTAACACTATTACTATATTTGCGGAAGATATAAACATAAATTGTTTATACATGATACATTACACACTTATTCCCAATTCGAGTAACCTTAACTTAATACACAAATCATAACTTATTTAACACATAACATTATTATTACCATACTTATACAAATCTAATCGCGCACATTAACTTTAAGCTGGAATTGTCTTTAATCTTTCCTTGTATCCGAAGCATTCGCCTTAATCTGCAATATTTTATCATGATATAACAAGGGTGAGCATAAAGATTGCCCAGCAAGTTTAAGTTCAATAATATAACGATATATCATGATTGAAAGAATTTGAAAAATAAGCTCGCTATAATTCAACAATATAATTGTGAACTAGCAGGAACAAACTTTTGACTGGACAAATATTATACATGAATAAATATATCTGAACCAACTGGTAATGAAGGTGATCGACCTTTCATACACGACTTATACATCTGATATATCTGTACAATTCATGGCAATCATCAATGATTAACCATAAAACATCCCAATGAAACAACTCTTAATAGAGTTAAGTAAAAACAAACTTGCTGAGCAGGGTGATTCTGATACCTGATTTATAACGCTTTATCCGAAGACCTAATATTAGCAATATAGATCTCCAATATTAGAATAATACCATCACAATATAATACTATTATATATATATAGATATACATAGAATAGCCTAAATACATTACACATAACATATAACCCTATCAGTCTACAACACACATAGGACTCGGTATCAAGTCAAACTATTGCAGTTTGAGTTGAACCCGACATAAATCTGACATCCCGACGGTCTAGTCGGACAAAATTTCGAGTTTAAGTTCAATTAAACTCTGTATAAATGCTTAACCATTATCTAAGAAAATTTATTAACAGTCGAAATATTTTTCATACGCTCGTAATAAATTTTAAATAATTATTACTATTTATCATGAATTTTCCATTATTAATATTGTATTTAAATGAATTAAATACCAAATAATTCTTTTATCATTAATATTTATTTATTATCAAATATTAATGAAATACATGTCATAATATTATAATATATTTATAATATCACAAGTATTTTAATACTTTAAAATCACCTTTATATGATTTTTAAAGCATTAAATTGATTATCAGATTATTGCTTTTAATATTAAAATATTACTATTTTCATGACAAAATATCAAAAGTTATAGGTTATAATTTAAAATATTTTTATATCACTTAAATCATTTTTATATGATTTATAAATCATTAATTCTATTTTTCATAATTTATTTAATATAGTTATTAAATAAACTAATTATCATTAATATTAATTAATTAATGAAATTCATCACAAAATATTAAAAGTCACTTTGAAAATATCTTTAAAATATTTTCTTATACCATAATATTATTTTTCATGATTTTTCATGTATTAAAATGATTTTTAAATAATTTATTTAATATAATAATTAAATAAATTAAATACCATTATATTCCAAAAAATATTAAATATTTATGAAATATACTCAAAATAATTAAAAACTATTTTTTAGGACTTTAAAATAAATTTTCATAATTTATTATATATTTTTAATAATTAAAAATAATTTTTTTCTATTTATTTAATTAAAATAATCATTTTTGGAAATTAAATAATTAAAAAGGGGCCTATAGCGGCAGGACAAAATACATTATAGATGATCTTGAAACCTTTTCGAATTTCATATCGATTAGTAAGGAGCTTAGTTTGACTGACATTTAATTCAAGATTATAAGGTTTACAGGCTGGGTTAAGGTTTATAACTATAGTAGACATGTAATACTAAAACTATCGACCAAGATCCACCTTGATACCTGACATATCGGTGAGATCTAAGCTTATCGATTCATTGCGGACATGTTCTTCAATTTACGGGTTTTACTAGAATTGCGAGCAGTCGAAAGTACCACTTCCAATCCTTATAACGTCTCGATACGGGCGTGCTTTGTATGTTTATTGATTCGATAATGAAGTAAGGATGTTAGGGAAGAATAATGTAAGTCGACCCTACTTTGGCCAAGTATAATTTTATTACATTACTAATTTGGGTGATCTAAAGCTTATATATGTAGTCCACATGTGAAAAAACAACATCAATACAACAACTTGGCCCCGAAATTAAACCACGGCAAAATAAAATGCATTGAAAATCTTGTCGGACAACCACGGAATTAAGAACGCTTGAGAACTTGCTTTTAAATGAGCAGTCAATGACCTTTGTTGCTTTCATAAGTTCTGATCTAGACATGATATGACTATTTCTGAGTTCAAGGATTTGAACAAAGACCACACCATAGCATCTATAGATCTGTAACATAAACAAACACTAACACTTAATAGATAAAAGATCGATGGCCTCTTACATATGGTTTGTCATGCCATTTTCAAGTATTTCAGTTTTGAAATCCTTAGATTAGAGCATCGAGATGTTATGAATCCATGATCCGACTACCCCGGATCTCTAAAAGGCACCTTCTTCCAACACATATCTAACGATCATTAACATCAAAACACATGATTTACAAAATTAGGGTTTATACCACTTTGAAGCTTGATCTTGATTTCTGATCTTTGGGATTTTTTCCGGCTAAGCTAAGAAGCATTCTTGAATTATCTTATCACTCTATCTCATTCACATTCCAGAAAATATAGAGAGAGAAGGTCTTGGGAGAAATGAGAAATAAAAATGGCTTTTCTCTTTCTTTAATCTCTATAAAATATTTGTTGCAATGAAATGGCTGATGTGTTGGCTGATTTCTATGGAGTTAAGGCACATCTTTGGGGCTAGGTTTGCTCACCTACTTCACTAGGACAACTCTAGCAAGTTAAGTCACAATAATGCTGACAAAGGGCAAAATGTCATTTCACATTTAATTTTAATGCCATTATAGTAAATGGCCAAACCCTTAGGGTTTAGGGTTTGGGTTTGGGTTTAGGGTTTGAAACCTTAGGGTTTTGCAATTTAATTTCTAAAACTTCTAATTTAGGTTTTAAAAATTAAAAATTAATATTTCTAAATTATAATTAGGATTTTCTAATTATATTTATGATTAGTAAATTTTAATATAATTAGAAAACCTAATTTTAATTTAGAAATATTAATTTTTAATTTTAAAACATAAATTGGAAGTTTTAGAAAAACCTAAGGTTTCATTGCAAAACTTTTGCTGTTTATTTTGTGAATGGCAGTAAAGTGAAATGACAATTGCCCAACCTGACTGACTGAAAAGAATGATAAGCCATTTTCAAGAATATGAATGAGATGAGCTGATCAAAATGAGTAGAGACAGAATAATGGCATGTGCTTCGTAAGATACAGTGTTTGATATGATTGAAAGATGCAGCCAGACAAAGCAAAGTGCAAGAAGCTGATGAGACATAGTGTGTGCATGATGAAATGCTAATTTCAAAATAATTATTTAATTAAATAAGAAAAGGTATTTTGAATATAAATTGATTGATGTGAAATTTTGTGAAACTATAAAATCAATTTTTATATTTCATAAATAATTAAAATTGTTTGAAATAAAAAAACTGGTATTTCAACAGTCAAAGTAAAAGGGCTAATTGAAATTAACTGAAATTTAGATTGAAATTTGAGCGACCATGAAACGAGTTTTGAATAGTGAGTGATATGTTGAATAGTTTAATGAAAAATATTTGATTATTTAAGTCAATAAAGTAAATGCAGTAAAATCATGAATTTGATGAACTGCTAGTTAAAAGTATATGAGTGAGATTAAGATGACTAGTTTGCGTGATAAAATTGTAGTCAAATGTGATTGGTGAACATCAAGTGAGACGAGATTGACAAAAAGTTGTGAGTGACACAATGAAATGGTGAGATGTGGAAGGTTATGGGATGAAATGAGTTCTTGCTAATTTGTTCGTGAATGTGTAATCAGAAATCGTGAAATACAGTTGACTGATTAGTGTGAACCCTCATGTAGATGGGTGTGACATGGCTGAGGCTGAGAGCCTGAGAGCGTTTATTTAATTCAATAAATATTAAAATAAATTTACAAAATCTGTTCATTCACATCTTTTCCCCCTTAAAAGGATTCTCATTCCCCGAATCACGACTCAATAATTTTGACGTGCTATATTCTCCCCCTTTACAAAGATTCTCGTCCCCGTAATCGCTTTACATAATTAAGTAAATAAATGAGGGTAGTTCTTCATCATATTCTCTTCGAGTTCCCACGTAGCTTTTTCAGCGTTGTGGTTCCTCTAAATTACCTTAACAGAAGGTATTACTTTATTTCTGAGAACTTGTTCTTTTCGGTCGACAATTTGGACAGGAATTTCTTCGTAAGATAAGTCTTTCTCAAAATGTAGGGGTTCGTATTCAATTACATGCTTGTAATCGGCTTTGTATGGTCGTAATACAGAAACGTGGAAAACGTTGTGGACATTCTCGAGTGCTGGAGGTAAGGCTACCTCGTACGCAACTTCTCCGATTCTTCTCAGTACTTGAAAGGGTCCAATGAATCTTGGGCTCAATTTTCCTTTCTTTCCGAACCTGATTTTCCCATTGCAGGGAGAGACCTTCAAGAAAATATAACTACCTGATTCGAACTCGATATTTTTACGATGTGGATCAACGTATTTCTTCTGTCGAACTTGAGCCGCTACCAGTCGTGCTCGGATCACTTTGACTATTTCGCCCGCATTGCATTGCATTACCTCGCCTACGGGCTAGTGATTGTCTCTCACCAACTTCATCCCAAAGAAAGTGTAGTTCTGCACTTTCTGCCATATAACGCTTCGTAAGGCGGCATGCCAATACTAGCGTGGTAACTGTTGTTGTAGCCGAACTCTACTAATGGTAGGTGATCATCCCAATTTCCTTTTAAGTCCATCACATAGGCCCTTAGCATATCTTCTAACGTTTGAATTGCGTTCGCTCTTCTCATCTGCATTCGCTTGAGGGTGATAAGTCATCTTGATTCGCAAATCGTGTACCCATGCATTCCTCAAGACGTTTCCAAAATTTGATGTGAAGCACGGATCCCTATCTCAAATAATTGATACTGAAACTCCGCGCCTCAAAACACTCTCTTTACGATAGCCTCATCAACCGTTCTAGTTTGAATCTTAATTTGATCTAAGGAAGTGTGCATTTCGTCGACCATTAACGATAACCCATATCTTACGTCAAACCTTTCTAAGTCGTCGGAAGGCCAACCACGAAGTCCATTGTAATATGTTCCCATTTCCATTCTGGGATTTCTAACGGTTGTAGCAACCCACTTGGTCTTTGATGTTCTGCTTTTACTTTCTGACAGGTAAGACACTTGGCAACACATTCTGCAACATCTCGTTTTAAATTTGGCCACCAAAAATGTTGTCGAAGATCTTGGTACTACTAGGGTGAATCGAATATCGTGAACTATGAGCCTCGCTCAAAATATCTTCCTTAATCTCTGTGACTGGTGGTACCCAAATTCTACTCTCAAATCTCGTTTATTCCTTCCTTATCCATCTTAAATCTTGGTTCTGGTTCCTTCAGATATCTTCTTTGTCACCTTTTTGCATTCATCATCTTGAAGCTGAGCCTCCTTTACTTTATCTAGTAGAGTTGTACTAGATTGCATCTGAAATAACTTCTCATCGATCTCCATAGGATACTTCACTTCCAACTCCAGTTTCTATTTTACGTAATTAGCTCCTCCGAAGCAAATCAACATCGTCAATTTCTCCCGACCTTTTCTACTTAAGGCGCTTCGGCAAACCACATTTGCCTTACCCGGATGGTATAAAATCTCACAAATCGTAGTCCTTAATTAACTCCAACCACCTTCTTTGACGATATTCAAATCCTTCGTGTGAAAATATATTTCGATTCTTATGGTCCGTATATATTTCACACTTCTCCCGTAGAGGTAGTGCCTCCAAATTTTCAAAGCAAAAACAACTGCTGCCTAACTCTAAGTCATGGGTCTGATATCCTTCTCGTAATCCTTCAATTGTCGTGATGCATACGCAATGACTTTGCCATTTTGTATCAGCACACAACCAAGTCCTTTATGCGACGCATCACTATAAACAACAAAATTTCCTGTATCATCCGAAAGAGATAACACAAGGGCCGTACTCCACCTCTTCTTCAATTCTTGAAAACTTTCCTCACACTTATCCGTCCAAACAAATTTCACCGCTTTACGAGTTAAGTTCGTTAACGGAGTTGCGATCTTGGAAAAGTCTTGTATGAATCTTCTATAATATCCTGCTAATCCAAGAAAACTTCTTACTTCCGACGGCATTCTCGGCTGATCCCAGTTAATCACGGCTTCGACTTTAGATGGATCTAATGAGATTCCGTTTTTATTGATCATGTGACCAAGAAATTATACCCGTTCAATCCAAAATTCGTATTTCAAAAACTTGGCGTACAACTTCTCCCTTCTCAATACTTCCAACGATAATCTCAAATGCTCTTCGTGTTCTTCTTTGGTTTGGGAATATACCAAAATGTCATCTATAAATACCACTACGAACTTGTCCAAAAATGGCTTGAATACACCATTCATTAGTCCCATAAATGCTGCAGGAGCATTCGTAAGACCAAACGACATTACTAAAAATTTGTAGTGACCATATCGCGTTCTGAACGCTATCTTCGGTACATCCTCTGGTCTCACCATCAATTGATGATAACCGCTTCTCAAGTCTATCTTGGAAAAGTATCTCGCTCCCTTCAATTGGTCAAACAGGTTATCGATCCTCGGTAATGGATATCTGTTCTTAATCGTGACCTTATTCAGTTCTCTGTAGTCAATGCAGAGCCGCATCGATCCGTCCTTCTTTTTTACAAATAACACCAGCGCTCCCCACGACGATACGCTCGGTTGAATGTATTTCTTGTCCAACAATTCTTGTAGTTGTACCATTAATTCATTCATCTCTACTGGTGCCATTCGGTATGGTGCCTTTGATATTGGAGAGGTTCCAGGCGCCAAATCGATCACGAAATCTACCTCTCTATCTAGTGGAAGTCTTGGTAAATCATCTGGAAATACGTCGACGAAGTCCCTCACAATCGATATTTATTCTACCTTCGGATTCTCTTTTTGACTGTCGACTATGTAAGCTAAGTATCCTACACAGCCTTGTCTTAATAACTTCCTAGCGTGCATCATCGCCAGATAACTTGGTTGTCTAGGCGACTTGCTACCATAAAATACAATCTTTGACGGAGTCATAATGTTAATACGCTTCTTTTGGCAATCAATTACAGCCCCGTAATTGAATAACCAGTCCATTCCCAAGATAACGTCAAATTCCCCAAGTCGAATAGGGATAAGATCTACGTTCATGATATTACCCTTAATATCCACTCTACAATTCTTATATGCATTTCAATGTGGATTATTTCTCTATTCGTAATTTCTATGTTCATGGGGTAATCCAATTAATTCTTAGGCAAATCTAAATTCTTGGCAAAATCATCGGATATAAAGGAACAAGTAGCACCCGAATCAAATAATACGTAAGCATTAACTTTATTGATCAGAATGATACCTGACACCACATCACGGGATTGAACTGCATCTTGCACCGTTATGTTGAAAGTCCGGGCGATTGGTCGGTTTGTTGCGGTTGGTCCGGTGATGGTTAAGGTATTTCCACTATTATTTCCCCGGTTTCCTCCTGATCCTGACCCTCCCGATCCCTTCTTGGGACAGTCTCTTGCCAGATGGTCCTTCGAACCACAAGTAAATTAAGCACCCTTCTTTGGGTTTGGATAGTTTGGTGCTATGTGGCCTTCCTGACCATAATTATAGCACACTCTTTTTCCTTTTATACAAACTCCCAGATGGGCTTTCCCGCAAGTCGGGCATGCTTCGATTCTTTTCTTCTGACTACCTTGCTGATTCCCCGATGATGAGCTGTCGTTCCACCTTTTCTTCTGATTGAAATATTCACCTCCTGTGCCACTTCCACTGGCCTTGTTATTAATTTCACTTTCATTCTTCTTCTTTTTTTGATCTTGATTGTACTTGGTGACCGCATCGCTTCCTCCTTCAGTGAGGATGGCCTTTTCCAAAACTCTGGCAAATGTGTTTATCTGAAACATTGATACCTTGTTGTACACCCAAGGCTTTAGTTCTTGTTCGAATCTTCTGGCTTTTCTTTCGTCCGTGTGTACTTGATACGGGGCGAACCTTGCCAACTCGTTGAATTTAGCCGCGTAGTCAGGTACACTCATGTTTCCCTACTTCAGTTCTAGAAATTGAACCTCCATCTGATTCTGCGAACTAGTTGGGAAATACATTTTGAAAAACATCCCTTTAAATCTCTCCCACGTAATAACACCTTCACCACCTCGCACTTTGTTTGCTTTCCACCAGTAGCTAGCCTCAGACTTCAGTATAAACGTTGCAAAAGCGGTCTTCTGGTCTTCTCTAACCCTAGCAACGTCAAAAACCTTCTCCATTTCCATAACCCATGTTTGAGCTTGGATTGGGTTCATGGAACCTTTGAACTCTGGCGGTCCCACCGCCTTGAATCTTTAAACGTTGTGTTTGGTGGAGCTTGAGGTTGATTGTTCATTGTTCCAGTCAGTAAGTTAACTAACTGTTGAACGGGATTTGCGTTGGCATTATTGTTATTATTGGTTGACTCTTCCTGAGCCAGTTGACGCTGTTGTCTTCTCCTTGGCGGCATATTTTTGTTAAATAAACGCTTATTAGAACTTTATTTATTTCTCTAAATAGTTAAGGCATTACTTAACAATTTAACATACCCATTTAACACATCATCTCAAACAACTTGATATATTTTCATTCAAAACAAAAGTTTTAACATTAAACGATAGCATAACTACTATTTACATCAACTATCCTGGAATAAAGAATCCACAGGATTTAAAACATTCAAATATTCCTCCGTTCATAAACACGTCAGAATTTACATCTAAAACTAATTAAGTTCTTCACATAATTAAATAAATCATATCACCGCTTGGCCAAGGTATTGATTAGCCTTTACTACGCCCTCTTCTAAGATGCGATACATCGTCCTGCGATCCATCATGTACAATGGTAGTCCTTCGAATTGGATTGGGTACCTCAAAACTCAATCTTGGGTCTCATTCATTGTCTTGTTAAGTGTAGAATATGTCTCCCCAATCTTCGCCTTCTTTGCACGACCATCATCTTCTGCACGATCAGCTTGACATGATTCCCTTACCTATCCCTCCTCTGCTATGTTCAGTCTTTTGGAGGTTTCCTTCAGTTCCTTCTTCAGCTTCTCTATCTCCTCGGTCTTATCTTCAGTTTGACCCTTCTCATGGACCAAATCCAATTCTACATTTCCCAGTCGTGAGTGAAGAGTCGAAATCTCCTCTCCTTCTCCTCTGAGAGTAATCTGCTGGATAATAGCTCGCTCAGTCAGATCCTCGCACCTCATCTCATAACTCCACGTTACTACCCATATAATGTGTCATACATCTCAAAGATCAACGGTACCGTGGTAACTCCTCTTCTTCATCTTCCTCTTCCTCTTCCTCAACAAATTCCTCCTCGTGATCCTCCTCAGATCGGCCTGCTCATGCTCCCGACCAACAACGGTGATCAATGGAGATGACTCCTCTCGTACCGCTTGCTCCCTAACGACATGAATGTCTCTGGGCTCCTCCTCCTCCGCTTGCATTTATAGGTAGACAGGGTTCCTCCTCAGTAGGTACTATAGGTACACGGGGTTCTTCCTCCCCAGCTTGAATAGCTTCACCAATATTCGACATCCTAACAACAAAATTTTAAGTTTTAGTTACTAAGTCGTATCATCTAACGCATACTTTAACACATAAACACATAACGTATTTTATTATCTTCAATGAATTACAAAAATTCATTTCTTAGAACTCGATAAGAGTTTTCCATTACTATCTTCTTCTATAAGGCTACTACCTAAGGTTGTTCCCCCACCTAAGGTTCATAACCTACAGCTTTGATACCAACTTGTGACACCCCCAAATCCGGGTACTTCAATTCCACGGGATTTGGTGTTCACTATACAAATATCATCTATCTATCTACCCATAATAAATGCAAGCCATGCAATAAATAGAATAAAAATCTTCCCCTTAAGGGTTATAACATCCGAATAATAATGATACAATCCCAGGTTAAACTAACCTTAAACATATGTGCAGAATCATAAATAAATAAGTCTTAAACAACATCAGTAACTCAAGTCTTAAGCATAAATACATCATCTAAGAAAAATAACAAGTCTTCATCACTTGCTAACTTTGCCCTTGCCTTTACTAGTGGAAGGTTCATTAGTTCTTTCGTTCTTAACTGCAATGTTATTATTAAGCAAGAGTGAGCACTATTTCCCACAAGTATAATAATGAAATAACAATATAATAACATGCGAGTAAATCAAAGACATCTGAATAAAAGCTCAACTTTTGAATCAAGAATGAATAACAAGAATCAAAAGAATTCTGAGGGTCATAAGACCTTGAACTATGTCCTAGGTTATCAAGGGTTATACTTGAAACCTTTAACATCACCAAAGACTATGGACCTTTCTACTGCATACTTAGGGGGATCACCCTTAGTACCATCTTCAGGCATAATATCTTAACGCTAACGATAAGTAAATCCCTTTACGGGTTGTTCATCTCGGCTTGACATTCGAGTCCGCACTAAAGAAAGTTTGGTTTGGATAATTCAATAAGGGTTCAAATTTAGAACGTTCATCAACTAAGGACTAGTTGAATCAATAAAGTTCACTAGTCTAATAAGGTTTAACAATAATTGTATTCGATTTGAATAATAATCTCAAGAAGTATACAATAGGACAATTATTGTATAACCTGAATCATGCTTTGAAAAGATAATAAATCTTTAATATAACAATTGAACTTGAATAATAGTAATGATAATTTACTCGAGGTAACTAATAACTTGAACAATAATGACAAGTAGGGTTAGGAAACTTGCCTGCAAGCGTAAATTACACTTTAACTAAGCACGCTCTTTGGATTTAATCCTACATACCATTCACATTCACAATAGCGCTTAATTATAACTTAACTAATCATCATAAACTCATTCTCTTTGTCTACTTTGATTATTAACTATACTTAGTTAATTTACCACTTTGTCACATAATTTACACATCATGAATAACAAGCTAATTATGTATTCAACAATTCAATCCACATGTAATTATGTTATTTACATGCTAAGTATCTATTTTAACATCTCATTATACTTATAACATAGTTTAATGTTCATTAAATCAAGTTGATATCACGTTGCTAGACTTGAATATTAAAATATTTCATTTCTCGACATTCTCAGAGTGGCGTTATGGCCAGCTTTTACTAAGTTTAGTATTACTTGCGCCAAGGCCATGCAATTTGGACATCTGGCATGGCTACATGGAGCATAGCCTAAATGCATGAACCTTAAATGCGTTGATTGGCACATGGCAAAGAAATTAGAAACTGCTTTACGCAATTCAAAAAATTGCGAATTACGTACCAAAAAAAATTCCAATTAAATTATCACTACACTAATTTAATCATACCCACATGTTATAATTCATGTATAATCATAACCCAACATTTATAGAATGGTTTTAACCCATTAAAACACATAATCACGTAACTAAAATATGTGAATTTCAATCGACTTTGATGTTCTTGGAGGTTTTGAAAATAAAACATGAAAATTATCACTACTGGATTCGTTATAACAATTAATCCGCTTTATTTAAACTTTGGTATCTTCGTATTAACATGCATAATAATATACGAGTGTAAAATTTAGGATAATATACGATTAATACATAAAATATAACGTATAAGGCCATAAGGCCAAAACCCATACTCTGTAATTTTGTAGAAATCATATACGATGTAATATTATGAAACCGATGATATGGAATCATGCATATATATATATATATATATATATATATATATATATATATATATATATACGATTTGATACATCTTAACCCATAAATAACTCATAAATATTACTCCTTTCTCAATCGAGAGAGGCTTTACGTAAACTTTGAAAGCCATTTTCTTATAAAAACTTAATGACGTAAAATAGAATCAAGGAGAAATACCCAGCAGTATAATTAATGGAAGATGAATTCCTTCTCGATGACTCTCACAATCCTCTTAACAACTCTCGACTTGTTAACTCTTTCTCTCAGTATTTCTCTCGTTATGCTTTCAGACTTAGGCAAATAATGAAGAAGAAATAAAAGAATACGTAAACTAAATAATGAATAATCGACGCGTTGGTGGTCAAGCTACTACGATCATGGGTTAATTGACCCCAACTCCCTTTAGTGCCATGTTTGCCTAGCTAGAATAGGTTTCAAAAACCATTTATTTTAATAAAACTTTATCACATAGTTAATTCATGTCACACCCACTTGCACAATAATTCATATATCTTATTTAATATAAATAAAATATAATAACTTCTCATAAATTCACATAGTCATATATTTAATTTTCTCATTAATTAATAATGTCAAATTATTAACTCTCTAATTAATAATTAATTTAATTAAAATAACATCATGCTTAATTACATAATTCACTTAATTCAATAAGCTCACATAAATACATACTTGAATAATAAATATTCTCTACATTAATTTAATAAATGTAATACATATAATTAAATTAATCTACCACAATTGCATCAATTAATTATTTAAACCATTAATTAAATCATCAAAAAATATTTATTTAATTCAATAAATATTAAAATAAATTTACAAAATCTCGTTCGTCACAGTAATACAATGATCGGATGATTTAAGAACTTGTGTGAATTCAAAGATTTGATACATAATCGATAATAATAGAGTTAATAATCTGGCATAATGATAATATAATTCTGAAACTTTCTTACTCATGTCCATTGCATAAAATAAATACAAAAGTAGGATACTTTTGCGAAATTTCTTACATATAATAACGAACTTAGATTAATCTTTTATACAACGACTATCGTTAATAAGATCATTCGCTTAAATTAGAATTTTATATCATATCACATAAATCTTCTATTTACAAATACTGCACATAACCTAATCACATTGTCACATATGTTAACAGTTATTGGTTCATAAACAAACACTTATTGAGTCCAATTATATAAGTCTAGATCAATTTCTAAAATATTTCGGTGTACCGACGGCTTTATCAGGTATTTATCTAGTCTAAAACTCTATCCTGTAGTTCAATAACTGAAAATATCAGTCATATTATTTTTAATTGACTTATAATATTTTTTAAATAATTATTATAATTTTTCAAATATCAGAATCATTATTAAATGATTTAAATATTAACTAATTCTATTATCATTAATATTTAATTAATATTAAATTATTAATTAAACCATTGCGAAAATATTAAAGTTATTTATAATAACTCAAAATATTTTAAAAGTATTAATATTACCCTTAAATAATTTTTTAAAACATTATAAATCATTTTAAATAATTACCCTTAATATTAGAATATTAATATCTTATTTATCAAAATATTAAAAGTCATTCATTATAACTTCAAATATTTTAATTCATTTATTTCCTTTTTTAAATGATTTTTAATTCAATAAAACCATTTTTAAACTATTTATTTAAGATAATTATTAAATAAACTTAATATCATTAATATTAAATTATTAATGAAATTTACCTTTAAATATCAAAAGTTATATTTTATAACTTAAAATATTTTTAAACTATTTACTTTCATTTAAAATGATTTTTATAATATAAAATCATTTTTTATTAATTTATTACTAAATCAATCTATTATCCTTAATATAAAATAATTAATGAAACTTATCTTAAAATATTTAAAGTTATGTTTTATAACTTCAAATATTATTAAATACCTTATTATCAATTAAAATGATTTTAATATAATAAAATCATTTTTAATTAAATTATTTAATGCTTTTATTAAATAAATTGAATATTAATAATATTCAAATAAATACTAATATTTATGAAAATATGCCAAATTATTAAAAGTTAATTTTTATAACTTCAAATAATTTTTGTAATTTTCAGAATTTATTTACTATTTTAAATAATTTTTAGAATTTAAATTAATTAATTATAATAAGTCTGTCGCTAAAGCCCTTTGGCGACAGTAAGTGTCGCCTTAGGTGTTCTTGAGAAACCCAGGCATTCAAAGTCAGTGCTCGAGCTTGCTTGTTTGACCATCAATCATTCCTTGCGTAATGTGTTTCTGGTCTAGTTAATGGTTAGATAGTATAGTACTGATGTAATACTACACAATCTAGCAACAAACATGGTCAAAACATACATCATATGCAAGATCTAAGCTCAAGAACAAGCTGTCAGAGTTGTTCTTGATGTTTCTGGGCTGCCCAGAAAATAAAGTCGTGGCCGGTCAACGCTTTTGATGGCCCTCTATCATAAAATATGTTCAAGGTAAATGTGTTGTGAACGTCAGGTTGTCTAAAGTAACCAACATACAACATGTTTCAATCCATGTTCAAAGCTAAACATAATTAATCAAAACGATCTGGGCTCAACAAGTTCTTGTCAGAACGTTTCTGGGTTTTCCCAGAAACCCAGCAATTCAATCTATCACTATCATACTCGATTTCCTTTATGTTCTGTTCATGATTTATGTCATTTAATGGTTCAAATCTATAGTATATAAGACAAGGAACATTACTATAACAACAAATCAGTAAATAAACCTCACAGCTAAAAGATCTAATCCGGTCAACCTATGTCAGAAAGCTGTTCTTTATGTTTCTGGAAATTCCCAGAAATGCAAGTCATGATCGGATGGTCAAGTTTGACCGTCCACTAC
This sequence comes from Panax ginseng, assembly GCA_020205605.1. NCBI lineage: Eukaryota > Viridiplantae > Streptophyta > Magnoliopsida > Apiales > Araliaceae > Panax > Panax ginseng. Next base: position 80,948,785 of record CM035140.1, on the reverse strand, counting down.
GTTTGATTAGTTGATTTCTTAAAGGATCTAAAGTCACAAATATATATTACATATGACAAGCTATAACCTGGATACAAACACATCATTATAACACTTAAAACGAACAGATCTATGCCTTTCAAAACATTGTCAGACGATGAAAACAAGTTTCTGGGTTACCCAGAAAAGGAAAGTCATGGTCGGTCAACCGACTTTGACCAATAATAACTTTCAATCTACGCTAGATCTAAACCTGATTCAAGTTCCAGATCCAAGATCGCATAGAAGACTACAAGATCAAAGCTTAAAACAACAAAAACACATAGCAGAAGGAGATTTACATGGTCTGACATTTGGTTATCAGAGTACAAAAACATAAATTTTTAGATTTTGTAAAATTACAAATCCGAGCCTCTAGATGTTATGGATCTAACATCTAGCAACCCAGATCACTTTGTTAGACTCCATACTACATTTTTAACACAAAAAACTAACATCTAACATAAGATCAAAAGTCAGATTTCTTTTTAGGGTTCATACCTTTAAGTGAGCAAATCTGATTTCTAGGCTTCTGGTTTGATATTGGTGTTGGTGGGGCTTGATTTAGAGACTGGTGCACCTTTGGATTTCGTGGGTTTGAGCTTGAGAGAGTATGACTAAGTGTTTGTTGCACAAATGAGCTTTGTTTTACTTTTCTCTCTCTTGAATTCAATATAATCCTTGATGCAATGAACTTGGCTGTTAGTAGCTGATGTGCTGGTGTTGTAGCTCATAGCTAGGTAGGCTAGGGTGGCTAGCAAGATATTGCTAGATTTTTTTAGCAATAATTCACCAAATGGGACAAAAGGGTACAATGGTAATTTATATTTTAATTTAATGATATTCTTGTCCAAGCTACTTGAATCTAGGGTTTAATCACTAGATTTTAAATTTTAAAGTTTCCCAAATAATTTCTAGGGTTTAAAAAATTAAAATCAAAGTATAATAAAATTTTAATTTAAAGCACACTAATTAAAATTAGGGTTTTCAATAGGAAATTAGGGTTTAAATAATTAGGGTTCCTTAATTATCATTAGGGTTCCCAAATTAACAATTCAATTTAATAAAATAATAATTAGGGTTTCTAATTTTAGCAATTAGGGTTTCAAATTTTTTATTAGGGTTTTCAAATATTAATTAGGATTTTTCCTAAGTAACAGTAATTCTATAATATGCACATAATTCATATAACATAATTTCTGACCGATCTAAATTTCCCGTTTTGAGTTTCCAATTATGGTTTATGACAGCATTACTAGGGTTTGTCGTGATACACCATAATTACCTGACCATTATCAGTCTACGCATTTACTGTATGTAAGACCCCGAATTTTATGAAATGAAAGTATTTAATTTTCTTATAATTATTATTTTTTTCGTAAATGGTTAAATTGATAAAAGGTTAAAGTTAAGGGTGATATGTCAAAATTTTGCAAAGTATGCAAGTTGTTATAAAATATTCGTTTGGTCGGGGAATATTTGTACGACGACACAATCATTGGTGGACCCCACAACGGAAGTATTGTCGTAGTTAGAAAACGAAAGAATTATCTTTTTATAAAATTAACGGCGAAAGTGTTACCGTTAAAACTATTGAACTACCCGGTAGTAAAAGTACAGTAATACGCGTGGTTGCATAGTAGGACACGGTATTGATTATTGATTCTTACATAAGAAGTCACTCAGTTATACTCAATTATTGGTACAGTAATTGCTGCATCATATCTCTCATATTATTGATTCAATTATTGTCACAGTATCAATATTTTATATTATTAAATAAATAATTGAGACGACAAAGTTATTCATATTATTATTGCAATATTGACAATGTCTAGAAGTTCTGTCAAGGAGAGGTTTGGTCACCTAATTACGCCAATAAGGAGAAATCTTTGTCGGAAAGCCCCCTCTTTCCTGGGAACGACCTGTTTGTTAAATATTGTGAGTTATAATATTAATGATGAATAAATTCGTGTTGATTAAAGATGAAATTGATAGTTTCATTGTGTAGGAATTATTAGTGTTAATGGAAATCAACATTTATTTCGATAATAATTGTCTGGAGGTTATATTGACCAATCGGGTAATTCACCAGATAAATGAGCAATTAATTGCTATTAATTCACATGATTATAACTATTTGTTCACATTTGTGTACTATTGATTCAAATTCTTGTACTATTAGGGGAGTTGGTGCAAGATTGATAATACTTGCATGACTAAGTTAAAAATGGAGGTATAAATGGAGGTACTATACTGTAATTAGTATTTTCACATGATTATAAATATTTATTCACACGATTGAACTATTGATTCACATTATTTACTATTAGGGGAGGTGGTGCAAGTTTAATAATACTTGCAGGACTAAATTAAAAATGAAGAAAAAGAGGAAGGTATTATACTGTAATATTTCGAGCCCCAAAAGGTGCAATTATCAAAACTATATTTTTCTATAAATAGAAGCTAATTCTTCCTTCATTTCTCACCAATTCACTAAAGTTATAGAGCAATTATTATAGAGAGAAATTATAGAGAGAAAGAAGAAGAGAAGTCTGCTACCTCACTATTTCAGTATCCAGTTTTCTTCTAAGGTAAGGGGTATTATTTCTTTCGTATTCATGAAGAGAGCTGTTGTTATTCCAATTCCTTATTATTATGTTAGAATAACCTGTCTATGCGAAGTACCGCATACATGGTGAAATTCTTCTGTTATTTCATTCCTTATTATTCTGTTGGAATAACCTGTCTGTACGGTCTATCGCATGCCTGGTGAATTTTATTGTTATACCATTCTTTATTATTCTGTTGGAATATCCTGTATGTGCGGATTACGCATGACCTGGTTCCATTCTTTATTATTATGTTGGAATATCCTGTCTTTGCGGATTACGAATGACCTATTTCCATTATCAATTATTCTGTTGGATTAACCTGTCTGTGCGGTCTATCACATGCCTGATGAATTCTTTTGTTATTTCATTCTTTATTATTCTATTGGAATAACCTGTCTATGTGAATTACCGCATGCATGGTGAATGATCCTTCATATTCATTCTTTATTAAATTGTGGAAATGATCTGTCTACGTGGATTACCGCATGGCGGGTAAAAATTCATTTGCAGTTTCGTATATTCTATTATACTTGTATGAGATATCATTTCTTTTGTGCTCGTCATGAAATATCATTTTCTTTGTTATTTTTTTTCTTTTACGAGTTACTATTCACGGGTTACTATTCACCTAGTTACTATTCACTCTGGTATTATTCACTCGGGTATTCGGGGCACTTTTTGTGCCAGAGTACTATTCATGAGTTACTATTCATGGAGTTACTTATTGAATCTTGCATTATTCACTCTAGTATCATTCACTTTCGGTATTCGGGACACTTTTCGTAGTTCCGGTACTATTCACTTGCCAGTACTATTCCCTCAAGTACTATTCACGGGTACTATTCACTCAAAAAATATATTTCTTTTCTGTCCAAATTATTTTTGGTACATGAATATTATTCTTGAATTTTACTTTACAAAGCAGTATCATGTTGACAATTTGGACGTTATTGATTTCTGGATAAATTAAATTATAAATCTTTTAAATTTATCCTTAAAGTCATCTTTGGCTTACGTGCATAGATGGACTTGGTATGATTATGACTAGGGATTATTCGGTATAATCACGACCGTAATGTAACCAATGATGTGATAAAAGTCATCATTGGCCCGTAGTACATTGATGGACAGTTATTGATATGATTATAACCAGGGATTATTCGGTATAATCATGACCATTGATGATTACATGAATATCCTTGGCCGTAGTGCAGGGATGATTCGATGATGTGGTTTATTTATTAAGCCAAGTCTCAGCGATAAAATTGATAAAAAAACTTTTTAAATCATAGAAGATACTAGATTTTATGCTCTACTTGACTCTTCTAATGGATTGCTTATTTCCGCTGTAGTTGTTGATCTAAAACTTGTTGTCTATTTTATTCTATCAGTTGTTATACAGTTGAAGGCTAAGGATAATTTATTTTGCATTATCTTAGTCATAATATTTCTTACTGGGCTAGTTGAGCTCACCCTTTCTTTCATTGTTCTCTTCGGGAAATGAGAATATAGCTGGGACGAGTCGGGGAATGGAGTGATGGTCGAGGATAAATGGCTTTAGTAGTCCTCACTATTCTACGAAATAATGTGATAATAATTGTAATGACGCCACCTTTGAGTGTGGATATTGTCTAGATGACAATATTCTTGTTTAAACTCTCAGCTATGTTTTGTCGTATTTTACACGACTGTTGTATAATTAAGTTGTATTTGAATTTATGTACCATGTATCTGGCGACTCAAGATGGGTGATGTATAGTCATTTTTGCTTGGGCGCCACAAATGGTGTCAAAGCTTAGGATATGCCCCCTGGTGAGATGTGAGACAAGAACTAGGAGGGGAGAGACGGGGAATTCCTTCGCTAGTATGACCTACCTAAGTTTATTTGGTATTTAATTGGTCGGTCAGAGTATATGGATAATATGTGATATGTTAATTAACTCTTGTTTTGTACAGTGTTTGAAAATGACATCTGAAAATGTTGAGATCAGCAATGAAGCACATGAGACCGTTGAGTCACCAACGATCAATACCCATGATAATGTGCAACAGGAAGATAATAATCCTCAGGTAAACAATAACACCGATGAAATGGTGAACGATGGGATGTTCAGGATGCTTTATGCAATTCATGCAACATCGGTGAGAGACTCTGCTCAAAATGCAGTGGAAACAATGGCAACCCACGATTGGTCATCGCTAAGCGCTTCAAGGAGCTGGGACCACGGAGTTTTTCTAAAGCCGTAACCACTTAAAGGCGGATCGTGGTTAAAGCGAGATCACCAAGATATTTGATGTCTTGGGATGCTCCGAGGAGAAAAAGGTTCCCTTTGCCACCTTTATGTTGCGTGAAGAAGAGGCGATTCATCGGTGGGAATCAGAAACGTACTCACCTAACTAACACACTCAAGATGTCTTGGGAGAAGTTCCAAGAGCTGCTCAATGACAAGTACTTTCCCGAAAGTATTCGTCACATGAAGGAGGTGGAGTTTATCAAGTTGGAGCAAAATAATATGACCGTGTCACAATACGAGGCTAAATTTGCGGAGTTATCCCGGTTTGCATCCCATTTGGTCGATAATGAGGAGTGAATGACGCGAATGTTTCTAAGAGGTTTGAAACCCGATATACGTCAATAGCTCATTTCTCCCAAACTTTGTTTATATTCAGATGTTGTGAATAGGGCTCAGTTATTGGAGTGCGATAATGAGTTAGCACAACCAAAAGGTAATGAGCAACAATACGATAATAATCATACCGGTGGCAACGGCCATCGAAACAATGATAACCATCGTGGGGGAAATTATCATGCCAAGAATGGTAACCACTTCGGTGGAAATCATGGCCAAGATAATAGGAGTGGAAATTTCAAGAAGAGAAGGTTCAAAAACGATGGAAAGATAGCAGCACCAACACCCATTTTTCAAGGAAAGAGAACGACCACCAATTTTATGCTTCAAATGTGGAGGGGAGGGACATACCAGTCCAAGCTGCACGATGCAGTCCAAAGCATGTTACAATTATGGAAAAGTAGGTCACCTAGCCAAATTTTGTTGTGCACCAAAGTCAAGTCCAGCTGGGATGGTGGCACTAAAGGTGGATACGGACAAAACAAAGTCGGTGGTTTCAGGAACAACGTTTTTTGTGACTTCATAAAAAGCGAGTAACCCGAACGAAGTTAGCACGAGTTAGTTAATTATAAATTCTTGCGAAATCTATACCTTATTGGATACCGGTTCTACCCATTCTTTTATCTCTCTTGCTTGCACTCAACGTTTAAATTTGACTCCGGAGAAATTAGACTGTGACTTATCGGTTGAAACTCCATTAGGAGAAACCTTCATTACATGTGCTATCCAAGTCTTGGATGAGAGTCACAATTTTGAATGATATTTCTATTGTTAATAAATTTCCTGACATATTCCTGAAGAACTTCCTAGCCTACCCCTAGAGCGTGAAATCGAATTTTGTATTGACCCCAGTACAAAACCCATTTCTAAAACCCTTAATTATTTCTTTAACCAAAATGAATGTATAATGCACCAAAGATGTTGGCTCGAGCTGTTGAAGATTACGATTATACCATTCAATATCATCGTGGAAGAGCGAATGTGGTAGCTGACGCGTTGAATAGAAGATCGTATGTGTTTACGAGTGCGATGTTGTTAACACAAAAACCCATTTCGTATAACTTACAAATGATGAAGATAGAGTTAAAGACTCTAAGGACCCACGTGGTGATATCAAATATACGAGTAGAATCGACTTTAATTGATAAAGTTAAAGTCGTGCAAGCTACATACTCAGAGCTGATGAATGTGAAGAAGAAGGTTCAAGAGGGTGTTATTCTAGAAGCAAGAATCGATGAAGAGAGGAAATCTCAACCCTCGATTTTATTGGCCCATTTGAAATCCTTGATCGAGTAGGAACTGTGGCCTATAAACTCATTTTACCGCCAAGTATATCGCGTGTTCATAACGTTTTTTTTTCACGTATCGATGTTACGTAAATATGTAGATGACCCGAACCACGTTATTAAATTAGAACTAGACGAGATAGCAGAATATTTAACGTATGAGGAGATACTTGTTTAAATCTTGGATAAGAAGGATCGTATTCAACACTCAAAGGTTATACCTCAAGAGTTAGAATCTGAAATGAAGTCAAGGTATCCTCATCTCTTCGGCATACCAGGTACGTAAGTAAATTTTGAGGGAGAAATTTCATAAGGATGGGAAATTGTAAGACCCCGAATTTTATGAAATGAAAGTATTTAATTTTTTTATAATTATTATTTTTTTCGTAAATGGTTAAATTAATAAAAGGTTAAAGTTAAGGGTGATATGTGAAAATTTTGCAAAGTATGCAAGTTGTTATAAAATATTCATTTGGTCGGGGAATATTCTTTTTGTCGGGGAATATTCGTACGACGGCACAATCATTGGTGGACCCCACAACGGAAGTATTGTCGTACTTAAAAAATGACATAATTATCTTTTTATAAAAATAACGGCGAAAGTGTTACCGTTAAAACTGTTGAATTACCCGGTAGTAAAAGTACAGTAATACGCGTGGTTGCATAGTAGCACACGATATTGATTATTGATGCTTACATAAGAAGTCACTCAGTTGTACTCAATTATTGCTACAGTAATTGCTGCATCATATCGCTCATATTATTGATTCAATTATTGTCACAATATCAATATTTTATATTATTAAATCAATAATTGAGACGACAAAGTTATTCATATTATTATTTCAATACTGACAATATCTAAAAGTTCTGTCAATGAGAGGTTTGGTCACCTAATTGCGCGTCAATAAGGAGAAATCCTTATCGGAAAGCCCCCTCTTTTCCTGGGAACGACCTGGTTGTTAAATACTGTGAGTTATAATATTAATGATGAATAAGTTCGTGTTGATTAAAGATGAAATTGATAGTTCCATTGTGTGGGAATTATTAGTGTTAGTGGAAATCGACATTTATTTCGATAATAATTAATGTCTGGAGGTTATATTGACCAATCGGGTAATTCACCGGATAAATGAGAAATTAATTGCTATTAATTCACATGATTATAACTAGTTGTTCACATGTGTGTACTATTGATTCATATTCTTGTACTATTAGGGGAGTTGGTGCAAGATTGATAATACTTGTATGACTAAGTTAAAAATGGAAGTATAGATGGAGGTACTATACTGTAATTCATATTGTCACATGTTTATAACTATTGATTCACATGATTGAACTATTGATTCACATTATTAACTATTAGGGGAGGTGATGCAAGTTTGATAAAATTTTCAGGACTAAATTAAAAATGAAGAAAAAGAGGAAGGTATTATACTGTAATATTTCGAGCCCCAAACTATGTAATTATCGAAAATATATTTTCCTATAAATAGAAGCTCATTCTTCCTTTATTTCTCACCAATTCACTAAAGCTATAGAGCAATTATCATAGAGAGAAATTATAGAGAGAGAAGAAGAAAGTCTCGCTACCTCACTATTCCAAAGATCCATCTTCTTCTTCTCGTAAGGGTATTATTTCTTTTCGTATTCATGAAGAGAGCTATTGTTATTCCATTCCTTATTATTGTGTTGAATAACTTTGTCTATCTGAAGTTCCGCATACATGGTGAAATTCTTCTGTTATTCCATTCCTTATTATTCCATTGGAATAACTTTGTATGTGTGTCTATCGCATGCACGTGAATTCATTGTTATTCCTTCTTTATTATTCATTGGAATATCACATGCATGCGGATTACGCATGACCTGGTTCTATTCTTTATTATTCTGTTGAGAATAACCTGTCTGTGCGGTCTATCGCATGCATGGTGAATTCTTATGCTATTCCATTCTTTATTATTCTATTGGGAATAACCTGTCTATGCGGTCTATCGCATGCCTGGTGAATTCTTTTGTTATTCCATTCTTTATTATTCTGTTGGAATAACCTGTATGTATGGACTACAACATGCATGGTAAATTATCCTTCGTATTCATTCTTTATTAAATTGTGGAAATGATCTGTCTACGTGGATTACCGCATGACGGATGAAAATCCATTTGCAGTTTCATATATTCTATTATACTCGTATGAGATATCATTTCTTTTGTACTTGGCATGAAATATCATTTTATTTGGTATTTTATTTACGAGTAATATTCACGGGTTACTATTTGTTGGTACCAAAAGAAAACAAAGAGCTTTATGTTGGTACCAAAAGAAAACATAGTGCTTAGTGATCAATACTAATTGACTTCCAGAATTGTTATCTTATTCAACAGCCATATGACTATAAATAGCCTTACACTAAGATGGAAAGGGAAATAACAACCCACGCTTTACAGGTCCTATAATCGTGGAGCATGACTACAGTAAATAGAAAGAACAATCTTATCCCTCAAGCTAAGGAGGAATTATTCAACACAATAGAAAGTGAACCTAAATCAACGAGAAATACTCCAACAGTTTCATCATCCTCCCTTAAACTGAATGCCACTGACATTTAGTTTACACTTGGATATTCACATACACCCAGTAACTTTTGCATTTTTAGAAACAAATCAAGCGTCAAAGGTTTTGTTAGAATATCCGCAGCTTTCTCCTGTGTAAAACATTGAATTAGCTCAACTGATCCATTTCTGACAAGATCTCGAAGGAAATGAAATCTTATATCTATGTGCTTACTATGACCATGCATTACGAGGTTATTCGAGAGTTTGATCACTGAGACATTGTCACAGTACACCACCGTTGGACTGCTTTGCACTTGATTGAGACTACTCAGAATTCTTCTTAACCACACGACTTGACATGCACTTGATGTTGCTGCTATGAACTCAACTTCAGTGGTAGAAAGAGTAACAACTGGTTGTTTCTTTGAAGACCAAGAAATTTTCCCTGAACTCATTAGAATAACATAACCAGAGGTGTTTTTCCTGTCATCCTGATCACCAGCATAATTGCTGTCTATATATCCAATAAGCTCTTCACTTCCTCCCTTCTTGTAAAACATCCCAAACTTAATCGTTCCTTTCACATACCTCAGAACCCTTTTTCTTTGCCAAAGAAAATGAGACTCGATGAGACGCTCCCATATATCTACTGATCGAGCTGACAATAAACATTAAATCGGGATGGGTGGCAGTTAAATACATGAGACTTCCCACCATCTGCTTGTAGAGAGTACTATCAACTTCATCTCCCTCTGCATCCTTTGTAAGTTTAAAACTGGGGACCACCGGATTATATACTAAGTTACATTGATCCATATGGAACCTCTTCAGAATCTCTTGAGCATACTTTTGTTGACTAATAAAAATACCATCTGTCTTTTGTAACACTTCAATACCAAGAAAATATCTCATTCTTCCAAGGTCAGTCATGGAAAACTTAATCATCATGGATTTCTTAAATTGTTCGAACATCAACTGATCATTGCCAATAAAAATCAGGTCATCAACATAAAGACAAACAATAAAAAATTTACCTCTACCCGCAGTTTTAATGAATAAAGTATGCTCGTAGGGACATTTGGTGAAGCCTTCCCTCGTGAAATATGCTTCAATGCGGCTATACCAGGCTCGGGGGGCCTGTTTGAGTCCATATAAGGCCTTTTTGAGACGGTAGACCTTGGATTCATGCCCTTTTTATTTATAACCCGGCGGCTGATAAAAAAAAACTTCTTCATTAATTTCCCCATGTAGGAAGGCCGACTTGACGTCAAGTTGGTAGATTACCCAGCTTTTTTGAGCAGCAAGGGATATGACAATTCTAATGGTGTCCAAGTAAGCCACTGGTACGAATACTTCAGTATAATCAATTCCATATTGTTGACAATACCCCTTAGCAACTAGTCGTGCCTTGTACTTTTCCACTTCTCCATTTTTATTGAATTTTGTCTTAAAGACCCACTTCACTCCTATGGTTTTCTTTCCTGATGGCAGCTCCTTTAGTTCCCATGTATCGTTCCTCTTTATGGCTTGTATTTCTTGATCCATGGCTTGCCTCCATTATTCAGACTTCACAGCTTCTTCTAATGTCACGGGATCCCCGTCACTGAACAACGCCAAATGTGTCATATCTGCACCTTCTTCGTCAGAGAGACCTTGTCCAGTTTCATAGTCTCCCATCCAAACTGGTGGTCTTCGAGCTCGTCTTTCGGGTGTTGAATTTTCACTAGTTGAAGTGTCTCCTCCATTTTTATTAGTCTCGGTCTCAAACTCTCCAGGTTCTTCATCAGCTTCAAACTCTTCTCCATTATTCTTATCTTCTATACCTGCTTTTTCGTCAGTTTCCCACTCGATATCAGTCAAAATAGCTTGTTTATGGCCATCATCCCAACTCCATTATTGATCCTCTTCAAAGATTACATCTCGGCTAACAATTATTATATTCGCAATAGGATCAAATAATCTATAAGCCTTTGATTCCTCACTTACCCCCAGCAATATGCATTTGAAACTCTTGGCATCAAGTTTCACTCTTTTGTTGTCTGGTACATACATGTGTGAAATGCATCCAAAAACTCGAAAGTGATCCACTGATGGTTTGAGCCCACTCCATGCCTCCTCAGGTGTCTTGTTCTTAACAGCAAGAGTTGGGCATCGATTCAACACATGCACAGTCCAATTCACCGCTTCAGGCCAAAAGGTTTTGGGAATTTGTTTTGCCCATAACATACTCCGCACTATATTCATAATAGTACGATTTTTGCTTTCCGCGACACCATTTTGCTGAGGAGTATAGGCAGCCGTCAACTGTCTGTGAATTCCATTTTCATTGTTGAAATTTGTAAACTCATGTGATGTGAATTCTCCCCCACGATCTGTTGTAACACTCCGTATGACTCTCCCGGTTTCCTTCTTAACTCTTGCTTTGAAGAACTTAAACGTGGAAAACGCTTCTGACTTTTCCATCAAAAAGTAAACCCAAGTTTTTCTACTGAAATCATCAATAAATGTGATGAGATACCGTTTCTTGCTGTTTGATGATGGGTTGATCGGTCCACATATGTCAGCATGCACCAATTGAAGAATGTTGGAGCCTCTCCATGTGCTTTCGTTTGGAAATGGATCACGGTGTTGCCTTCCTACTAAGCAATTTCCACATACTCTTGGAGAGGCTTTAAACTGAGGTAACCCCATCACCATATTTTTCTGTTGGAGCACTTTGAGTCTGTTCCAACTGAGATGCCCATATTGACAATGCCAAAGGTTTTCTTGATCTGTGGTCAGTGAGGAGAAACATTGTTGTTCCTTCAGTGAGTAACGAGCAAGCACAGCAAACATCCTGTTATTTGTTATCCCAGTTTCCATGATCAAACCTTTCTCAGAATGAAAGATTTTGCATTTTCCATGTTGGATTAACACTACCATCCCCTTTTCTTGCAACTGACCGATGCTCAACAAATTATTCTTCAAATCTGGTACATAGAATATTTCTGTGATCATAAACACAATCCCATTAACCTGCATTCAAACCTTTCCCTTGCCTTGTACCGTAATCCTCGAATCGTTGCCCATATTCACTGATTCTCTAAAGCTGCTGTGAAGATCACAAAATACATCTTTGTTGCCGCACATGTGATTACTACAACCCATCAATAAACCAAATGTGCTCGGATGCAGCCTCTTTCAAGTCCACAAGAGCCATTAACATCATCTCCTCTTTTGCTTCTACATAATGTGCAGTTTGTTCCTTGGCTTTCTTAGGACATTCCCATTGGAAATGACCTAACTCATAACAATTGTAGCACTCTATGGTAGATTTGTCAAACTCAGACATGCCCCTTCCTCTTCCTCTTCCTCGGTAGGTGCCTTGACCTCTTCCTCTTCCTCCTTGTTGGGATCCATGAGTGACTTGAAGGGCTTGTTCGTCTACAACATGCCTGCTCATCCTTTGTTCATGCACCAAAAGACTACTTTGGAGTTGGTCTATGAACAGGGTGTCCAGATCATTTGATTCCTCAATAGAACATACAACGTAATCATATTTTGAAGTCATAGACCTCAATATCTTTTCAATGATTATCACATCATCCATTTTCTCCCCATGAATTCTCATCTTGTTTGCGACAATGAGAGTTCTTCCAAAGAAGTCATTCACTGATTCTCCGACCTTCATGTGCAGTACTTCGAATTCTCTACGAAGAGCCTGCAGTTGAGCATGTTTCACACGTGTTGTTCCTTGAAACTTTTGCTTCAAAGAATCCCATATATCTTTTGCAGTATCCTTCTTCAAAATGGTTTCCAGTATCGAGCGATCGAGGGCTTGAAACAGATAGTTCTTAGCCTTTAGATCTTTCAACTTCTGCTCATTAGTGGCCTTCTTTTGTGACTCACTGAGATCTGTTCCTTCTACTACAACAATGATTCCCATCTCCACCAGGTTCCAATATTCTTTGGAACGGAGAAAATTTTCCATTAACATACTCCAATGGTCGTAATGACCATCAAACCTTGGAATGGCAAGTTGCACAAAACTACTCTCGGATGTCATATCTGTGTTTCTTCACTCTAGTACTAGGATTGCATGATTTGATTAGAATTGCAAGCTTTGATACCAGATGTTGGTACCAAAAGAAAATAGAGAGCTTTATGTTGGTACCAAAAGAAAACAGAGTGCTTAGTGATCAATACTAATTGACTTCCAGAATTGGTTATCTTATTCAACAGCCATATGACTATAAATAGCCTTGCACCAAGATGGAAATGGAAATAACAACCCACGACTTTACAGGTACTATAATCGTGGAGCATGACTACACTAAATAGAAAGAACAATCTTGTCCCTCAAGCTAAAGAGGAATTATTCAACACAATAGAAAGTGAACCTAAATCAACGAGAAATACTCCAATAGTTTCATCACTATTCACCTGGTTACTATTTACTCTAGTATTATTCACTCGGGTATTCGGGACACTTTTCGTGTCAGAGTACTATTTTAATATTCCGAGTGTTTATGATAGCGATTCTTAGAAAAGGAAATGAATGGGTTAAGAATATAATACTCAGAATATATTGAGTTCAAGTGAAAGTTATGAAATGAAACCTAAAATTTGTTAAGGTAATGAATGTAGTAGGAAATATAAAATCTATATTTAGATAAAATGATGAAAGATTACTCTGAGTTATTTGTTTAATTTGTGTCTTCGATTCTGGGGACAGAATCTTTGTAAGTAGGGAAGATTGTAGCGAATGAGTGGTTTGAGTTGTGATTCTGAGGACAGAATCCTTGTAAGGAGGGAATGATGTAACAATCCAAATTTTTTATTATAATATTTAAATATTTATTGAATTATATAAATATTTAATGGATGTATTTATCGTGAATAAATGTTTGTTTAATTTGATTTAATTAATTAATTATTTAATAAATAATTAATGAGTTAAAGAAATTAATAATTATGGGATAATGTTCTAGTTTAATTTAATAATTAAATTAGAGAGTTTATATTGATTAAATGAATTATTATATTGATATTTCATTTTTGATGGGTAATTATTTGTATTGAGCTCTGTGATTTAATGATTTAATTGATAAATTGGTATTGTTATTAATTAGATTAAGTATGAAAACTTAATTAAAAGAAGTGTGACAAATAACTATATTATAAGTGGTTATTAAAATAAATTAAAGTAGTTTTAATTTATTTTGCCAAACAAGGCTTAAATATATTAAGTCTTTAATTTTAAATAATTTTGCCAAACAAAGCCCTATGGCTTTTGGATTTTTAATTTGATTTATTAGTAATATAAATTAAATTAAACAAAATATGAATAATATATAATATATTTGGTAACTGATAGTTTAATAGGATCATTAAAATATGGCAGTTACGTTTGGGTTTTAAACTTTTGAAACGTGCGTTGGTTTTTAGTTTACGTATAGTGTTTTTGGCTTAAGCCTAAGGAAAATAGAAGTTTGTCTGAGAAAAGTTGAGAGAGAGTCCGAGAAAGAAAAGCAAGAGAAAGTTCTGACTTCTTCAAGATATTCTCAGTGATTAATGATTGTCTGAGCAAAGTAAAGGTATGTTACATAATCGTAACATATAAGATTTATAGTATAATTTCTTAGTCTTTGTGTTCTTAAGGTTTACTGTGTTTTATAGTATAGTCTCTATAATTTATATTTTTATAATGGATGATGGAATCATGTGCATATGTGGTTGTAGTAGGACAACTATCATATATAAGTAGTTGTAATGCTAGAAGTTTGTGTTTAGACAAAGAATTGTACGTTAATTTTGTTAAAAGAAAGGGAAACTGTTTTTTAGTGTATATTCTTATACATGGCTATTAATAGTCAAAATATTCATTAGTTTGGTTGTTAAGAAAATCAAAATCAATAAATTGTTGGTAGCTAATTATGAAATTAAAACCGTGAACATGTTAATTCTGTTGTTAAGAACAGAGAATCGTAGTTAAAGTAAACGAATTGGTGGTTATTAAAATTTACAGTGTTTACTGTGTTAAAATATGTCAAGTATGGAGTTTTGATGTTTAAACCGTGCTTTCAAAATTTAAGATTTCTAGAATCGTGGTTCAGTCGTTGGTAATTTGTATATGTATGCTTGGTAACGTATATGTGCAAATTTATAAGTAATAAGCATGTTAATTTAGATGTTAGTAGTGTTAAATAGACAGAAATTAGTTGTTCTGTTCTCCGATCGTTGGGTTCTGCAAGTTTCGGCGCCCAAGCGCCAAAAATGGAGCCCAAAGACTAAAATTCGCTACCAGATGCCAATGTCGCATTTACAGCAACGCCATGCATGATGACTTAGTTGTCGGCTTACTGCTATGCCGGATCTGGAAGTCCGATCGATAGCTTTTGACTTCCTATAGTAAAACGGCCATAACCTTTTCATACAAACTCCGATTGAGGTGATTCAAGATGATCCGTAACGAGGACGAATAGACCTACAATTGTCGTTCTTTAAGTGTTTCAATTTGAGATCTGTAACATTAGTCAAAATGGTCATCTTTAAGACTATTATGTTTTCGGGGGCAATCGGAGGGCGTCGGGCATGCACATATATATGCATGTGTAGTGCTCCTGACGATAAAAATGATGCTCTAAGTTATAAAATATGAATATTAGTAAATATAATGATGCTTAACATTAATAAATAATGTATTAGATAAGTTGTATAAGCATACTAAGTACACACTAAAGAGGCAAATGTTAAATGTTAGTGACGATTGAACGTCGAAACGCCGTGCCAAGTGTTAATTGTAACGAATGTGATTTTTATAATTAATTAAAATATTTATTTGAGTTAGATAAATATTGTAGTTGATTAATTTATTGAATAATAAATATTTGATGTTGGTTGTTATGACTTAATTTAATTAAGCGTTATAATTTGAAAGATAATTTTATAATTGATGTGCATTTTATTATTAAAGGTTAATTGATTTTACTAATAAAATAATTTTAAATTATTTAAGTGTGACATTAGAAATATGTTATATGGCATAGTAAATTATTTAAGTGTGACATTAGAAATATGTTATATGGCATAGTAAATTATTTAAGTGTGACATTAGAAATATGTTATATGTCATAATAAAGTAATAATAGTATATAATGAATAGCCTAACCATTGGATTGCTTAACTAATGATGGAAAAGTGAGGTTATGCTACTGAGATGGCTTAATGTGATATTGGTCATGCATGTAAGAGTTTTTTAACATAAGCCTTATGTTATTAGTGGGGGTTACTATTATATTAATTATTAACATAACTATTGCCCAAATGAGGAGTTACACAAGAAGAAATCCTAGAGTTTTTTTATAGCAAGAGTCTTGGTGGAAAAGAGAAATAGAGAAATTGAGAGAGATAAAGAGAAATGGAGGAATTGAGATGAGCTAGAAGAAGAAGAAGAAAAAGAAAAACCCAGATTAAGGTAACTTCTAAACTCTTATTTAATCTTTGATTTTTTGGGTATTATGTTCTAGGGTAGTAGATCATGCTTAATCTTGTTTGTATTGGTTTAATATTCGATTATCAAGAATCAAACAAGAGGATTCAAGAAAGAAAATGAAATAGAAAGAAAATTTGAATAACAAAATTCGTTGGTTTTGAGTAATTGTGGACAAATCTTGTGAAATTAATACCTCTTTGGGTATAATGAGCTAGAAAGTTAGCCTTATATCAAATCCAAGATATGGAAGTAAGCTATATTCTGAAAGTGGAATCACATGAAAACTCTTTGTATATTTCTTTCAATGTCTTTTTTAGTAAGGTTGGTCTGAAGGGAAAATAATTTGCCCAGAAAATCAAAACTGTTACGGTTTTTGACTTTGAACAATTCATATAAATTCGTGTGTTTTGAATCTGAAGACACTTTAAACTGAAAAGTTGTAGATATGGAAGTTTACTAGCCAGGCTCGCAAGATTGAGCCATTTTATGGACCGGATCATGTCCGAAATAAATTGTTTATTAAGGTTGTCCAGAAAATGAAATTATCTAGACTTGTTGATGAATTATAGAATCTGGTTTAGATGGATAAGGGTCTGACTTTAAGGCCTATATGAGGTTGTAGTATGTTGAGTAAGAGTTAATTCTATATATGAAGGAACAAAAAAAGACATGTAACGAAGGAGTTACGTTAAAAACGAAAATAACGTTTTGTTAAAGAAATTGTGAAGATGAGTTTTATAATTATGTTTGAATTAAGATTTTGGGTGATGGTATATTTTGATGATTAAAAATATTTTTTGACATATGTAATGAGTATAGATATGTGTTATCATTTTCTATGCATAATTAACCATTTAAGATCAAGAGTTGAGATAAGTTAATGTGTGCACATAATGTGCTCGATAAAATGCCTAAGAGTAATAGTGTTTCTAAACTTTGGTATACAAAGTGTCTAACTAATGCCTAATATTGGATATCTGAGTATGAAAAGATGATAATACAAGAATAATAATGGAAAGTAATCGAAAAGGGAAATTTTTGATTTTTGAAGGAAAATTAAACATGTAAACAATGTGTTGAATATGCATTTTGAAACCAAAGTGGTATAATAAAACGGTGTGATATACGCACATTAAACTACAAGTGCGATAGTCTAGCATGTGTGGTGATGAAAATGAAAATAAAACCGAGTTGCATATAAAATAGTTAGATGTCTATAAAGAATAATAAGATAAAGTAAGGTCTTAGAATAAATTTGACCATGAGATTGAGTATTGATTTTATTTATTATCAATCTCACATACAGTGTAGGATGTGCAAGGACGCGAAGTATTAGCGTGTTGGTAAAACGCCGGTAAAGGCAAGTCTTTCAGTTCCTATTTTCTATGTGAAGTTGATGATTAACTATTTTAAATCTTTATTGCAAAGAGCATGATGTGTTGTATATATATTGAAAGTATGAAACGTTAAAGTCAATTTATGACTACGTTGATTGAGTATTGAATGATGATTGAGTACGGAACTCAATCTCTTTACTTGTTATATGAACTAAAGCATGTATGTTATGTTAGTCCAATGTTTATGAGATGTATGATAATCATGTTATTATGTGCTACGTGATGCATGAAAACTGTTAGATTTGTTGGGCTGTCGAGCTCAACCTTGCAAATAACCATTTTTACAGGTAAAAGATTGAAGGTAACACTGTGGTACTTGAAAGACATGAATCATATGTAATACACAAAGATTATTATTTTAGCTAAAGTTTTTATTCCTTTAAACCATGATTAGGGTTCATGAGATGTACTCAATGTTTTATGATATATATTTTATGTTGAGTTGTAAAGTTAAAGTTTGAGTTGTCTGATGTATAAAAGATATCGATTTGATATGTAAGTATATATATATTAACTCTGATAAAGTGAATCATGGATTATATATGATTCAAAGACATGTAGATGATAAAGGTTTTGATTCAGGGAATTAAAGTAAGAAGATAGAAAAGTTTAAATTATTTTGCATCTTATTAAGTTTAACGTCGAATAATGATGTAAAAATTAGAAGTTAGACGTGTTATTAACGATCGAAGTCGAGAATTAAATTATTTAAATTTTGGGGTCGTTACATTAATGAACTTAAAAAGTGTTTCAATTCAATTGAAATGAATATCATAGGATATGAAATGTGTTTAATATAAAACCAATACGTAGTCCTAGCAAGACTTAAGCACTTGAATGAACTACGAATATGAAATATAGTGAGATATTAGTTGAAAGTTAACACAATTAAGTTGAACATTGTGTATTTATGATAGGAAGGGTTATGAGACGTAGAATAAAGTTTACATTACAATTACTATGCATTGCTATGTGACTAATGGTTAATGTGAATGATTATATAATTGTGTAAGGCACGTGAAATGCAGATATCTGTAAGCTGTTAAACTGTTATTGGTAAACAACGATCAAGGCAAGTCTTTCGGTTCCTATTTGTTACGTGGACTTGATGAACTGTTTTAAATTGCATGATATGTTATACATTTTGAAATCATGAAATGTTAAAGTCAATTTATGACTGCATTGTTTTTGTTAAATAAGGAGGATTGAGTAAGGAACTCAATCTTTATATTTGCTATGTGAACTAAAACATGTATGCCATGTTGTTTTAGTTATTATGATATGTATGTTTAACATATTATTACGTGTTATGTGATGCATGAAAACTGTTAGATTTTGCTGGGATGTCGAGCTCAGTCTTGCAAATAACCACTTTTGCATGTCAGGAAATTAAGGTAAGGATATGTGCTAAGTAAGTTATAGAGATCTATATTCACGAAGATTACTTATGTTTTATGAGAAATGTATGTAAGATTTTGAATGTAACATGTTGTTGAATTGTAAATTGAGTTATCCGGTGTATATGGATATCTATTTATGATGTAAGACTTTGTATAGTCATTTTGTTATAACGATTCATGATATAAATTTGAATTGAAGAGATTTAATGTAAAGGTTGCGATTTAGGGAAATATAGAAGGAAATGTATAAAAATTTTAAATATTCCACAATTTTAGTGATTTTAATATCGAATAATGATGTAAAAATTAGAGGTTGAATGTATGGTTAACAACCGAAGTCGAGATTTAAATGGTATGAATTTTGGGGACGTTACAACTATTCACGGGTTATTATTCACCCAAATTACTATTCATCCGAATATTATTCACTCGAGTATTTGGGGTACTTTTTATATCGGGGTACTATTCACGAGGTACTATTCCTGAAGTACTATTCATAGGGTACTATTGCGGGGTACTATTTACCCAAAAAATATATTTCTTTTCTGTCCAAATTATTTTTGGTACATGAATATTATTGTTGAATTTTACTCCACAAAGCAGTATCATGTTGATAATTTGGATATTTTTAAACTCTGGATAAATTTAAAGTCTTTAATATTTATCATTGATTTCGTTTGATTAATACTTATATCATTGTCATCATCCTCATGCTTATATTGTGATGAAAGTCATCTTTGGCTTACGTGCATAGATGGATTGTTGATTATTGGTTTTACAGTTGTATATCTTTGGCTTACGTGGAAAGATGGACTATTGATTATTGGTTCTACAGTTGTATATCTTTGGCTTACGGGCAAAGATGGACTGTTGATTATTGGTTTTATAGTTGTATATCTTTGGCTTACGCGCAAAGATGGACTGTTAAATATTGGTTTTACAGTTGTATATCTTTGGCTTACGTGCAAAGATGAACTATTGATTGATGAGTATCTTTGACTTATGTGCATAGATGAACTGTTTATTGGTATGATTATGACCAGGGATCATTCGGTATAATCATGACCCGTAATGTTATAGATGATGTGGTAAAAGTCCTCATTGGCCCGTAGTACATTGATGGACAGTTATTGGTATGATTATAACCAGGGATTATCCGCTATAATCATGACCATTGATGATTACATGAATATCCTTGGGCGTAGTGCTGGGATGATTCGATGATGTGGATTATTTATTAAGCTGAGTCTCAGCGATAAAATATTGATTATACACTTTTAATTCGTAAAAGATAGTAGATATCATGCTCTACTTGACACTTTTAATGAATATCTTTGGCCGTAGTGCAAAGATGAATTTATTAGTATGATTATGAGCAGGAATTGTGATTTGGTATAACCATGATTTTTGATGTTTTAGGTGAAGATAGGTGATGAAAATTATCTTCGTCCTTGGTACGAAGAGGAAATTAGAATCACAATTATGAGTATGAGTTATTCATATGATTGTGGACAGGAATTGTTGATTGATGTTATAGGGATAAAACATTATTGGTGGACTTTTAACATGGAGAAGATAATAGACCTGATGGTCTATTTGACTCTTCTAATGGATTGCTCGTTCTGCTGCAACTATGGTTGAAAAGTTTTATCATCTACCATATGTTTTAAATCTCTGATTTATCACTGATGAAGGCTATTGATGATGTAAATTATCTTTAGTCATGATATTCTTTCTTGTCTTAGTTGTCTTCACCATTTTTGCTTCACAATTCCTTTCGGTTAATAAGAGTGTTCTTTGGTTTGAAGGCGGGGATAACAGGGGAATAGAACAGTGATCTATAGCTGTTGAGGTTCTCCCGAAATAGTATGGAAATAATTTTGTTGAGAACTTTAGATAAGTGTGTCGTATTGTATAAGTTATTTGATATTTAATTTTGGTGAACCGAATAGGGTGAGGTGAACCCAACTTTGGAAGGGTGTTTTGCCACTATCATACAAGATGTCTAATGACATACAACCTCGTGTTATCATAAGACAGGGTTGTGCACATCCACTTTTTGAGTTTATCTATGAGCACTACCTATATGCTCTTGGAGTTTATTTGAAATATAATTTTCACTTTGAGACAACAGAGATAATTATATGTCAAGAGAAGACTCACCATTGGAAAGAAGATGATAGTAATCTTTTTGTTTTTCTTTGGGGACTTTTGGGTCAACCAAGGATAATTCTGTGGACATATGATATCTATCATAACCTAGACGCATGGCCTCCCATGTACGAAGGTTTCCTCGAGTATTTTCGAAAGATTTTAATTTCTAAAATAATTATTGAGTGTACCTTTATTTAAGGTACCATTGTAAGGTCTTGTGGTCAAGGCACCACGAGAGGTTCTGTCAAGGAGAGGTTTGGTCACCTAATTGTGCGCCAATAAAGAGAAATCCTTATCAGAACGCCCCCTCTTTCCTGGGAACGACCTAGTTGTTAAATATTATGAATTATAATATTAATGATGAATAAGTTCGTGTTGATTAAAGATGAATTTTATAGTTCCATTGTGTTGGAATTATTTGTGTTAGTGGAAATTGACATTTGTTTCAATAATAATTTATGTCTGGAGGTTATATTGTTCAATAGGGTATTTGGGGCACTTTTCGTGTCGGAGTACTATTCACGAGTTACTATCACGAGTCACTATTCACGGGGCACTATTAACCCGTAAGATATATTTCTTTTCGGTCCAAATTATTTTTGGGTACAATATTTTTCTATGAGGAGATGTGCTAATTTTTCAGACCGTTGGTTGAAGATATAATAGTAAATCAATGTGGACCGCTGGTGGAAAGTTATAATAGTAAATCAATATGGATCGCTGATTTAAAGTTTTAATAGTAAATCAGTATGGACCGTTGCTTTAAGTTCTAATAGTAAATCAATCTGGACCGTCCGTTTAAAAGTAAATCAATCTGGATTGTAAATGAATTAGTTACTATTCAGTCCATTCTCCTATAAATAGAAGCTCATTCCTTCATTATTTCTTATGAATTCACTAAAACTCTAGAGAGAAAAGCTATAGAGAGAGTTCTTCTTCTATAATCTTGAGCATATTTCTTTAGAGTTTAAGAAAGTTTTGAGTGTAGTGCAAGTTTTCTTCGAGTATATCCTCGCCCTACCAGTTGGAATACTCTTCTTTCAAAGGTAAGGGATATTATTTGTTGTACTCGTAAGGGGTATTCTTTCTTTCTTATTCGTGAAGAGAACTTCTGTTATTCCATTCTTTATTATTCTGTTAGAATAACCTGTACATGCGGGCTACCCTATACTTGGTGAAATTCTTCTATTATTCCATTATTTATTATTCTGTTGGAATATCCTCTCTCATAATGCGTTTTTTACTGTAGGACTGATTCCGCTCTTTATTATTACATTGGAATATCACATCTGCAATGCGTTTAACGCCGGACACGGTTTCGTCATTATTATTCTGTTGGAACATCCATCGCTGCGTGCGAATTTTGCCTAACTTGATTTTTGTTATTTAGTATTACATTTGGAATAACACATGTCTATCTGAAAGTACCACATGCATGGTGATTTACATTGTTATTCCATTCTTTATTATTACATTGGAATATCCTCACCGGTGCGTATTACGCTTTGACACAGTTCCATTATTTATTATTCTTCAGGAATAACTTTGCATGCGATCTATCGCATGC
The DNA here is from genome assembly GCA_020205605.1 of Panax ginseng. NCBI lineage: Eukaryota > Viridiplantae > Streptophyta > Magnoliopsida > Apiales > Araliaceae > Panax > Panax ginseng. The sequence continues at coordinate 80,925,688 of CM035140.1, read as the reverse complement.
GCATGGTGAATCCTCCCGTTATTCTATTCTTTATTATTACATTTAGAATAAACTGTCTATGTGGATTACCACATGCATGCTGAATGATCCTTTGTATTCATTCCTTATTAAATTTTGGAAATGATCTGTCTAAGTGGATTACCGCATGGCGGCGAAAATCCATTTGCAGTTTCGTATATTCTATTATACTCAATTGGTTAAAGTTTTGGCTTCTATACTCCATGAAATTAGTGGAATATCCTTGATATTTGCGCTTCATCCAGTATCTTTTCATGGAAATATTCTTTTGAGCATTCTTGAATTTTACTTTACAAAGAAGTATCATGTTAACAATTTGGACGTTACTGGTTCCTGGATAAGTTAATTCTTGAACTTGTTTTATTGAATTCTTATATCATTGTCATCATCCTCATGTTTATATTATGTTGAAAGTCATTTGTGGCCTGTAGTACATAGATGGATTTGGTATGATTATGACCAGGGACTATTCGGTATAATCATGACCGTAATGTTACAAATGATGTGGAAAAAGTCCTCATTGGCCCGTAGTGCATTGATGGACAGTTTTTGGTATGATTATGGCTATGGATTCTCTTCGGCCAAGGGTGCAAAGATTAATTATTTTATGGCATGAGCAGGACCGTTGATGAAAACACGATTATCTTTGGCTCGTAATGCATGAATAATTCGTGGTCGTTATACTAAAGAATGTCCTTGGCCTGTAGTGCAGGGATGATTTGATGATGTGAATTATTTATTAAGCTGAGTCTTAGCGATAAAAGTAATGAAAAACCTTTTAAATCATAGAAGATAGTAGATTTTATTCTCTACTTGACTCTTCTAATGGATTGCTTTTTCCGCTGCAGTTAAACTTGATGTTTGTTATATTTTATTAGTTTAACACTGTTGAAGGCTAATGATAATTTATTCTACATTATCTTAGTCATAATATTTCTTACTAGGCTAGTTGAGCTCACCCTTTTATTTTCCTTATTCTCTTCAGGAAATGAGAATGTAGCAGGGACTAGTCGGGGGAACAGAGTGATGGTCCTAGATGGTGGATTAGTAGTCCTCACTATTCTGTGAAATAGTGTGATAATAAATGTATTGAGGACTTATTTTGAGTTTGAATACTGTCTAGAAGATAATATTTGTATTAAAATCACAGCTCATGTTGTATAATTAAGTTTGTATTTATATTCTATACCATGTATCTGGCGACTCAAGATGGGTGATGTATACCTGTTTTGGGGGCGTCACATTATCTATTATCATACTCTGCACGACAGTTCAACAGTTTTATAAATGAAGTTTATATTTGATTTTTATAGTGCGATATCTGGTGACTCAGAATAGGTCGTGTGGACCTATTTTGGGGGCGTCACAAATGGTATCAGAGCTTAGGGATTTGGTATTTAATGGGTCGTTCAGAGTATAGGGATAGTATGTGATATGTTAATTAACCATTATTTTGTGATAGTGTTTGAAAATGACATCATAAAATATTGAGATAAGCAATGAAGCACATGAGACCGTTAAGTCAGCTCAACCAAAAGGTAACGACCAACAACACGATAATAATCATACCGGTGGCAACCGCCATCGGAACAATGATAACCATCGTGGGGGAAATTATCATGCCAAGAATGGTAACCACTTCGGTGGTAATCATGGCCAAGATAATAGAAGTTGAAATTTCAAGAAGAGAAGGTCACCTAGCTCGATTTTATCGTGCACCAAAGTCAAGTCCAGCTGGGATAGTGATGCCAAAGGATATCCCAGACAAGCCAAAGCCGGTAGTTTAAGAGAGAGCATTTTTTTTATGAGGAACCTGAATAAAATTATCATGGGTAAGTTAATCATAAACTTTTGCGAAGTCTATACCGTGTGTTGAATCTGGTTCTCACGCTCTTTTATTTCACCTAGTTGTGTTCAATGTTTGAATTTAACTCCTGAGAAGTTAGATTTTGATTTATCTGTTGAAACTCAGTTGGGAGAAACCTTCGTTACATCTACTATTTATAAATCTTGTTTAATTCAAATCGACACTTTCACGTTACCTATCGATCTTATCTCTTTGAAAATACTTGCCTTTGATGCGATTTTAGGAATCAAATGGTTAACTACTCATCATGCTTTTCGTAAGGTTGTTAACTTTCATATTCCTAACCAACCTGTTATGCGAATCCAAGCAACCAAACCACTAAAGTCAATCATTGTCATATCAAGCCATAAGTAAAGAGCCCCGGTCCTTTCGTTGTTGACTTCCTTGTGTGTAATGCACCACCAGACTTTTTGTAGGCAACGTCGTGAATGACGATGGCAAGTTGATAGGTATCAATGTGACGTACTATCCAAGTCTTGGATGAGGGTCAAAGTTTTGAATGATATTTCTACTGTTAATAAATTTCCTAACGTATTCTTGAAGACTTCTTAGCCTACCCCTAGAGCGTGAAATCGAATTTTGTATTGACCCCAGTACAAAACCCATTTATTAAACCCTCAAATATTTTCTTCACCTAAAATGAACGTAACATGTGCCAAAGACGTTGGCTCGAGCCGTTGAAGATTACTATCGTACCATTCAATATCATCGTGGAAAAGCGAACGTGGTAGTTGACGCGTTGAGTAGAAGATCATATGCGTTTACAAGTGTGAATATACGAACCCCCGTGAAGATAACGAATATACGAGTAGAATTAACTTTAATCGATAAAGTTAAAGCCGCTCAAGCTACACACCTGAAGCTGATGAATGTGAAGAATTAAGAAGGTCCAAGAGGGCGTTATTCTAGAAGCAAGAATCGACGAAGAGAGGAAATCTTAACCCTCGATTTAATTGGCCCATTTGAAATCCTTGATGAAGTAGGAACTGTGGCTTATAGACTCGTTTTACCGCCAAGTATGTCGCGTGTTCATAACATTTTAACGTATCAACGTTACATAAATATGGGGACGACCCGAACCACATTATTAATTTAGAATCGGACGAGATAGCGGATGATTTAACGTATGAGGAGATACGTGTTAAAATCTTGGATAAGAAGGATTATATTGGACACTCAAAGGTTATACCTCAAGAGTTAGAATATGAAATGAAGTCAAGATACCCTCATCTCTTCAGCATACCAGGTACGTACGTAAATTTCGAGGGCGAAATTCCATAAGGAGGGGAGATTGTGAGACCCCAGATTTTATGAATAAATATTTAATTTTCTCGAAATAATTTTTTTAATATTATGGTGTGGATTTGATATAATGTTATAGTTGTGGATAGTATTTATAAATTTTGCAAAGTAAGCAAGTGGTTATATAATATTCGATTGGTGGGGAATATTCGTTTTAACGAGGGAATATTGTACGACAAAGACAATCATTAGTGGACCCCTGACGGAAGTATTGTAAGTAGTTAGAAAAAACGCGACAAAATTATCTTTCTATAAAAATAATGGCGGAGGTGTTACCGTTAAAAAGTTGAACTACCCTTAGTAAAAAAATACGATGTCTGGCGTGGTTGCATAGTAGCACATGGTATTAATTATTGATGCTTACGTGAGAAGTCACTCCGGTTATACTCAATTATTGCTACATGAATTTTGCATCATCATATCTCTAATATTATTGATTCAATTATGGTTACAATATCATCTCGCATAATATGTTATATTATTAAATCAATAATTGAGATGGCAAAGTTATTCATATTATTATTTGCAATATTGACAATGTCTAAAAGTTACATCGAGGAGAGGTTTGGTCACTAATTGCGGCTCTGCGATAAGGAAAAATCCTTATCGGAAAGCCCCCTCTTTTCTGGGAACGACCTGGTTGTTAAATATTGTGAATTATAATATTAATGATGAATAAGTTCGTGTTGATTAAAGATGAATTATATAGTTCCATTGTGTTGGAATTATTTGTGTAAGTGTAAATTGACATTTGTTTCGATAATAATTGATGTCTGGAGGTTATATTGTTCAATCGGGTATCGGGGCACTTTTCGTGTCAGAGTACTATTCACGAGTTACTATTCACAAGTTACTATTCACGAATTACTATTCTCAAGTTACTATTCACGAGTTACTATTCATGAGTTACTATTCACGGGGTACTATTCACCCGAAAGATACACTTCTTTTCGGTCCAAATTATTTTTGGGTACAATATTATTCCATGAGGAGATGTGCTAATATTTCAGACCGTTGGTTGAAGATATAATAATAAATCAATATGGACCGCTGGTGGAAAGTTATAATAGTAAATCAATATGGATCGCTGATTTAAAGTTTTAATAGTAAATCAGTATGGACCATTGCTTTAAGTTTTAATAGTAAATCAATATGGTCCGTCCGTTTAAAAGTAAATCAATCTGGACCATTCATGAATTAGTTACTATTCAGTCCATTCTCCTATAAATAGAAGCTCATTCCTTCATTATTTCTTACGAATTCACTAAAACTCTAGAGAGAAACTATAGAGAGTTCTTCTTCTTCTATAATCTTGGCGTATTTCTTTAGAGTTTAAGAAAGCTTTGAGCATAGTGCAAGTTTTGTTCGAGTATATCCTCGCCCTACCAATTGTAATACTCTTCTTTTAAAGGTAAGGGATATTATTTATTGTACTAAGTAAGGGGTATTCTTTCTTTCTTATTAAGTGAAGAGAACTTACATTATTCCATTCTTTATTATTCTATTGGAATAACTTTTGTATCATGAGCTACCCTATACTTGGTGAAATTCTTCTATTATTCCATTATTTATTATTACATTTGGAATATCACATGCATGCGTTTCTACGGATGTTGGAATATCACATGCATGCGTTTAACGCCCGGACACAGATTTCGTCATTATTATTACATTGGAACATCACATCGGTCTTGAATTTTGCACGACTTTGATTTTGTTATTTAGTATTACATTGGAATAACCTATCTGTCTGAGTACCGCATGCATGGTGATTTACATTGTTATTCCATTCTTTATTATTACATTGGAATATCACGCTTGCAGGTGCATTCACTTTGACACAGTTCCATTATTTATTATTCTTTTTAGGAATAACACATGCATGAAGTCTATCGCACGCATGGTGAATCCTCCCATTATTCTATTCTTTATTATTCTGTTGGAATAAACTGTCTATGTGGATTACCACATGCATGCTGAATGATCCTTTATATTCATTCCTTATTAAATTTTAGAAATGATCTGTCTAAGTGGATTACCGCATGGCGGCAAAAATCCATTTGCAGTTTCATATATTCTATTATACTCAGTTGGTTAATGTTTTAACTTATATACTCCATGAAATTAGTGGAATATCCTTGATATTTGCGCTTCATCCAGTATCTTTTCATGGAAATATTCTTCTAAGCATTCTTTAATTTACTCTACAAAGAAGTATCATGTTGACAATTTGGACGTTATTGGTTCCTGGATAAATTAATTCTTGAACTTGTTTTATTGAATTCTTATATCATTGTCATCATCCTCATGTTTATATTATGTTGAAAGTCATCTGTGGCCTGTAGTGCATTGTTGGACTTATTATGATTATGACCAGGGATTATTCGGTATAATCATGACCGTAATGTTACAAATGATGTGGAAAAAGTCCTCATTGGCCCGTAGTGCATTGATGGACAGTTTTTGGTATGATTATGACAATGGATTCTCTTCGGCCAAGGGTGCAAAGAGGAATTGTTTTAATGCATGATCAGTACCGTTGATGAAAACACGATTATCTTTGGCTCGTAATGCATGAATAATTCGTGGTCGTGATATAAAAGAATATCCTTGGCCTGTAGTGCAGGGATGATTTGATGATGTGAATTATTTATTAAGCTGAGTCTCAGCGATAAAAGTAATGAAAAACCTTTTAAATCATAGAAGATAGTAGATTTTATTCTCTACTTGACTCTTCTAATGGATTGCTTGTTCCGCTGCAGTTAATCTTGATGTTTGTTATATTTTATCAGTTTAACACTATTGAAGGCTAATGATAATTTATTCTGCATTATCTTAGTCATAATATTTCTTACTGGGCTAGTTGAGCTCACCCTTTTACTTTCATTATTCTCTTCAGGAAATAAGAACGTAGCAGGGACTAGTCGGGGAGCAAAGTGATGGTCCTAGATGGTGCATTAGTAGTCCTCACTATTCTGTGAAATAGTGTGATAATAAATGTATTGAGAACTTATTTTGAGTTTGAATACTGTCTAGAAGACAATATTTGTATTAAAACTCATAGCTCATGTTGTATAATTAAGTATGTATTTGTATTATGAACCATATATCTAGCGACTCAAGATGGGTGATGTATACCTATTTTGGTGGCTTCACATTATCTGTTGTCGTACTCTGCACGACAGTTCAACAGTTGTATAAATGAAGTTTATATTTGATTTTTATAGTGTTTTATCTGGCGACTCAGAATGGGTCGTGTGGACCTATTTTGGGGGCGTCACAAATGGTATCAGAGCTTAGGGATATGGTCTCTGGCAGAGATCCAGGATTAGAACTAGGAGGGGAGAGACGAGTAATATCCTTCGCATGTGTGTGTCCTACCTAAGCTTAATTTTCTTACTTGATAAGTTGACAAATTGTGATATGTCAATTAACATTTGTTTTGAAGATATATTCTAGAATAATATCTGAAATACAGGAGATAAGCAATGGAAAAATCATGATACAGAGGAAATAACCGGGAAGGTACAATCCGAAAAGAAAGCAAGGTATTCTCATCTCTTCGAATATCAGGTACGTACGTAAATTCTGAGGGTGAAATTTCATAAGGAGGGGAGATTGTGAGATCCCGAAATTATGAAATTAAAGTATTTAATTTTCTTATACTTATTATTTTATTTAGTAAGTGGTTAAATTGATAAAGGGTTAAAGTTAAGGGTGATATGTGAAAAAATTTCAAAGTAAGCAAGTTGTCATAAAATAATCGGTGATAAAAGTACAGTAATATGCATGGTTGCATAGTAGCACACGATATTGATTATTGATGCTTACGTGAGAAGTCACTCAGTTATACTCAATTATTGCTATATTAATTGCTGCATCATATCTCTCATATTATTGATTCATTTATTGTCACAGTATCATCTGCATAATATGATATATTATTAAATCAATAATTGAGACGATAAAGTTATTCATATTATTATTTGCAATATTGACAATGTCTAGAAGTTACATCGAGGAGAGGTTAGATAATCTAATTGTGCTTGATAGGAGAAATCCTTATCGGAAGCCCCTCTTCTCAGGAGCGACACAGTTGTTAAATATTGTGAATTATAATATTAATGATAAATAAGTTCGTGTTGATTAAAGATGAAATTGATACTTCCATTGTGTTGGAATTATTTGTGTTAGTGAAAATCGACATTTATTTCGATAATAATTGATGTCTGGAGGTTATATTGACCAATCGGTAATTAATGCTTAGGATAAATGAAACAATTAATTGCTATTTATTCACATGATTATAATTATTTGTTCACATGTGTGTACTATTGATTCACATTCATTTACTATTAGGGGAGTTGGTGCAAGATTGATAATACTTGAATGACTAAGTTAAAAATGGAGGTATAGATGGAGGCACTATACTGTAATTCGTATTTTCACATGTCTAGAACTATTGATTCACATGATTTACTATTAGGGGAGGTGGTGCAAGTTTGATAATACTTGCAGGACTAAATTAAAATGAAAAAAAAAAAAAAGGTATTATCTTTGTAATATTTTGAGCCCCAAAACGTGCAATTATCGAAACTATATTTTCCTATAAATAGAAGTTCATTCCTTCATTATTTTTCACCAATTCACTAAAGCTATAGAGCAATTATTATAAAGAGAAATTATAGAGAGAAAGAAGAAGAGAAGTCTGCTACCTCACTATTCCAGTATCCAGTCTTCTTCTAAGGTAAGGGATATTATTATTATGGTAAGGGGTATTATTTGTTTGGTATTCACGAAGAGAGCTTCTGTTATTCCATTCTTTATTATTATGTTGTAATAACCTGTCTATGCGAAGTACCGCATACATTGTGAAATTCTTCTGTTATTTCATTCTTTATTATTATGTTGGAATAACATGTCTATGCAAAGTACCGCATACATGGTGAAATTCTTCTGTTATTCCATTCTTTATTATTACATTTGGAATATCACATGCATGCGATTCGCATGACTGATTCCATTCTTTATTATTACATTGGACTATCCGCTCCGTGCAATGCATTATTACAAATGACCTGGTTCCATTCTTTATTATTCTGTTGGGAATAACCTGTCTGTGAGATCTATTGCATGCCTGGTGAATTCTTTTGTTATTCCATTCTTTATTATTCTGTTGGAAATAACCTATCTATACGATCTATCGCATGCCTGGTGAATTCTTTTGTTATTCCATTCTTTATTATTCTGTTGGAATAACCTGTATGTGTGGACTACTGCATGCATGGTAAATTATCCTTTGTATTCATTCTTTATTAAATTGTGGAAATGATCTGTCTACGTGGATTACTGCATGGCGGATGAAAATCCATTTGCAGTTTCGTATATTCTATTATACTCGTATGAGATATCATTTCTTTTGTACTCGTCATGAAATATCATTTTATTTGGTATTTTATTTACGAGTTACTATTCATAGGTTACTATTCACTCTAGTATTATTCACCTAGGTATTCGGGGCACTTTTCGTGTCGGAGTACTATTCACGAGTTACTATTCATGGGTTACTATTCACCCAAATTACTATTAACCCGAATATTATTCACTCGGGTATTTGATAAGTGAATTTTATATACACTTATCCGGTATCTTTTACTTGAATTAGTTGCTTATATTTATGTGTCTTAGTAACTTTTCATACATTTTGTGTTCATTTTGAAGGTTATACATTTGCGAGCGGTGTGAGCGACTATTGGTAAGGAAAAGCAAGAAAAATGTAAAGAAAAGTAATCCGGATATCATTCGGGTTATCGTGTTCATTTCATGTTCTTGGTTTGGAACTTGGACTATGTTGTAGAGCTTCTTCTAAGCTTTCCAGAACATCTTGAATCATTCCAATCGGAGTTCGGATGCAAGAGTTATGATCTTTGTACCAACGGACGTCGAACTTCGTTGTTTTGGTTAGCCAGTTTCATAGCAGTCACTTCCAGACAACTTTCCGCCTTTATCCTTCCAGAATTTCTTAATCATCAAAGAACGAAAGTTGTAGATCTCGTCGATAGCTTCAATTTGATAGGTGGCAGGCCCCGTAACTCTTTCTAGATCAAACGTTATGGCCATTTTACCATAGCACACTGCAGCAGAAAATCAACCTCGCGGCCGCGCGAATTACAGTAGCAAAAAGACGCGATTTAATACTTGCGCGCGGCCGCGTGACTTTGGGTGTTGACCAAAGCTGACTTTTCATTAAACAGTGCAATTAAAGCGTAACGGAGAGAGGGATTCAATTAGGGCTTATATATTAGACGTATTTTCATTATGTAAGAGATATTCCACCCCTTGGGGGCTAAAGCTACTATTGTTTTCTTTTCTTCTCTTTCTTTTTAGATTAGATTAAAACCCTAGATTAGATTAGAGTTGAAGATTGAAGGAATTGAAGAGCATAGGAAATTCAGAATTGGAGCAAGAGGAGAATCTCAGATTTGCATTCCTAATTCCCTAACTTCTCTTCACTTATATCTTTATTTCTCAATGTATAGTCAATTGTGGATTATAGATTTTGATTCTATGATGAGTTAAACTTTATTTTGGGATTGCAATGGATTCTATTGCTTAGTTTAATCTGATATATTTCATTGTTAACCTTATTGATTGCTATGGGATTGTATATTAAGATTCATGCTTATTTGTTTAGTTGATTGGCCATCAATTACTGGGATAACCCATATGAACTTGAAAGATGGAGTATGGGTTTAGATTTGATCTTGATAGCTTGTGTTTGTATGTTCTACATGGTGATGAAATATATGATTCGTACTTAGGATAGACATATACCGAAGTACCGCTCGTAGTCAATTGAGAACTTCGGCTTAAACCCTAATTATTTGTAAATCACATAGACATATAGTGGTTTAGGTAATTTGGGTGTTCATATGTATTCTTTCAACTGGGGATTATATTTGATATGAGTATGGTACATCGAGAGATGACTATATTTCACTTTTGTGTTCTCGACTAACAAACCGGTACAATTAGTTTGGCTTAACATGAAATGTATGGATTTGAATGAGTCAATAGATGAAATTGTAATCTCAGGTCTTTATTATCTAGTCTCACTCTAGGAATAGTTAGGTTTATTTAATTTAATAGTTTAAATATAAAATATAATATCATTCGTTTGAATAAGACTGAAATGGTTATGGGCTAGTGCTTGGTGAATTTTATTAGTTAATTATCCATGAGAACAATACTTTACTTACTCTTTATTACTTGTTGACCACGTATACTTGCGTGTTGTGCGTAACTAGAATTTACCCAACAGTATTTGGGGTACTTTTCATGCCGGGGTACTATTCACAAGGTACTATTCCCGAAGTACTATTCATAGGGTACTATTGCGGGGTACTATTTACCCGAAAAATATATTTCTTTTACATCCAAATTATTTTTGGTACATGAATATTATTCTTGGATTTTACTCCACAAAGCAGTATCATGTTGATAATTTGGATATTTTTAAACTCTTGATAAATTTAAAGTCTTTAATATTTATCATTGATTTCGTTTGATTAATGCTTATATCATTGTCATCATCATCATGCTTATATTGTGATGAAAGTCATCTTTGGCTTACGTGCATAGATGGACTGTTGATTATTGATTTTACAGTTTTATATCTTTGGCTTACGTGCAAAGATGGGTATTGATTATTGGTTCTACTAGGTTGTATATCTTTGGCTTACTACGTGCAAAGATGGATTATTTGATTATTAGTTTCTGATTATATATCTTTGGCTTACGTGCAAAGATGGACTATTGATTTTTGGTTTTACAGTTGTATATGCAACAACCGAGAAATTCGGATCTTATTGTAAAATGATTTTATTAAATTAAATAATAATAAAATCGTATTCCTTATGTTATCAAGACGATTGTCATTATATAACCTATTGATGTTAGAATGTCGTAGTATTTGGGCTACGTGGATGAATTAAAGTATTTGAATTTCCAAGACGAAAATAAAAGTTTTCCAAGAAATTTTTTGAAAAATACTATTCATCGATATTTGCTTGGGATATAATTTTGAGTTTCCGAGAAATACGTAATGATGAAATAACAAGGTAAGATGGATTATGTAATAAAAATCTAGTAATGGAAAATGTAATAATTAAACATGGACTTAATTTATAAGCGTTAAGTAAAGCGAAGTGTTAAGGAATAAGTAATAATTGTATGATACTTGGTATTGTACAAAGTAATGAAAACAAGTATAATACGAAGTATTATACGAGTTGGTAGGAAGGATGAAATACCGTATATAAATTCTATATGAATTAGAATACAAGAATAATATATAAACTATATGTATACATATTAAGGAATGTTAATGGACTTGAAAAGATTGATAAGAATTAATATAAGTCCAAGTGAATTAAAGGAAGAGGCCCAATAATTGATTAATGAACAAGCTAGTGTTTATTAATGCAAAGCCCAAGCTAGAATCCATGAGTTAATAGACCCATGGGGCAAAACCATATTGATATGGTTAATGTGTGATAACCAATATAAGTGGTGATCAAGATAAGTAATGACCAAGTAATGTGGTGACCAAGACTTTGAATTAATGACCAAGTTAAATGAGTAATGACCAAGCAAAGGATGGGTTTTGTGCCTTGCAAGTAATGAATAGTAAGGAGGTGGCTTAAGGAGGTGGGATGGTTTAATGACTAAACTACCATAGCTTTGTAATTTCTATAAATAGAGGAAACTTACAAGCCATTTGTTGGTTGTTCAAATAATCTAGACATCAAAAAGTGCTTATGTGTTAGAGTTTAAGTCACAAATAAGTTACTTCCATAAGTAAGAAGAAGAAGAAAGCTACCTTACAAAGACTTCAAAAGAGTAAGATTTCTTCTCAAGTATCTTCTATCTCTACCATGATAGGATGATAAGAAAAGTTGGATTAAGAAACATGAATGAGTAAGTAGTGAACTTAAGCCAATTAAGTTGGTAATAAGTCATTTAAGTTAGCATAAGTTATAAACCTATGTGAAAAATAATATGAACTTGTAAGGAGTTTATTAAGAGAAATGATATGAATGTAAAAGAATTTATATGATCATATGTATCATGTATACCTAAGTTAAGTTATATGTTAAGAACATGTAAAGTATGATGATTAAGAAACCCTAATTGTCATAAGTCATGAATAATCAAATCTTAAGTAGTTTATAATTTGACAAGTTATAAGCTCATGAAGAATAAGTCAAAATCCAACAATGAATATAAGTTGTTGTATTAAGTATGTTAGTGTGTTCACATGATGAATGAAGTTCATTTGTAATATTGAATAAATCATAAGAAGGATGAATTTCTGGAATTTGCACGATTGGACGATAATCGTCGAATTCGTAAAATTCACGGAATGGAAGTCAAATTTTGTGTTTGAACTCGGAACCATTGTTTTCCAATGGAGACAAGTCTTATTTGGCATTTAAGATTTGCGGACTCAAAAATGACCGAATTCCGACTTAGAACGAAGAAACGAGTGTTGAACGTTAACGAACGTTTATCATTTTCGTTAAAAATGAAACAAAGGGTGAATTTTTAGCAAACAAAGTCAAATAGATAAAATTCTTGTATAAACGCATAGAGTACGTAATTTGTGAACCGTAGGCTTTTGAACGAGCGAATTCGGACTTATAACGAAGAAGTTATGTGTCCGGTAAGTTTACAAAATTTCAAAACTGAAATTGTTTTCAGGGTGCCTGAGTTGGCCTTGCATGGCTCAACCCTAGTAAATAATTTGTGCATGAATCAGAATCTATGTAAGCACCTGCAAGAGTTACATGCAGTATGAACTATAAATACATATATGGTGGTGGCGCAATGGCCATGAACCGTACTAAAACCTCTAGAGAGTGGCGGCAGTAGCAGCGGCCTTGATAAGTAAGGACTCATGCCGCATGGGCAAAGTCTGGGACAATGACATTAGGAGCTCGCGTCGCAACACGAGATGTAGGTATAAAATTTTGGTGGTGCGGCCTTGATCTCGAAACAAAGATAGTAATGAAGGTTTCTAAGTACAAAGAAAAGAAAACTTAATTGATTTAAAAGTAAACATAACTTAAGGAAGGTAATGTAACATTGTTTAAACTTTGTTAAACCTTAATTTATGTAATGTAAAGGTTGAGATAATCTAGTCGAATATAAATGGAAGGGTAATGATAAACCAGAACGAATAATAACTGAGTCTAATACACAATTAGATTGAAATGAAGGGTATGATATAGTCATATACATACTTGATTATATGTGACCTAATGTAAGGCATTATGTGATCATGTATTGTAGAGACTTGAACGACTTGAACATAAAGTTAATTTACCGTAGCAGACGCTAAAGACAAGTACTCTAACTCTTGTCTCAGTTCAATCTGAACAAGTTTTTGAGGTTCATGTATTCTTTAGCATGAATTGAGGTATGTTGAAGTTGAAGCCAATTCCTTTGGCTAGACTTGATGTATTGATAATCTATTCATGTATTATCAAATGTTGCTATCTTTTGTCAACTACTTGTTATGGTTTTCAAAAGAAGACTGAAATGTTAAACAAATGTTTTGTCGGTAAAACGACAGGCACGTGAGGTTGCCAAATGCTTAAACGTGCATACGTTTAATGGATGTAGTGTTGATCAACATAGAGTACAATAGGCTGATCACCTAGAAGTGCTCGTAAGTAATATCGGGCTTACGGACTTTCTTCCGGGTTATCCTTTTTCAATAAAGAATGAATACTCGAGGTCTCTGGCTAGAGTGAATGTTTTACTTAATATTGTTGTTATTGTAAAACATTTTGAAAGAAAAGATGAAGTGCTATGTTGAATTATCAATAGTACTTCATAACTATTGTTCAGTTATTGAAGATATACGATTTGTATGTGTCAGGAATGTTGTTATTAAATTGTTATACTTGCTGAGCTAGTTATGCTCACTCTTGCTTGAACCATATGAATGCGCTAAGATCGAACGTCCAAGGATCGAAAAAGGGATAAAGGGAAAAGCTAAAATGATTACTAAAATCAGTCTTGTAATAGTATAGATCTCTATTGTTGTAATGTAATCGATATTATGACAAAGAACCTTTGTAATGGGTATAGAACTTGAGAAATGTAAATATTACTTTAAATATATAGAAATGATGTTCGTTCTTTGAGACTTTTCAATTGAATGAATGTATGAATGTTGTACAGTATAGCACCATCTGTCGGGTTAGAAGATACCCGGATTTGGGGGTGCTACAGTATAGTATCAGAGCCTAGGTTATAAAACTTAAGGGGGAAAGTAGAACCTTAAGTCATAACCTTAAGAAAGAATAAAGAAGTAAAAGATGGAAAGTAACCTTATAAAAATGCATTATATTATGGTATGTATTTCTATTTATTTTACTGACGTGTACTAATCAAACTATATTGTTTTATTATAGATATCAGGAGAAAATGATATGTATAGAGTTATACATGTAGTGAGCGAGGATTCAGCTTAATCGGGTAGATACTACCAAATCCGTGTGAGAGAGAACAGGACTTGGTGACCATCGAGTTGGGAGACTCAGACGATTTAGACTGCATGTCCATATTTGATGGCATGCTAGAGGATGAGGTGGACGTGATGTCCTTTGACCAGGTTCCACCTATAGAGGACCAGGTTCCACCTACAGAGAAAATGTCTACAGGGGAATCAATGAAAGCACTATTTATGTCTGTATTGGATAGGAATGTCCACTATTGCCAAGAAGTTAAGGAGCTGAAAGAGGAACTCCGAGCTGTCCGGGAGGATAAGGCTAGCATAGAGGGAATGTGGGAAGAGGAGCATGATGATAGAGTTTTAGCTAAGGATAAGGTCCGAGAGCTGAAATGTGAAGTGTTTGAGCTCAAGCATGAGCTACAGACTAAAAAGCGGAAGTTGGAGAGGATGTCCTATATTTATAGGAGTTCTCACGTAGATTTCAGCAGATGGTAGTAGTGATATCGAGATAGAAGCGAGATTGACCCGACACACTATCGATAGAGATGTTATTCTTGGCCCGCCAGCGTGAGGATTTCGAGAATGCCCTACGATAGATGTAGTCTAGCAATAGCTAGAGTAGAATAGATATGTAAATATTATGTATCTAGTAGTGACGTAAAACCCTCTTTTGTATAACAAAGGGTAGTCTTTTGTAAATCCCAATTTTTGGAAAGTAATTGCGGGATGGTAATGTAATCAGCTAAAATTTGAGTAATGTAAACAATGTAGTGTTATACTACAACTTATGAATCAATATAAGTCTTTTTAAGGAATATTTTGAGCAATGAGTATGAGTTGTTATTTTATTACAAATAATAACAAACCAACAAGATTAAAGTAATAATGATGTGTTGTTTTCTTAACAATGAAATGCCGCCATGAAGGAGACAACGAAATCGTATATTAATGTTAACCAACCCAGGAGGTGGTCCGGTTAATCAATCGCAGGAGTTTGTTAATCTTTTAACTCTGCTTTGCATTTAATAAACGAGGGCTAACGTACCCTTAATTCCCAGGTAATCTGAGCTACAACTTTTAAGGATTTCAAAAGTGTAGGTCATTTGGAGTTCAAGGAACTACGGACCCTATAGAAGCCCGAACATAGGTAAAAGAAATCGAGAAAGCATTTGTAATAGAAAATGTTGAGGAGGGTCAAAAGGTTGCCTTTGCAACCTATTTGATGAAGGAGAGAGGCCAACTTCGGTGGGGAGGCAAACCAAAGCTAGAGGCGATATAGAAATCTAACGTGGGAGAGGTTCAAGGAGATTTTCTTGAGAACTATTTTCCCAGAGTATGCAAGGGAGGATGAAGATGAGGTTTCGGAATTGAGACAAGGGATATGACAGGTTCCCGATATCTGCCAAGTTTAATGAACTGGCACGATTTGCTTCACATCAAGTGGACACTGAAGTGAGAAAGGCTAGAAGGTTTGAGCAGGGCTTGAAACCCTGCTGGCTCTATAGCCGAATCTCTGTGTTCCAAAGTACTTCCTTTGGAACCATAGTAGAAAAGGCAATAATTGCCGAAGGTGGGAATGAGGCTCTTTGCCAGTACCACAAAGATAAGAAAACCAAAGGCAATGTTGATGGAGGAACCAAGACCGAGGGAGCCAGTGGAAGTGGCGACGGTCAGAAGAGGAAGGGCTTTCACTCTGGGAATACCGGAGTAAAATAAGGGGACTCTAAGAGGAGGATGGATGCCTATAAAACCTGCGGAAAGACTCACTTAGGAGTCCGTCTCAAAGGAAAGGCGGTTTGTTATAATTGTGGACAGGAAGGGAACATTTCGCCTAACTGTCCCAATCCGAAGAAAAATCATGGATGCTTTGTATGTGGATCAACTGACCACATAGCAAAGAACTGCCCAAAGAAGGGGATAGAAGGAAATAAGGGAACTAATAGCGGGAAGTTAGCTATTAGTGGTCCAGCTCAGCCGGGGAAATCAATGGCCTGCACTTTTAATATGACGGTCCAAGATGCATTGGCATCAGGGGATGTAGTTGCAGGTATTATTCCGATCAACAATATAAATGCATACGTGCTATTTGATTCCGGTGCTACTTGTTCATTTATAGCATGTGATTTTGCTAGACGACTAGAATTATTTCCCAAAAAATTGCCTATACCTGTAAGCATTAAGGTAGCAAACGAAGAGATAATTCCTGTTGAAGATATTAATAGGAGTTGTTGCGTAGATGTACGTTTGATACCGATAAAGTTAGGAGAATTCGACGTAATTCTCGGAATGGATTGGTTGGTTAACCATGGAGCAATTATAGATTTCCAAAAGAAATGTGTGAGCATCAGGACGTTGAAGCAACCTCCTGTAGTATTTTACGGTAGTAAATTGTCGGGACGTCCGTGTTGCCTTACGATGACACAAACTAGAAAACTTTTAAGAAAGGGTTGTGTAGGTTACCTATGCCATGTTGTTGATACCCAGAGAGTGGGAGCAACCATGGAACAAATACCTATAGTAAACGAATTCATGGATGTATTTCCAAGTGAGTTACCGGGTTTACCGTCGGATAGGGAGATCGAATTTGTGATAGACACTGTGCCAGGAACCGCACCAGTCTCAAGGGCACCGTACCGTATGGCGCTTGTGGAAATGAAGAAACTAATTGTTCAGCTATAGGAACTATTGGACAAGAAGTACATTCAACCAAGTGTTTCGCCATGGGGAGCACCGGTGTTGTTTGTCAAGAAGAAAGACAGATCTTTAAGGCTTTGTATCGACTATCAGGAGTTGAACAAGTTAACGATAAAGAATAAATACCCATTGCCCAGGATCGATGATCTCTTTGATCAATTAAAATGGACAAAATATTTTTCAAAAATAGATTTGCGGACGGGGTATCATCAGTTGAAGGTTAGGAAGGAAGATGTACCAAAGACTGCATTCAGGACTCGTTATGGTCATTCACGAGTTTACGGTAATGTCATTTGGGTTGTGAATGCACTGCTTTTTATGGATATGGATATAATGAGCAGTGTTCAAATTATATTTGGACAAGTTAAATAGGTGGTGTTCTCGATGATATTCTAGTCTATTTTAAGACACCGAAGATCATGTTGAACACTTAAGATTAGTGTTGGAGACACTAAGGAAAGAGAAGTTATATCGCGAAATTCACCAAATGTGAATTTTGGTGGAAAATCTGATTTTTAGGTCATGTCTTTGACGAAGAGGGATTCGATGGATCCAAATAAGGTGGAAGCGATAATGAATTGGGAACAACCGAAAAACGCCGGCCGAGGTGGGGAGTTTCCTAGGGTTAGCGGTACTATCGAAGATTTATCCAAGATTTTTTGAAGATAGCTACCTCGTTGACTAATTTAACAAGGAAGACGGTGAAATACGTATGGATGGATAAATGTGAAGACAGTTTTCAAGAAGCTGAAGAAGAGATTAAGTGAAGCTCTGTTTTTGTCATTGCCGGATGACACGAAAAATTTGTAGTGTATAGTGATGCTTGCATAGAGGACTTGGTTGTGTGCTTATCAAACATGGCAAAGTCATTGCGTATACATCTCGGCGATTGAAGGATTATGAGAAAGTTTACCCTACTCATGACCTAGAATCGGGCGCATAGATGTTGTTTGCCCTAAAGATATGGAGACATTATCTTTATGGGGAAAATGTGAGATATATCTGGACCATAAAAGTCTAAAGTATATCTTCATTCGTAAGGAGTTGAATATGAGATGAAGATGGTGAGTTGATAAAGGATTATGATTGTGAAATCCTATATCACCTGGAAAGGCTATGTAGTTGTCGACGCCTTAAGTAGGAAGGGTTAAAGGAAAAGTTGTCTATGTTAACGGCTCAAAATGAGTTAATAACAGAGATGGCTAGGATGGAAATAGAAGTGAAGATGCCGAGTGATTCGGGGCAGTTACTCTTTGCGACGGAGATGAAATCTACCATCGTAGAAAGAGTCAAGGAGGTACAACTCAAGACGGACGAGTGTAACCAAATGAAGAAGCGGTTATCCGAGAAGGAAGATGCTAAGTATAGTCTTGATAACGAGGGATTATTAAGATTTGAGGGAAGAATTTGGGTTCCGAATGAGACGGAATTAAAGGAGCAAATGTTACAAGAAGCTCATAGTTAAAGGTACTCGATACATCCCCAGTAGCACTAAGATGTATCAAGACCTTGACGAAGTTTTGGTGGCCAAACATGAAGAGAGAAATAGAAGAGTATGTGAGTAGGTGCTTAACTTGTCAAAAAGTTAAGGCCGAACATCAACGACCCAGTGGTTTATTACAGTCATTGGAGATTCCAGAATGGAAGTGGGAGCATATCACGATAGACTTCGTCGTGGGACTTCCAACGACGCAAAAAGGGTACGATTCGATATCGGTTATAATGGACCGGTTGACGAAGTCGGCTCACTTTTTGCCAATTAGGGTCAAGTATAACTTAAACCAGTTAGCAAAACTTTATGTTAAGGAAATCAATTCCAGACATGGAGTACCGGTATCGATTGTGTCAGATCGTGATCCAAGATTCACATCGAACTTTTGGAGGAGTTTGCAAGAGCAGTTGGGAACACAACTGAGGTTAAGCATGACTTATCATCCACAAACCGATGGATAGAGCGAAAGAACAATTCAGACACTTGAAGACATGTTGAGGACTTGCGTCATGGATTTCAAGGGTAGTTGGGATGATCACCTACCACTAGTAGAGTTGGCATATAACAACAGTTATCATGCAAGCATAGGCATGCCACTGTACGAAGCTTTGTATGGAAGGAAGTGCAGAACTGTGACAACCCGATATTTTCTATATAAATAAATCTTAAATTTTGCGTATAAATTTTTTTTTTTTTTTTTTTTTTTTTGAAGGATGAGGATTTGTACAAGATTATGTGTATATGTATTTATGTTGTAAATAAAAATATAATTATTACGTGAATATTTATAAGTAAATTTATTTTTGAATTATTGATTATTATAAAGTATATTTTTATAATAATTAATTTTAAGATAGAAATGTTTTTATTAATTATTTTCCATGAATATATAATCATATATTATTTAAATAATATATGAAGTGATTTTTAGAATAAATATAATCATTATTTTATTATATGAATTTTTGTACAGATTATTAAGTTAATTATTTTACCTTAATTATTAAGGTTAAATATGAAAGAATAATCAGATATGGAATCCAAACCCTAATTTTGGATTATTGTCAAGGTATGAGAATAATAATATAATATTACTTATATTTTGATTTTTCAGTGCTATGAATATGTACGGTATGTCCGTATTGATAATGGTTGGTCAATTACGGTGTATTTTGACCAAACTCTAGTAATAATGTTAAACCCTAATTTGAGGTCCAAATTAGAGTGTGAGATTGTTTTATAAGTGTGTAATATTAATTACGTCGTGTATTAAATGTATTAATTAGGTAAACCCTAATTAAAATTCTGGAAACCCTAATATTTAGAAAACCCTAATCCGGAAAACCTAAACTGGAGGTTTGATATGTCAAGAGTTGTGTTACAGTGATTAATAACACGTGTGTTAGACTTTAATTGCTAATTAAAATAAACTTAATTAGTAAATTCAAACCCTAAAACCTAAAACCCTAATTTAATTTCTAGAAACCCTAATTGTATTTCTAGAAACCGTAAATATCGATATTTTAAACCCTAATTGCTTTATTAGCAACGTTCATTATGATTAAGGGTAATAAACCCTAATGTTCATGTAATTACAAACTTAATTTAATTAACAAATTTATTTTTCAAAATTTTAGAAACTAAAAGTATTTAATTTTATTTATTTAATTTTTTGTGTAAAAACCCTAAATTAGAAATTCTAGATTTTGTTTACCCAAATTGGCTCAAACCCTAAACCTAAATCAAACCCTAACCCTAAGGGTTTGGTAAGTTACCATTTTGCCATAAAATGAATTATCAAAGGACCAAAATACCCCTAAGTGCATTAAAGAAGCTACTTGTAGGTTTTGACAATAGGAGAAAGTTGTTCACCAAATCAACAACTCCCAACAACTCAATATGCCTTAATTTGACAACCAAATCAATCACCGCTAGATCAATCCATACATGCATCAAGTTGCCTATAAATAGATTTAAGGAGAGAGAAAGTGGAGTTGGTTACTAAAAATTGCACAACATTCATACTAACACTCTCAAGCCCCAAACCTCCAAAAATATATAGTATATCAGACCCATTATCAAGCCCCACGAAATCCAACAACAAATCAATAGCCAGAAATCAAGAATTGAGCATAAAAGGTATGAAACCCTAATTCAAAATATGTCCAATTTTCGGTTGTTAGATGTTATGTTTGGGTGTTAGAATATGTTGTTTATAAGATATTATGATGATCTGGGTTGGTATTTATCAAGTCCATAACATTAAAGTGCTCGAAATTAAAGATTTTCAAAATCTGGAAATTTTTAAAGGAGGCGTCGACAAAAATAATGTCGTCGTCGTAGATCTCTGTAGGTGTTTGATTTTTGTGTTATAAGTGTTGAATATGGTAGTCGGTTATGAGATCTTTGCTCGGATCAAGAATCGGACCTAGATCGATTATAGATTATAAGTTATAATCTTAGGTGAAAGGTCGTTGACCAACATTGATCGGGCCATTTCTGGTAACCCGAATGAGCCCGAAAGCTCGACAAGTTTTAAATGGCTTGAATCGGCGGTGGTTTGATGTATCGTTATGGTTCTTGTATCTAAGTTGTAGTATGTTTGTTAGACTACATCATCATGCCTTAATATCACTTATTTAAGTAAATGGGTTGGATTTTATGGACCGGTCGAACTAGCAAGGTCGAGCTTGTTCTCCGTTTTCTAGGTAACCCGGAAAATATATGAACATGTCGACCGACATGGTTTAATAGAGTCATAACTTTTGGATTCTGTTCATGTTAGTTGTATTTTATGTAATAGATCTACTCTCTTGCATGCTAGCTACAACTCAACCCTTTATATCACAAGAACAGTTCATGTGTTGCGCGTTATAATCGATCTAAAGTGGTCATTCGATCGTTTCTTCATTTCTAAACAACCTTAAAATGAAGAACGACTCTGACCGACATCTTGGGCAACTTAGATCTAGCTTATGTTAGGTTGTTAGATCATGTGGTCTATTAGAACATGTAGTCTTGAACTTTGTCTACAAAATCTAGCTTTTGTATTTCTCGAAAACACAATACAGAGAATTAAAGTGGATTGAAACACGGCCACTTCTCATATCGCCTATGAAGATCTGGGTTTAAGTATGAACATGAAGAACACCTATAAGCGGCGGTTACTGCGCCATAGGTAACCTTTTAGCGACAGAATGATTAATATTTTCCTAAATTAATTAATAATTATAGAAAATTAGTTTTAAATTATTAAAAATATAAAATAAATTATTAAAAATTATTTTAAATTACGAAAATTAGTTTTTAATTATTTTAAATATATTTCATAAATATTTAATATTTTTGGAATATTAAAGTAATTAATTTATTTAATTATAATATTAAATAAATTATTTAAAAATGATTTTAATTCATGAAAAATCATTTAAAATTATATTATGATATAAGAAAATAATTTAAGTTATTTTGATAACTTTTAATATTATGTGATAATTTTCATTAATAAATTTATATTAATGATAATTAAGTTATTTATTAAATAAAATAAATAAATGAATTAAAATGATTTTATTATATTTAAAAATCATTTTAAATAATAATAAGGTATTTAAAATATAACTTTTAATATTTAAAGGTAAATTTCATTAATTAATTATGATTAATGATAATAAAGTTATTTAATAATTATATTAAATAATTTATTTTAAAAATGATTTTATTATTATAATAATCATTTTAAATAAAAATAAAGTGTTTAAAGATATTTTAAGTTATAAAATATAACTTTAATATTTAAAGAATAATTTCATTAATAATTTAATATTAATGATATTTATTTAATGATTAATGATATTAAATTTATTTAATAATTATATTAAATAAATAGTTTAAAATGGTTTTATTTATTTAAAAATCATTTAAAAGGATATTAATGATTTAAAAATATTTTAAGTTATAATTATTGACTTTTAATATTTGTATAAATAGTTCATTAATATTTAAATATTAATGGTAATTATTTAATAATGATTTTAAATGTTTTAAAAATCATTTAAAGGTATTATAAATACTTTAAAAATATTTTGAGTTATTATACATAACTTTAATATTTTGGCAATGGTTTCATTAATAATTTAATTTTAATTAAATGTTAATGATAATAGAATTATGTAATACTTAAATCATTTAATAATGATTACGATATTTCAAAAATTATGATAAATGATAATAATTATTTAATAATTATTATAAGGCCATGAAAAAATAGTGTGACTAATATTTAAGTTATCTAATCGGATATTGTGATACGAATAGAGTCTTAGACTCGATTATTACCGAAAAAGGCATCGGTAGAACCGGCATGTTTCGTAAATTGATCTTGACTTAGATAATTGGCTAGATAAATGTTTATTTGTGATTCAATGGTTGTTAAAGATTGTGTGGCAATGTGATTAGGAATGTCTTTCGCATTTAATAGATAAGCGGTGTTATGTATTACGTTATGATATACTAATCGGTAAAATGATCCGATTAATGATAGGTGATTTCATAAAAGATAAAACTAAGTTGAGAATAGTAAGCGGTAGCATCGTGGCAAATATCCTAACTTTGCATTTTCTTTATGCAATGGACGTAAGTGAGAAGTTGAGAATTATTGTTATTATTATGCACAGTTGTTAAACTTATATTATATAAGCCCATTGATTATCAACATGCTAGTATATGATAATTCGGATAAATATATCTTTGTTAGTTAATTTCTATAAATGATTATACAAGTGTCCCCACTTGGACAATCATTATTTTTCATCGCATGTTGATACCTTTTGATATACATATATGTTGAATTATATAAGACCTTTGTTATGAAAACCCGGCGATGAGATATAAACATCACGAAGGAAAATTTTATGCGCCAAGTGACAGAAGGCGAAACGATAACATCGTTCATGTAAATGTAGTATTGATCAATACAGGATACAACAGTAGATCACCCTCCGTGCTAGTAAGTCAGCAACGATTTCTGAGATGAACTTCTGTTAAACCTTTTGAAAATGAAAAACAATGTTCATGGTATGTCACGTAAACCCCATATACTGGTCAATACGTAGTTTCAAAAGTTTGAAAGAGGTTGTTATGAATTATTATTGATGCAGATTACTTCACAACTCTTGACTAGTTGTAGAAGATATTATAAAGAAAACATTTAAATTCTTTCAACCTATATATATATAATACTTATTTGGGCACTCAAATGCTCATCCTTGCTTAATTTAAATGTTTTCAACTAAGTGTGAAGGACCGAAAAGTTCAGTAGAGACAAAGGAAAAGGAAAGCTAACCAAATAAGAATTGCGGCGAGATTTGTAATAGTTTTATTAGATTATGAAGACTATGATATATATATATATATATATATATATATATATATATATATATATGACATGTAATGAATGTTTAAAGGTTACGTACTTGGGAGAATGACTCTGATGTATATGTAAACTTAAGTTAAGTTTTATATTATTGTTATTATTATTAGTATTATTCCGCTCATAGAAATGGTATCGTGATGTACCGAGTTCGGGTTTCAAGTATCCGGATTTGGGGATCTCACAAGAACACCTTTGTATTGGGATGAGGTGGGAGAACGCCGGATGCTAGGACCAGAATTGGTGCAGCAGACATCGGATGTGATAAAGTTAATTCGGATGCGTTAACAAATTTCGGAGATGCATGTAATAAGTATCTTGGACTCACATTGACTAAGTCGAGAGTTTGAGCTGAGCTCGTATTTGTTTCTAAAGGTATCTCCCTGGAAAGGAAAGATATGCTTTGGAAAGAAGGGAAAGTTAAGTCCAAGGTTTATAGGACCTTTTGAGGTGTTAAAACAGGTGGGAGATGTTGCTTATATGATAGCATTACCTCCAGACATAGAACGAATACATAACGTGTTTCACGTATCTGTATTACGTTCATATAAGCCGGACTATAAGCATGTAATCGAGTATGAGCCGATTCATATTGAGAAAGATTTATCATATGAAGAGTCGCCGATGCAGATCATTGATAGAAAGGAACAAGTTCTGAGGAACAAGGTAATATGGAAGAACCACGATGCTGAAGAAGCAACGTGGGAACTAGAAGAAAAGATGAAGAAAAATTTTCCTCATCTATTTGATTAAAGTAAGACGAGATTCTGGGGACAGAATCTTTATAAGGGGGGAAGAATGTAACGACCGAGAAATTCAGATCTTATTTTAAAATGATTTTATTAAATTAAATAATAATAAAATCGTATTCCTTGTGTTATCAAGACGGTTGTCATTATATAACCTATTGATGTTAGAATGTCATTATATAACCTATCAATCGGTATTGCTCGGGATATAATTTTGAGTTTCCGAGAAATACGTAATGATAAAATAACAAGGTAAGATGGATTATGTAATAAAAATCTAGTTATGGAAAATGTAATAATTAAACATGGACTTAATTTATAAACGTTAAGTAAAGCGAAGTGTTAAGGAATAAGTAATAATTGTATGATACTTGGTATTGTACAAAGTAATGAAAACAAGTATAATCTGATATTATACGAGTTGGTAGGAAGGATGAAATA
Source organism: Panax ginseng (assembly GCA_020205605.1). Classification (NCBI taxonomy): domain Eukaryota; kingdom Viridiplantae; phylum Streptophyta; class Magnoliopsida; order Apiales; family Araliaceae; genus Panax; species Panax ginseng. The sequence goes on along the minus strand of CM035140.1, from coordinate 80,900,170 downwards.
CCGTATATAAATTCTAAATGAATTAGAATACAAGAATAATATATAAACTATATGTATATATATTAAGGAATGTTAATGGACTTGGAAAGATTGATAAGAATTAATATAAGTCCAAGTGAATTAAAGGAAGAGGCCCAATAATTGATTAATGAACAAGCTAGTGTTTATTAATGCAAAGCCCAAGCTAGAATCCATGAGTTAATAGACCTATGGGGCAAAACTATATTGATATGGTTAATGTGTGATGACCAATATAAGTGGTGATCAAGATAAGTAATGACCAAGTAATGTGGTGACCAAGACTTTGAATTAATGACCAAGTTAAATGAGTAATGACAAAGCAAAGGATGGGTTTTGTGCCTTGCAAGTAATGAATAGTAAGGAGGTGGCTTGAGGAGGTGGGATGGTTTAATGACTAAACTACCATAGCTTTGTAATTTCTATAAATAGAGGAAGCTTACAAGCCATTTGTTGGTTGTTCAAATAATCTAGACATCACAAAGTGCTTAAGTGTTAGAGAGTTTAAGTCACAAATAAGTTACTTCCATAAGTAAGAAGAAGAAGAAAGCTACCTTACCAAGACTTCAAAAGAGTAAGATTTCTTCTCAAGTATCTTCTATCTCTACCATGATAGGATGATAAGAAAAGTCGGATTAAGAAACATGAATGAGTAAGTAGTGAACTTAAGCCAATTAAGTTGGTAACAAGTCATTTAAGCTAGTATAAGTTATAAACTTATGTGAAAAATAATATGAACTTGTAAGGAGTTTATTAAGAGAAATGATATGAATGTAAAAGAATTTATATGATCATATGTATCATGTATACCTAAGTTAAGTTATATGTTAAGAACATGTAAAGTATGATGATTAAGAAACCCTAATTGTCATAAGTCATGAATAATCAAATCTTAAGTAGTTTATAATTTGACAAGTTATAAGCTTATGAAGAATAAGTCAAAATCCAACAATGAATATAAGTTGTTGTATTAAGTATGTTAGTGTGTTCACATGATGAATGAAGTTCATTTGTAATGTTGAATAAATCATAAGAAGGAAGAATTTCCGGAATTAACGATTGGACGATAATCGTCGAATTCGTAAAATTCTCGGAATGGAAGTCAAATTTTGTGTTTGAACTCGGAACCATTGTTTTCCAATGGAGACAAGTCTTATTTTGCATTTTAGAGTTGCGGACTCAAAAATGACCAGATTCCGACTTAAAACGAAGAAACGAGCGTTGAACGTTTACGAACGTTTATCATTTTCGTTAAAAATGAACCAAAGGGTGGATTTTTAGCAAACAAAGTCAAATAGATAAAATTCTTGCATAAACGCATAGAGTACGTAATTTGTGAACCGTAGGCTTTTGAACAAGCGAATTCGAATATATAACGAAGAAGTTATGCGTCCGGGAAGTTTATAAAATTTCAAAACTGATATTGTTTTCTGGTGCACAGAGTTGGCGCCGCGGCGCCAACCCTAGGCAAAATGAGCCATACTTGCATGGAATCTATGAATCGAAAGACACTGCAAGAGTTCGCCACAGCACGAACTATAGTACATATGTTGGCGCCGCAGCGCCATGAATAGTACCAAAAACCTCTAGAGAGTCGCGCCGCATCGCGACCCAATAAGTAAGGACTCGCGCCGCAGCGCCAAGTCCGGGACAATGACATTAGGAGCTCGCGCCGTAGCGCGAGATGTAGGTATAAAGCTGGCGTCGCAACTCCAGTCTCAGAACAAAGATAGTAATGAATGTTTCTAAGCACAAAGAAAAGAAAACTTAATTGATTTAAAAGTAAACATAACTTAAGGAAGGTAATGTAACATTGTTTAAACTTTATTAAACCTTAAGGAATGTAATGTAAAGGTTGAGATAACCTAGTCGAATATAAATGGAAGGGTAATGATAAACCGGAATGAATAATAACTGAATCTAATACACAATTAGATTGAAATGAAGGGTATGATATAGTCATATACATACTTGATTATATGTGACCTAAAGTAAGGCATTATGTGATCATGTATTATAGAGACTTGAACGACTTGAACATAAAGTTAATTTACCGTAGCAGACGCTAAAGGCAAGTATTCTAACTCTTGTCTCAGTTCAATCTGAACAAGTTTTTGAGGTTCATGTATTCTTTCGCATGAATTGGTGTATGTTGAAGTTGAAGCCAATTCCTTTGGCTAGACTTGATGTATTGATAATCTATTCATGTATTATCAAATGTTGCTATCTTTTGTCAACTACTTGTTATGGTTTTCAAAAGAAGACTGAAATGTTAAACAAACGTTTTGTCGGTAAAACGACAGGCACGTGAGGTTGCCAAATGCTTAAACGTGCATATGTTTAATGGATGTAGTGTTGATCAACATAGAGTACAATAGGCTGATCACCTAGAAGTGCTCGTAAGTAATATCGGGCTTACGAACTTGCTTCCGGGTTGTCCTTTTTCAATAAAGAATGAATACTCGAGGTCTCTGACCGGAGTGAATGTTTTACTAAATATTATTGTTATTGTAAAACATTTTGAAAGAAAAGATGAAGTGCTATTTTGAATTATCAATAGTACTTTATAACTATTGTTCAGTTATTGAAGATATACGGTTTGTATATGTCAGGCATGTTGTTATTAAATTGTTATACTTGCTGAGCTAGTTATGCTCACTCTTGCTTGAACCATATGAATGCAGCTAAGACTGAATGTCCCGAAGGATCGAAAAAGGATAAGGGAAAAACTAAGGTAGATTACTAAGCTGTCTTGTAATAGTATAGGTCTATTGTTGAAATGTAACTGATATTATGACAAAGAACCTTTGTAATGGGTATAGAACTTGGGAAATGTAAATATTACTTTAAATATATAGAAATGATGTTCGTTCTTTGAGACTTTTCAATTGAATGAATGTATGAATGTTGTACAGTATAGCACCATCTGTCGGGTTGGAAGATACCCGGATTTGGGGGCGCTACAGTATATCTTTAGCTTACGTTCAAAGATGAACTATTGATTGATGAGTATCTTTGGCTTATGTGCATCGATGAACTGTTTATTGGTATGATTATGACCAGGGATCATTCGGTATAATCATGACCCGTAATATTATAGATGATGTGGTAAAAGTCCTCATTGGCCCGTAGTACATTGATGGATAGTTATTGGTACGATTATAACCAGGGATTATTCGGTATAATCATGACCATTGATGATTACATGAATATCCTTGGCCATAAAGACGAGGATGATTCAATGATGTTGATTATTTATTGTCGAGTCTCAAATGATAAAATATTGATTATACACTTTTAATTCGTAAAAGATAGTAGATATCATGCTCTACTTGACTCTTCTAAAATACAGTTGTATGTCTTTGGCCTGTAGTGCAAAGATGAATTGTTAATGAATATCTTTGGCCGTAGTGCAAAGATGGTTTTATTAGTATGATTATGAGTAGGAATTGTGATTTGGTATAACCATGATTTTTGATGTTTCAGGTGAAGATAGGTGATGAAAATTATCTTCGTCCTGGGTGCGAAGAGGAATTTAGAATCACAATTATGATTATGAGTTATTCATATGATTGTGGACAGGAATTGTTGATTGATGTTATAGGGATAAAACATTATTGGTGGACTTTTAATATGGAGAAGATAACAGACCTGGTGGTCTATTTGACTCTTCTAATGGATTGCTCGTTCCGCTGCAACTATGGTTGAAAAGTTTTATCATCTACCATATGTTCTAAATCTCTGATTTATTACTGATGAAGGCTATTGATGATGTAAATTATCTTTAGTCATGATATTCTTTACTAGGCTAGTTGTGCTCACCCTTTTTGCTTCGCAATTCCTTTCAGGTAATAAGAGTGTTGCCGGGTTGAGCGGGGATAATAGGGGAATAGAATAGTGGTCTATAGCTGTTGAGGTTCTCCCTAAATAGTATGGATATAATTTTGTTGAGAACTTTAGATAAGTGTGTCGTATTGTATATGTCATTTGATATTTAATTTTGGTGAACCGAATAGGGTGAGGTGAACCCAACTTTAGAAGGGTGTTTTGTCACTATCATACAAGATGTCTAATGACATACAACCTCATGTTATCATAAGATAGGGTTGTGCATATCAACTTGCTGAGTATATCTACGAGCACTACCTATATGATCTTGGAGTTTATTTGAAATATAATTTTCACTTGGAGACAACGGAGATAATTATATTTCAAGAGAAGACTCACCATCGGAAAGAAGATGATAGTAATCTTCTTATTTTTCTTTGGGGACTTTTAGGTCAACCAAGGATAATTCTGTGGATATATGATATCTATCATAACCTATACGCATGGCCTCCCATGTACGAATGTTTCCTTGAGTATTTTCCAAAGATTTTAATTTCTAAAATAATTATTGACTGTACCTTTATGTAAGGTACCATTGTAAGGTCTTGTGGTCAAGGCACCACGAGAGTATTATATATATTTGTATTAAAACTCACAGCTTATCTATTGTCGTACTCTGCACGACAGTTCAACAGTTTTATAAATGAAGTTTATATTTAATTTTTATAGTACGATATCTGGGGACTCAAAATGGGTCGTGTGGACCTATTTTGGGGGCATCACATATACTGCTATCCCTTTGTGACCAAAAAAGTCGGGAATTACTGTAATAACTTATACAAAAGTTTGAGAATATTACATTACACCCTTACATTATCAAACATACATAATCAACTACTAATCCTACTTATTTCCTAAGTCACAGTCTTTCATCTTTCTTTTCTCTTTCTTGCTCGGAGCTGCACATGATTTGTTACTTCTGGCTCCCATTTGATCAATTTGGATTTTAATCTTATCTTGTTCTTCCATTGTTTCTATTAACGCCTTTCGCAATTGGTTATTTAGTAGATTTTCTATTTCCCACACCTTTTCTAGAGAAGAAACCTTGTTCTTCAGATTCTGTACTTCCGTTGATGCTTGATCAGCTCCAACTTTAGTGTCTAAATCATTGTCTGTCAATTCCACCATTTCCGGATCGGGTACTACGTTTTCCAATACCACTACCTCATCAAGACTGTCTGCACTATGAGCCTCTATTTTAGCTTTCGGCTTTGATATCGGCTCCTCTTTTACGATCAGAGAGTATCCTAATTCTTTTCCACCTGACATCTACACATAACTTATCTTGATTAGTAAATAGTATACACACAGCAAACAATAGTTTTATAAGAGTTATCTTTTATTTTGTTTAACAATGAATTTATTCAATTAATCTCCTTTTAAACTCTATATGAGTTACTTGTATTTTTAACGTTTCCCTTTGTTCTAAGGTTATAGCCTAAGGTCTTATCCCACCTAAGGTTTCTAACCCTAAAGCTTTGATACCAACCTGTGACGACCCCAAATTCAGGTACTTGAAACTCGAACTCGGTGCTTCACGATACCATTTCTATGAGCGAAATAATACTAATATAAATATCAAACTTAATTTACATATATCAAAGTCTAAATTCCAAGTACGCGACCTTTAAACATTCATTACATCATAGATAATAAATATCATTGTCTTAATAAACTTTAACTATTACATAGAATATTATAAAACTTATTCGAACAGCTTTCCTTTCCCCTTGTTCTTACATGAACCTTCTGGTTGATCATACTTAGCTGAAAACATTTAAATTTAAAGCAAGAATGAGCATTTGATCGCCCAGCAAGTAATAACAACAATATATATTAGCTGAAAGAATTAAATATTTTCTTTGAAAGACACTTCTACAACGAATCAACAGTTGTGAAGTAAGTTGAACCAATAATAACAACATATCACTTTCATATGAAATTTTTGAAACTACGTATTAACTATAATCGGAGATCAAGAAATGCATCTATGAACATTATTTTCTATTTTGAAAAGGTTAAATGAGAATTCATCCATGAAACCGTCGCAACTTACGACGCACGGGGTGATCGGCACCATATGCCCTTTATTAATCAATACTATATGCAAGAACGATATTATCGTTCACTCTATCCACCTTAGGTGAACAAAAGTTTTCTCATGTTCGGGATGTTCATACATAGTCGGGAATCCGAACCAAAACAATCTGGTTAGATACAATAAAGTTCTATCATGATCAATAATATTTCTAAATCTGTGTCTAGTTGGATCAAGTAGCTTAGACAACTTTTTATTAATATATACATACCGGAACTCAATAGGTATGTATCAATATGTGATTAAATACAATGATTATCCAAGTGAGGACACTTGTCTAACCTTATATAGGAATTAACGAACATACTAAATATCTGAATTATACAGTAATACAATGATGGAATGATTTAAGAACTTGTATGAATTCAAAGATTTGATACATAATCGATAACAATAGAGTTAATAATCTGGCATAATGATAATATAATTCTGAAATTTTCTTACTCATGTCCATTGCATAAAGTAAATGCAAAAGTAGGATAATTGCCTGAGCTGCTGCTTACAATAACGCAACTTAGATTAATCTTTTATATAACGACCTGTCAGTAATAAGATCATTCGTTCGATTAGAATTTTATATCATATCACATAAGATCGCTATTTCCAATTCTTACATAACCTAATTACATTGTCACATATGTTAACAAATATCGTTCACAAACAAACACTTATTGAGTCCAATTATATAAGTCTAGATCAATTTCAAAATATTTGATTGTCTCAAATTACGCTTTATATCGGTATTTATCTAGTCTAAAACTCTATCCTCAGTAGTTCAATAACCTAAAATATCGCTTATATTATTTTTAATTGACTTATAATAATTTTTAAATAATTATTATAATTTATCATAATTTTTAAACATCGAAATCATTATTAAATGATTTAAATATTAACTAATTCTATTATCATTAATATTTAATTAATATTAAATTATTAATGAAACTATTATGAAAATATTAAAGTTATTTATAATAACCCAAAATATTTTAAAGTATTAATATTACCCTTTAAATGATTTTTTAAAACATTTTAAATCATTTTAAATAATTACCCTTAATATTAGAATATTAATTTCTTATTTATCAAAATATTAAAAGTCATTCATTATAACTTAAAATATTTTTAATTCATTTATTTCCTTTTTAAATGATTTTTAATTCAATAAAACCATTTTAAAACTATTTATTTAATATAATTATTAAATAAACTTAATATCATTAATATTAAATTATTGATGAAATTTACCTTTAAAAATCAAAAGTTATATTTTATAACTTCAAATATTTTTAAACTATTTATTTTCATTTAAAATGATTTTTAAAATATAAAATTCATTTGTTTATTAATTTATTACTAAATCAATCTATTATCATTAATATAAAATAATTAATGAAACTTATCTTAAAATATTAAAAGTTATGTTTTATAACTTAAAATATTATTAAATACCTTATTATCAATTAAAATAATTTTTAATTTATTTATTTAATGCTTTATTAAATAAATTAAATATCAAAAATATTCAAATAAATACTAATATTTATGAAAATATGCTAAATTATTAAAACTTAATTTTTATAACTTTTAATAATTTTTAAATTTATTTTTGTAATTTTAAAAATTTATTTACTATTTTTAAATGTTTTTTAGAATTTAAATTAATTAATTATAATAAGTCCTGTCATAAAGCCCTTTGATGACGATGAAGTGCCGCTTTTAGGTGTTCTTGAACCCAGGCATTCAAAGTCAGTACTCGAGCTTGCTTGTTTGACCATCAATCAATCCTTGTGTAATGTGTTTCTGGTCTAGTTAATGGTTAGATAGTATAGTACTGATGTAATAGTACACAATCTAACAACAAAACATGGTCAAAACATACATCATATGCAAGATCTAAGCTCAAGAACAAAATTTCAGAAATCGTTTCTTGACGTTCTGGTTTGCCTAAAAAAAAAATCGTACCGATCAACGCTTTTGATGGCCCTCTATCATGAAATCTGTTCAAGGTAAATATGTTCTGATTGTCGGGCAGTCTAAAGTAACCAACATACAACATGTTTCAATCCATGTTCAAAGCTAAACATAATTAAACAAAATAATCTGGGCTCAACAAGTTCTTGTCAGAACGTTTCTGGGTTTTCCCAGAAACCCAGCAGTTCAACATATCACTTTCATGCTCGATTTCCTTTATGTTCTGTTCATGATTTATGTCATTTAATGGTTCAAATCTATAGTATATATGACAAGGAACATTACTATAACAACAAATGAGTAAATTAACCTCACAGTTAAAAGATCTAATCAGGTCAACCTATGTCAGAAAGCTGTTCTTCATGTTTCTGGAAATTCCCGGAAATGCAAGTCATAATCAGATGGTTAAGTTTGACCGTCCACTACGTTTGATTAGTTGATTTCTTAAAGGATCTAAAGTCACAAATATATAGTACATATGACAAGCTATAACCTGGATACAAACATATCATTATAACACTTAAAAACGGACAGATCTATGCCTCCCAAAACATTGTCAGACGCTGAAAACAAGTTTCCGGGTTACCCAGAAAAGGAAAGTCATGGTCGGTCAACCGACTTTGACCAACAATAACTTTCAATCTATGCTAGATCTAAACCTGATTCAAGTTCCATATCCAAGATCTCATAGCAGACTACAAGATCAAAGCTTAAAACAACAAAAACACATAGAAGAAGGAGATCTACAGGGTCGGACATTTAGTTGTCAGAGTACAAAAACACAAATTTCTAGATTTTGTAAAATGACAAATCTGAGCCTCTATCTAGCAACCCAGATCACTTTATTAGACTCCATACTACATTTTTAACACAAAAAAACTAACATCTAACATAAGATCAAAAGTCAGATTTCTTTTTAGGGTTCATACCTTTATGTGAGAAAATCTGATTTCTAGGCTTCTGATTTGATATTGGTGTTAGTGGGGCTTGATTTAGAGACTGGAACACCTTTGGATTTCGTGGGTTTGAGCTTGAGAGAGTATGGCTAAGTGTTTGTTGCACAAATGAGCTTTATTTTTCTTTTCTCTCTCTTGAATTCAATATAATCCTTGATGCAATGAACTTGGATGTTAGTAGCTGATGTGCTGGTGTTGTAGCGCATAGCTAGGTAGGCTAGGGTGGCTAGCAAGATATTGCTAGATTTTCTAGCAATAATCACCAAATGGGACAAAAGGGTACAAAATGGTAATTTGTATTTTAATTTAATGATATTCTTGTCCAAGGTACTTGAATCTAGGGTTTAATCACTAGATTTTAAATTTTAAAGTTTCCCAAATAATTTCTAGGGTTTAAAAAAATAAAATCAATGTGTAATAAAATTTTAATTTAAAACACACTAATTAAAATTAGGGTTTTCAATAGGAAATTAGGGTTTAAATAATTAGGGTTCCTTAATTATCATTAGGGTTCCCAAATTAACAATTCAATTTAATAAAATAATAATTAGGGTTTCTAATTTTAGCAATAGGGTTCTTAATTAGCAAATTAGGATTTCTAATTTTTTTATTCGGGTTTTTGAATATTAATTAGGGTTTTTCCTAATTAACAGTAATTCTATTATATGCACATAATTCATATAACACAATTTCTGACCGATCTAAATTTCCATTTTTGAGTTTCCAATTATGGTTTATGACAACATTACTAGGGTTTGTCGTGATACACCATAATTACCTGACCATTATTAGTCTACGCATATACTGTATATATTTATGGACCCTTCGAGATACTACGAAGAGTGGGGGAAGTGGCTTATGAGGTAGCTCTACCTCTAGAGTTGGAAAACATTCATAATGTTTTTCACATTTCGGTATTACGACCGTATAAACCCGATTACAAGCACGTGATCGAGTACGAACCATTGCAATTCGATAAAGTTTTGTCTTATGAAGAGATTCCTATTCAGATAGTCGACATGAAAGAACAAGTGCTCAGAAATAAAGTGATACCTTCTGTGAAGGTGATATGGAGAAACCATAATGTCGAAGAGGCAACGTGGGAACTCGTAACTGAAATGATGAAAAATTATCCTGAGTTATTTGTTTAATCTATGTCTTCGATCTTGGGGACAAAATCCTTGTAGGAAGGGAAGAATTTTGACGATTTGATTTGTTTGAATTGTGATTCTGAGGACATAATCCTTGTAAGGAGGGAATGATGTAACATTCCAGAATTTTAATTATAATATTAAATAATTATTGAATTATATAAATATTGAATAAATATTTGTTTAATTAATTTGATTTTATTTGGTTAATTATTTGTTAAATATATAATTAATGAGTTAAGGAAATTATTATTATATTGATATTTCAATTTGATGGTTAATTATTTGTATTCAGTTATGTGAATAAATAATTTATTTAATTAATTATTATTTGAATTAATTAGATTAAGTATGAAAGCTTGATTAAATATAGTGTGACAAATAACTATATTATAAGGAGTATTAAAATAAATTAAAGTAGTTTTAATTGAGTTTACCCAAACAAGGCTTTAATATATTAAGTCGTTAATTTTAAAGGGTTTTTCCAAACGAAGCCTTATGGCTTTTGGATTTCTAATTTTTGAATTTAAATAAAATAAATAAATAATAAATATAATATATTTATAATATATACGTTTCTTTTAGTAACTGATGTTAGTTATTATGATTATTTAGACCATATCAGTTTTTAGTTTACGCTTAAGTTAGTCTATATTGGCTATACTGAGAAGAGAGAAGAGAAGAGAGCTTGACAGAGAGAATTATCAGAGAAAGTTGAGAGAGAAAAGGCTGAGATTCTAGAGAAATACTGAGTTCTTCACGCTTTTCTAAGGGTTTAACACGTATCTTCTTAAGCAACAAAAAGGTATTTTTCCTATAATCTTAATACTATATAACTATATATGTTTTACGTTCTCTGTGTTCTTGAAGTGCACTCACTGTGTATAAAGTTTTACAAAATTGTCTATAAATTGTGTTTTATAATTTGTTATGATTACATGTGTTTATGATGATTAGATATTAAGTTCAAACAAGGGAATTGTATGCTAAAATCGGATAATAGTAGAAATTAATGATAATGTTTATGTTTTCTCATATGGCTTGTGTAAGTATTAATTTTGGTGGTCAATTCATATGTTAAACTGCAAATTAAAGTTTGTTTATGCTAGTTTATTAAGAAACAAAGATAACGTAATTTTAATGAAGCTATTTGGACAAGAATTGTGTTTACAATGTTCATTTTTGTGAAGAAATCAAAATTTGAGTTTTCATATGAAAACATGAAAATTGAGAAATTAAAATAGTTTTAGTTGTTGTTAAATTATTCTAATTGATGGAATATGTTAGCAATCATGTTAATGATATTGTTATATTTATTTTATATGTTAATTTCATTATCTGGTGGGTGAAATTAAGTGTCATTGGGCTAAAAAGCCATCGCTCATGCCTTGTGCGCTTCTGTCATTACATAACCAAATAGAATACTGCCACTGGTGCTAAGGTAAAAATGTCAATACACTGTATGTGTGGAATCGCATCACACAATGATCTAAGGCAAAGCTATCTGCTGCTGCTGCTGCAGAGTTTGGGAAACCTTACCACTTGGTCTATGGTTATGATTAAGTGTCAAATATGTAGTAAGAATGTTAAAACAGAACGATGATATGTAATTAATAAATTCAAAGTTTGAATGATTGGTAAGTGATGAACGTGGTATATTAGAACTTAGTGAGCATGATGAATAGTAAACATGTGTTGTGAAGGTTAACACTTGTAATTTCTGATATTTGCATGATATCTTAAGACTTATGCTAAAATAATAAGTCTAACTAGAAATGCGTGTTATGTTGGAACGTGAATGTTGGTATATCTAATAGATGATGGTTCTAAACCTATATGTATGTGAACATGAGTTTAATATTATAGCTTATGCTCGAGGCAAGTTTCTAAACCTATCTTTTTAAATTGAGCAAGTTCTTTAACTCTACTTTTATAATAATTGTGTAAGCTTCTAAATCTCATCTATTTACAATGAGCATATTTTTAATCTTAAGTTATTGTAATTCTAGTCATTGTTGGCTTACTCTAACTTGTTTATAGTTAAACAAGTTTCTCTAGTTCATTCTTTTACAATAAATGTTTTTTGAACCTTAATTCCTTGTGTTGAACGGTTCAATCACTTTGTATATTTTATTACCATGTGGAGTAAGCATTGTTTCCAGCTTGCTATCAATTAATGCATTTAAAATTCTAATTTGACAAGATCACAAACCTAGCTTATTATTGTTCAAGCCAAGGTTTATCATTTTCTTTATTTTGATCAATAATTATGCTCTCTAGTTATTTTAAGCATGAGTCTAGAATATAGTTAGTTCACCTATGATTCTCAAATGTTCTAAGTTATGTTGTTATTAAACAACTATTGTGTTATTAAGCATTGTTGACTCAACTAGTTCCCTAGTTGATGATCCTTAAATTTCAAATTACCCTTGAAAGTTTATCCAAACCAAACTTTCTTTGGTGCAGACTTGTACTCTAAATACTGAGATGAACAACCCTATTTTTAGGGGTTTACGCTTAGCGTTGAAATGGTTGTGCACAATACATTGTACGAAGGGCCGATCCCCCTAAGTACGTGGAGTCCTTATAGTCTTATGATTGTTAAAGTTAAAGTTGAAAGGTTACTTATAACCATGGACATGGTTCGTGGTCATTAGACCCTCAGTAGTATATTTCAGAATGTTAATAGAACATATCATTCAGTTCTATTGAGCCTATTATTTGGCAAATGATGTAAAGTTTATTCATTCTTATTTCAAGTGAGTTTTGTTTGCTCACTCTTGCTTATATAACTATTACAGCTAAAGATGAGAAGGTAGATATACCTAGCACCAATAAGAGAAAAGGGAAGATGAACAAATATTGAAGACTTATAATATGTTGACAGTTATTTATCATACTTTAATTTGATTGATGTAATGAAGTATTTATTTAATTTCCGCATTTGAATGATTGTAATTAAAGGTTAGATAACCTGAGAGATTTTATTAATGTAATCATGTATGGGCATGTTTTATTATTAAATTTTATTATGATTGGGTAGTTAGATATGAATGTTTTGATTAAGTGAACACCAAATCTTGAGGTAATGAAGTACAAGGATTTGGGGGTGTCACAATAGTACTTTGTGAATAGTACCATAAAAATGAAAACTACTCATGGACAATACTCCGACATGAATAACTTAAAATTTAACAAGAATGTGTAGAAAATATCCTTGTGAAATGATACTAGATGAAGGGAAAATTTCAAGGATATTCAACTAATTTCACGGAGTATAGAAGCAATACTTTAACAAAATGAGGGTATAATCAGGAATACGAGATGAAATAATATTACTCACATACTACAGAGTATGAAAGAAAATATTATTCCTATGAATACTGAACAAAATAATATCCCTTACCTCCAAGAAGATCGATACTTTGGAATAGTGAGGTAGCAGACTTCTCTTCTTCTTTCTCTCTATAGCTTCTCTTTCTATAATTGCTCTTGTGAGTCTTAGTGAATTGGTGAGAATGAAAGAAGAATGAGCTTCTATTTATAGGAAAATATAGTTATGATAATTGCACGTTTTGGGGCTCGAAATATTACAGTATAATACCTTCATCTTTTCCTTCATTTTTAATTTAGTCCTGCAAGTATTATCAAACTTGCACCACCTCCCATAATAGTGCATCATGTGAATCAATAATACATTCATGTGAATCAATAGTACACACATGTGAAAAAAATAGTTACGGTATAGTATCTTCATCTATACCTCTATTTTTAATTTAGTCATGCAAGTATTATCAATCTTGCACCACCTCCCCTAATAGTACATGCATGTAAATCAATAGTACAGACAAGTGAACAAATAGTTATAAGCATGTGAATTAATAGTAATTAATTGTTCATTTATCTGATTAATTACCTGATCATTCCTAGGAAAGAGGGGGCTTTCCGATAAGCATTTCTCCCTATTGGTGCGCAATTAGGTGACCAAACCTCTCCTCGACAAAACTTTCTAGACATTGTCAATATTGCAAATAATAATATGAATAATTTTTTTGTCTCAATTATTGATTTAATAATAATAAATATTATGCAAATGATACTGTGACTGAAGGGTTTTGACAAAGAAACGCACAGCGGAAATAGAACAATTTAAAGCAATTTTGAAACCCTAAACATGATTCATGCGAAAACAATTAATTCATTGGTTAGATATTATACCGATTAAGAAAGCTAGAAACGACGCGGTCGAATCTCCAACGCAATTCAAACGAACTGTGTCTCTACGGTATCCATACGAACGCTCCGCTGCGAACCGTCGTATGATATGTAGTAAAAGGAACTGTGGTACTAGCCACCAAGGATGAGGATTTTCGGAACTATTTCTCTCTAGTCTCTCTCTAAGAGCGGCTAGGGTTTTAGTTAATGAATCGTTAACCCTAAAATGACTGCTACATATCATATATATAGCTGTTAAAAGGGATTAATCAAAACCCTTTTAAAATCCAAATTTATTTATATATATATCTTAATTAAGTCTTACTTAATTAATATATCTATTTATAAATTACCCTATTAATTTAAATTCGTAATTTAAATACTATCAATCATATTAACACATTTAAATATTTAATATTTAAATTAATTCCCTTTTTAATTACGTTCTATGTGTGTGATCCTATAGGTTATTATTACGTTGGCAATAATTTTAAAATCATAATATAAAATTATAAATAATGAGCGGCATCTAGTAATGCATCACTGCTACCCAATTAATAATAAAATCAATGATTCAATACAACCTTTCCGTGACCAATGTTTCAATGTAATTTAATCCTTTTAACCTTGACATCCTAGATTAAACTCGAGTCATGGAATATGTCATACTCTTCATAATTTAATCTGAGTTTTCTTGATCAATGAGTAGACTATATGAAATAAATCACTATTTGAGCATGGCCATGCATTTCATAGTCCTACTCAATCAAGAGGCCTATGGATATCACCCCTAATAAATAGGAGGGTTAAATTCCATCTAGATCACTCATATTTCTCACACGACTCATGATGTACCCAATAATCACCTTTATAGTCCACCCTATTAAAGGTGACCTTTGATGATATCAAAGTACATAAATTCTCATGTAGTAATATAGTGATTTCAGGTCAAAGGACCATTACATCATTGTCACTATGAGAATCTCTAATGACACTTCAATGCTCCACATAGAATTCTCATGGAGGGTCTGTCCAGTACATCGTTCTCTAACACATACCTATGCATTGACTTAATATCACATATATTTATGACCAATGAGATTTGGTCATCAGTCAATCCACATACTAGTCTCAATTCATCATTGTTGTCCTATCAACAATGATACTCGACTAGGGACTTTTAAGAGTAATAATACTAATTGTAATTATATAATCTCATGTTCAAGTCACATACTTGAAACTATATAATTTGTATCACTATTCTAAGGAATTTTATTATGTTAACATTTATATAACGCAGTAAATAAAACCATAATAAAATCATTCATTTATTCAATCAAATATAATATAAAAATGTTAAGCAATTATATCAAATAATTGGCTTCTAGGGCATAAACTCTAACAGTGATAATAATTGAATCAATAATATGAGAGATATTATGCAGCAATTACTGCAGCAATAATTGAGTATAACTGAGTGACTTCTCACATAAGCATCAATAATCAATACCATGTGCAACCATGCAACCATGCGTATTATTGTACTTTTACCACCGGGTAGTTCAACAGTTTAACGGTAACACTTTCGCCGTTATTTTTATAAAAAGATAATTCTGTCGTTTTCTAACCACGACTATACTTTCGTTGTGGGGTCCACCAATGATTTTTCCGTCGTACGAATATTCCCTGTTAAAATAAATATTCCCCGACCAATCGAATATTATATAACCACTTGCTTACTTTGCAAAATTTGTAAATATTACCCACACCTGTAACATTATATTAAATCCACACCATAATATTCAAAAATATATTTCGAGAAAAACTTAATCTTTATTCAAAAAAGTTGGGGTCTTACATTGGCAATCGGTTGTCACGGGTACTATTTCAACAACCATAATCTATACCGTTGATCACAACATTGGATGCCACAAATTGAAATAGATTTCTTCCTGCCGCTACAGGCTGTAGCGATATGGGAAATTACTCATTTGCCCCTCATTTGCTGATGTGCTACACCGTCTACCACTACAAGTTATGGTAATAGTTTAGTTAACTAAGAAATTAGAATGACTTAGTGGTAGCTTAATGGCCCAATAACCCATAGGTTTTAGGTTCGAAACCAATCTGTGATATTTTTGCTTCTTATGTTATATTTTTTGTGTATTAGATAAATTCTATTACCATATATATATATATATATATATATATATATATATATATATATATATATATATATATATATATATATATATATATATACCCATCTTAAATCTCCACATTAAACTAAATATATATAAAATAACTATGAATAATTATATAACGTAACTATGTATATTTTAATATATATTTATAAATTTATCTCTAAATATTCATATAAATATTTATAAACAAAAATTCATTTAAATTTATCTTTAAAATTTATAAACAAATATTTATTTATAAATTTATAAATATTTCATCTAAAATTTATAAAATTTAGATATGAATATTTTTTATAAATATTTGTATGAATATTTATAGATAAATTTATAAATAGTTATTATTATTGTTATTATTATTATTATTATTGTAGTATATATCTTCTTGAGATTATATTAATGGTATGTAGTGAAGGAGAAGAAAGGAATATATGGGGGAAATCTCATGTTTTGATATAAATATTAATCTTTGCAAAATATTAACAGTTGACTCGTGTTGCTCCAGCGGTTGGACATATGATCAAAGTTCCAAACAAGAGGTTGCAGGTTCGAATCTGTGGAGAGGTAATTTTTTGGGAAAAATTCAACAGAAGCCAAGTCAGCAACGAACATGTGTCAAATTACAATATTAAATACCACGTCAGACCTGCCACGTAGGTGCCACATGTGCCATGTCAGCAGGTCAATGCACATGTGGTGCCTGGGGGGTTCAAAGTCCAAATTTTTGAATAAAAAAAGGCTCAGTTTGCATTGACCGGAAGAAAGGGGCTCAATACCCAAATATCACTAAAGTTCAGTGGTAGATTTTGCATTTAACCCTATATATACCCATATTAAATCTCCACATTAAACTAAATATATATAAAGTCTAACACCCCCAAATTTGGGTACTTTATTTCCCACATGATTTGGTGTTCACTATACAAACATCATATGTCTATCTACCCATACTAAATGAAAACATTAATAGATAGAAATAAATCCCCTCCTTAAAGAGTTACATCGTAACAATACATAAATCCCAGGTCATACTAACCTTAAATCTTAACTGCAAAAACATAAACAATTAATCATCTTACACATCATTAACATAAGTCTAAAACAAAAATACATCATCACATAAAACAACAAGTCATCATCACTTGTTAATCTTGCCCTTGCCTTTGCTAGTAGAAGGCTCGTCGGACCTTTCGTTCTTAACTGCAATGTTATTATTACGCAAAAGTGAGCACAATTGCCCACAAGTATAATAATATAACAATAAAATAATAACATGCGATTGAATCAATGACTTCTAAAATAAGAAAACTTGGCTTTGAATCTAGAATGAATAACAAGAATTCAAAAGATTTCTAAGGGTCATAAGACCTTGAACTATGTCCTAGGTTATCAAGGGTTATACTTGAAACCTTTAACAGTCGTAAAACTATGGACTCTTTTACTCGTACCTAGGGGGATCAACCCTTAGTACCATACTGTGCACAATATCTTAATGCTAACGCATAAGAAATCCCTATACAGGTTTGTTCATCTCAGTTTGACATTAGAGTCCGCACCAAAGGAAGTTTGGTTTGGATAAATCAATAAGAGTTCTGAAATTTAGAACGTTCATCAACTATGGACTAGTCGAATCAAATAAGTTCGCTAGTCTAACAAGGTTCAACAATAAATGATATTTAAATTGAATAACAATCTCAAGAGGTATACAATAGGATAAGTATTGTATAACAAAATCTTACTTTGAAAAGATAATTAATCTTTAATATAACAAATTGAACTTGATCTAATAATAACGAGAATTTTCTCGAGGTAATTTATAAACTTGAATAATGAGAACAAGTAGGGTTAAGAAACTTTGCTCGTGCGTAGATTACACGCTAATTATACACGTTCTTCAATTTAATCCTACATATAATTTCCATTCACAACTCTAGTAAATTATAATGTAACTAGTCATCATAAGTTCATTCTTTTGTCTAAACTTTGGTTATGACTATACTTAGTAAAATTACCACACATATTGTCACATAATATACACTTCACGAACAATAAGTTAACTATGCGTTTAATAATTCAATTCACAAGTAAATGCGTTATTGACATGTTAAGAATCTATTTTAACATCTCATTATACTTCTAACATATTTTTATGTTCATTAGATTTGGTTAATATCACATTCATGGACTTGAACACTTTAAAAAATTTCATTTTTGGACATTCTGGAGAGTGGCGCTACGACGCCACTGATAGGCTTATTCTCGGCTACAATTGCTGATGCATACCGGCTATGCACTTCGACTCTTGGCGCTGCGACATGGGTATTAAGGTGTGAGATCTTGGCAACAAGCATGCCACAAATAGTAATAGTTCTGCAATTCGTAAAAATTGCAGAACATGGCCAATACCTCTAATTAATTTATCCCTACACGAAATTAGACATACTCAAACATTGTAATACACATATAACCATTATTTAACCCGTCTAGCATGATTTTAACATGTTAAAACACATTAATTTGCAGAATCAACACATGTAATTTACTGTTCTTGGTGTTTTTGAAAGTTTTGAATACAGAACATGAAAATCAACACTACGGATTCGTTATAACACTGAATCCGTTCATTTGAAGTTTGGTCTCTTCGTTTTAATATGCATAATTATATACATGTATAAAATTTATGATATAATATATGTTTGACGTATTAAATTTGCGAGTAAGGGCCATATGGCCATATTTCCATACTCTGTAATTTTGTAGCAACAATGTACGATGTATTTTCATGAAACTGATGCTATGGAACCATAATATATAGCACAACACGTTATAAAACATCTTATCACATATATAAGCACATAATTATTACTCTTTCCCAATTACATAGGTTTTACAGAACTTGAAAGCCATTTTCTTATAAAACTTAAACAACGTAAATAAAATTTGGTTTAAAGGAATTACCTGTAGTATAGAGTGCATATTAGTGGAGAAACCCTTTTCGGATGCTAATTCAATTACTCAACTCACAATTTCCTCAACAATTTCTCAATTTCTCTCTGAATTTCTTTGCCAGACTTAGAAAATGAAATAATAAGAAGACGTATATAATGACAGAAACTGACGCGCTGTGTTGTCAGTTAACCCAATCATGGGTTAACTGCTACTAACTCCCCATAAGGCTTCGTTTGGTTAACCTTAAATGGCTCAAATTCATTTAATTTAATAAATCTTTTATTCTATAGTTTAATAATTCCATACCCAATTATTAAATAAATCAAATATCTTATTTAATTTAAATAAAATATGATAATTTCTCATAAATTCACATAGTAGTATAATTAGTTTTCTCATTAATTATAAAATAATATTAGGCTTATTAAATATTTCTTTTAATTCAATAAACTCATATAATGACATACTTTGAATAATAAAATTCTCCACATTAATTTAATAAATATAACTCATATAATTAAATTAATCTACCACAATTTTATGAATTAATTAATTAATTCAATAATTAAATCATCGAAAAATATTTATTTAATTCAATAAATATAAAAATTAAATTACAAAAATCTCGTTCGTCACATATTTCCCCCCTTAAAAGGATTTTGTCCCCAGAATCACGACTCAATCAAATCAACCCGTTACATTCTCCCCCCTTAAAAGGATTCTGTCCCCAGAATCGCTTACACATAATTTAAGTAAATAAATGAGGGTAATTCTTCATCATATTCTTTTCGAGTTCCCACGTAGCTTCTTCAGCGTTGTGGTTCCTCCAAATTACCTTAACATATGGTATTACTTTATTTTTGAGAACTTGTTCTTTTCTATCGACAATTTGAACAGGAATTTCTTCGTAAGATAGGGGTTCGTATTCAATTACATGCTTGTAATCAGGTTTGTAGGGTCGTAAACCGAAAAATGGAAAACGATTTGGACATTCTCGAGTGTTGGAGGTAAGGCTACCTCATACGCAACTTCTCTGATTCTTCGCAATACTTCAAAAGGACCAATAAATCTTGGGCTTAATTTCCCTTTCTTTCCAAACCTGATCTTCCCCTTCCAGGGAGAGACCTTCAAGAATACTTAACTACCCGATTCAAACTCAACATTTTTACGATGTGGATCAGCGTATTTCTTCTGTCTATCTTGAGTTGCTACCAGTCTTGTTTAGATCGCTTTGACTATTTCTGCCGTTTGCTGTACTAATTCTGGGCCTAGTAATTGTCTCACGCCAACTTCATCCCAATATAGTGGAGTTCTGCACTTTCTGTCGTATAACGATTTATAAGGCGGCATGCCAATACTAGCGTGGTAACTGTTGTTGTAGCCGAACTCTATAAGCGGTAGGTGATCATCCCAACTTCTTTTAAAGTCTATCACACAGGCTCTTAGCATATCTTCTAATGTCTGAATCATTCTTTCACTCTGCCCATCTGTCTGAGGTTGATATGTCATACTCATTCTCAATTGCGTTCCCATGCATTCCTGTAGACGTTTCCAGAAGTTCGATATAAAGCGCGGATCCCTATCAGAAACAATTGACATCGGAACTCCGTGCCTCGAAACAATCTCTTTCATATATAATCTTGCCAACTGATCTAAGTTGAATTTGATTTTGGTAGGAAGGAAGTGTGCGGATTTCGTCAGTCAGTCAACGATAACCCATACTACATCATAACCTTTCTGAGTTTTTGGAAGACCAACCACGAAGTCCATCATAATATGTTCCCATTTCTATTCTGGAATATCTAAAGGTTGTAGTAACCCACTCGGCCTCTGATGTTCTGCTTTCACTTTCTGACATGTCAGTCACTTGGCAACACATTCTACAACATGTTGTTTCAAATTTGGCCACCAGAAATGTTTTCGAAGATCTTGGTACATCTTAGTACTACCAAGGTGAATCAAATATCGATAACTATGAGCCTCGCTTAAAATGTCTTCCTTAATCTCTGCTACTGGCGGTACCCAAACTCTACTCTCAAATCTCAGTATTCCTTCCTTATCCATTTTGAATCTCGATTCAGTTCCTTCGGATATCTTCTTTTTCACCTTTTTACATTCTTCATCCTGCAATTGAGCCTCCTTAACCTTATCTAGTAAGGTTGTACCATATTGCATCTGAAACAACTTTTCATCAATTTCCATAGGATACTTCACTTCCAATTCTAACTTCTCCATGACCGAAATTAACTCCTTCTGAGCAGTCAACATCATCAATTTCTCCCGACCCTTTCTAATTAAGGCGTCAACAACCACATTTGCTTTACCCAGATGGTATAAAATCTCACAATCATAGTCCTTAATTAACTCCAACCACCTTCTTTGGTGCATATTCAAGTCCTTCTGTGTAAAAATATATTTCAGACTCTTGTGGTCGGTATATATTTCACACTTCTCCCCATAGAGATAGTGCCTCCAGATTTTTAACGCAAAAACCACTGCAGCTAACTCCAAGTTGTGGGTCGGATACCCCTTCTCATAATCCTTCAATTGTCTTGACGCATACGCAATGACTCTGCCATTTTGCATAAGCACACAATCAAGTCCTTTATGCGACGCATCACTAAAAATAACAAAATTTCATGTATCGTCCGAAAGAGACAACACATGTGTTTTACTCAACCTCTTCTTCAATTCTTGAAAGATTTCCTAACACTTGTCCGTCCAAACAAATTTCACAGCTTTTCGAGTCAAATTCGTTAACGGAGTTGCGATCTTGGAAAAGTCTTGAATGAATCTTCTATAATAACCTGCTAACCTGAGAAAAATTCTTACTTCCGACGGCGTTTTCGGCTGATCCTAGTTAATCACAGCTTTGACTTTGGAGGGATCTACCGAAATTTCGTCTTTATCAATCACATGACCTAAAAATTGTACCCGCTCGATCCAAAATTCGCATTTCGAAAACTTGGCATACAACTTCTCTCTTCTCAACGCCTCTAACGTTACCTTCAAATGTTCTTCATATTCTTCCTTGGTGTTCGAATATACCAAAATGTCATCTATAAATACCACTATGAATTTGTCCAAAAATGGCTTGAATACTCCATTCATTAGGCCCATAAATGCTGTAGGAGCATTCGTTAGACCAAATGACATTACCAAAAATTCGTAGTGACCATATCGTGTTCTGAACGCTGTCTTTGGTACATCCTCTGGCTTCACCTTCAGTTGATGATAACCACTCCTCAAGTCTATCTTGGAAAAGTATCTCGCTCCATTCAATTGATCAAACAGGTCGTCGATCCTCGATAATGGATATCTATTCTTAATCGTGACCTTATTCAGTTCTCTATAGTTAATGCAGAGTCGCATCGTCCCGTCCTTTTTCTTCACAAATAACACTGGCGCTCCCCATGGTGATACGCTCGGTTGAATGTACTTCTTGTCCAGTAATTCTTGTAGTTGTACCATCAATTCTTTCATTTCTTCCGGTGCCATTCGGTAAGATGCCTTCAAAATTGGAGTCGTTCCTGGGGCCAAATCGATCACAAATTCAACCTCTCTATCTGGTGTAAGTCCTGGCAAATCGTCCAAAAATATGTCTGCGAAATCCCTCACTACTGGTATCTCCTTTATTTTCGGACTCTCTTTACGATTGTAAACTATGTAAGCTAGATATCCTACATAACCTTGTCTTAACAACTTCCTGGCCTGCATCATCGTCAGACAACCCGCTTGTCCAGGCCACTTGCTACCATAAAACACAACCTTTGACAGAGTCATAAGGTTAATACGCTTCTTCTGGCAATCAATTATCGCCCCATAATTGGATAACCAGTCTATACCCAAGATAACGTCAAATTCTCCAAGTCGAATAGGGATAAGATCTACATTCATGATATTACCCTTAATATCCACTCTATAGTTCTTATGTACGTACTTAATATGGATTATTTCTCTATTCGTAATTTCTATGTTCATGGGGTATTCTAATTCATCCTTAGGCAATTCTATGTTCTTAGTAAAGTCATCGGATATAAAGGAACAAGTAGCACCTGAATCAAATAATACATAAGCATTAACTTTATTGATCGGAATGATACCTGACACCACATCACGAGACTATGTTGAATATCCTAGCGGTCGGTCGGTTGGTTGCGGTTGGTCCTGTGATCGTCAGAGCACTTCCACCGTTGTTTCCCCTATTTCCTCTTGATCCTGCCCCTCCAGAACCCTTCTTAGGACATTCCCTTGCAAGATGATCATTTGAGCCACAAATGAAACATGCACCCTTTTTTGGGTTAGGACAGTTAGGTGCTATATGGCCTTCCTGACCACAATTGTAGCACACTCATTTTCCCTTCATTCAACTCCTAGGTGAGCTTTCCCGAAGGTCGGGCACGCTTCGATTCTCTTTTTTATGACCTCCTTACTGATTTCCAGCTGACGAATTGTCAGACCACCTTCTCTTCTGATTATTACTACCTCCCATGTTACTACCACTGGCCTTGTTAACTCCTTCATTTTCATTCTTCTTCTTCTTCTGATCCTGATTATATTTGGTAACTGCATCGCTTCCCTCTTCAGCGAGTATGGCTTTCTCCAGAACCCCAACGAATGTCTTCATCTGAAACATCGACACTTTACTATACAACCAAGGCTTCAGTCCTTGTTCAAACCTTTTTGCTTTTCTCTCATCCGTGTGCACTTGATAGGTGGTGAACCTTGCCAACTCATTGAATTTAGCCACATAATCTGGTACATACATATTCCCCTATTTCAACTCTAGAAACTGGACCTCCATTTGGTTCTACGAGCTGGTTGGGAATTACATCTCGAAAAACATTTCCTTGAACCTCTCCCAGGTAATCATACCTTATCCTCCACGGACCTTATTTGCTTGCCACCAATAATTGGCTTTAGATTTCAGCATAAACGTTGTGAAAGCGGTCTTCTGATCCTCCCTGACTCTAGCAACATCAAAAACCTTCTCCATCTCCATAACCCAAGTCTGAGCTTCGATCGAGTTCATGGAGCCTTTAAACTCTGGCGGTCCCACCGCCTTAAAATCATTGAACGTCGTATTCAGCGGAGCTTAAGGTTGATTATTCATCGCTCCAGATAGTAAGTTCACCAATTGTTGAACGGGGTTAGAATTGGCGTTGTTGTTGTTGTTATTATTCATCGGTTCTTCTTGAGCTTGTTGACGGTGTTGTCTTCTTCTTGGCGGCATATTTTTGTTAAAATATATGCTTATTAGATCTCTTTTAAATTCTCCAAATAGTTAAGGCTTAACTCAACAATTTAACATAATCATTTATCACATTATTTTAAACAATTTGATATATTTATTCAAATCAAAAGTTTGAACATCAAACGATAGCATCACTGCTATTTACATCAACTATCCCAAGATAAAGAATCTACATGATTTAAAACATTAAAATATTCCTTTGTTCATAAACACATCGAATTTACATCTAAATACTAGATAAGTTTTTTCACATAATTAAACAAATCATATCACTGCCTATTAAGGCGCTGAATAGCCTTGCTACGTTCCTCTTCCATGATGCGGGACATTGTCCGGCGATCTAGCATATACGATGGTAGTCCTTCGAACTGGATTGGGTATCTCATAACTCAATCTTGGGCTTCATCCATTGCATTTTGAAGTGTAGTGTACGTCTCCCCAAGCTTAGCCTTCTTCGCAAGACCATCCTCTTCTGCAAGATCAGCACGACGTGACTCTCTTATCCAGCCCTCCTCTGCTATGGTCAGCCTTTCTGAGCTCTCTTTCAGTTCCTTCTTCAACTTCTCTATTTCTTTAAACATCTCCTCAGTTTGACCCTTCTCCTGAACCAAATCCCACTCCACGTTTCCTAGACGTGTGTGAAGAGTCACAACTTCCCTATCCTTCTGTTCGATGGTAATCTGCTGAATAATAGCCTGCTCAGTCAGATCCTGGACAGTCTCATGTAACTCAAATTTACGGTCATATAACTCGTCATACATCTCAGCATCAATGGAGTTCGGTGGGAACTCCTCTTCTTCCTCTTCCTCTTTAGGATCCTCCTCTGGATCAGTCTGAGGCTCGTGCTCCTGACCAACAACAGTGATCAATGGAGATGGCTCTCTCTGTACCAACTGCTCCCTAACGACATGAATGTCTCGGGGCTCCTCCTTTGTAGGTACTCGGGGTTCCTCCTCCCCAGCTCGACTAGCTCCTCCAACATCCGACATCCTGACAACACAGTTTCAAGTTTTAGTTACTAAGTCATACTAGTGAGCACATAATTTAGCACATAAACACATAAAGTATTTTATTATCTTTAATGAATTAAGAAATTCATTTCTTAGAACTCGATAAGATTTTTCCATCACTATGTTATTTTTATAATGCTACTACCTAAGGTTGTTCCCCCACCTAAGGTTCATAATCAACAGCTCTGATACCAACCTGTGACACCCCTAAATCCGGGTAATTAAATTCTCCACATGATTTGGTGTTCACTATACAAACATCATATGTCTATCTACCCATAATAAATGAAAGCATTAATAGATAGAAATAAATCCTCTCCTTAAGGAGTTACATCATTACAATACATAAATCTCCGGTCATACTAACCTTAAATCTTAACTGCAGAAACATAAACAATTAATCATCTTACACATCATTAACATAAGTCTAAAACAGAAATACATCATCACATAAAACAACAAGTCATCATCACTTGTTAATCTTGCCCTTGCCTTTGCTAGTAGAAGGCTCGTTGGACCTTTCGTTCTCAACTGCAATGTTATTATTACACAAGAATGAGCACAATTGCCCACAAGTATAATAATATAACAATAGAATAATAACATGCGATTGAATCAATGACTTCTAAAATAAGAAAACTTGGCTTTGAATCTAGAATGAATAACAAGAATTCAAAAGATTTCTGAGGGTCATAAGACCTTGAACTATGTCCTAGGTTATACTTGAAACCTTTAACAGTCGTAAAACTATGGACTCTTTTACTGCGTACTAGGGGATCAACCCTTAGTACCATCATCAGCACAATATCTTAACGCTTAACGCATAAGAAATCCCTATACGTGGTTGTTCATCTCGATTTGACATTAGAGTCCGCACTTTTGAAGGAAGTTTGGTTTGGATAAATCAATAAGAGTTCTGAAATTTAGAACGTTCATCAACTATGGACTAATCGAATCAAATAAGTTCGCTAGTCTAACAAGGTTCAACAATAAATGATATTTAAATTGAATAACAATCTCAAGAGGTATACAATTGGACAAGTATTGTATAACAAAATCTTACTTTGAAAAGATAATTAATCTTTAATATAACAAATTGAACTTGATCTAATAATAACGAGAATTTTCTCGAGGTAATTTATAAACTTGAATAATGAGAACAAGTAGGGTTAGGAAACTTGCCTCGTGCGTAGATTACACACTAAATATACACGTTCTTCGATTTAATCCTACATATCATTTCCATTCACAACTCTAGTTAATTATAATGTAACTAGTCATCATAAGTTCATACTTTTATCTAAACTTTGGTTATGACTATACTTAGTTAAATTACCACACTTATTGTCACATAATATACACTTCACGAATAATAAGTTAACTATGCGTTTAATAATTCAATTCACACGTAAAGGCGTTATTGACATTTTAAGAATCTATTTTAACATCTCATTATACTTCTAACATATTTTTATGTTCATTAGATTTGGTTAATATCACATTCATGGACTTGAACACTTTAAAAAATTTCATTTTTGGACATTACGGAGAGTGGCGCTTATGGCCATTGATAGGCTTATTCTCGGCCCACAGCGATGCAGGTGGCTACTGCGACTGACTCTTGGCTGACTGCGACATGGGTATTAAGGCGTGGTGAGATCTCATGGCATTGCACATGAAAATAATAATAGTTCGCAATTCAGTAAAATTGCGAAAACATGCCAATACCTCTAATTAATTTATCCCTACACGAAATTAGACATACTCAAACATTGTAATACACATATAACCATTATTTAACCCGTCTAGCATGATTTTAACATGTTAAAACACATTAATTTGCAGAATCAACACATGTAATTTACTGTTCTTGGTGTTTTTGAAAGTTTTGAATACAGAACATGAAAATCAACACTACGGATTCGTTATAACACTGAATCCGTTCATTTGAAGTTTGGTCTCTTCGTTTTAATATGCATAATTATATACATGTATAAAATTTATGATATAATATATGTTTGACGTATTAAATTTGCGAGTAAGGGCCATATGGCCATATTTCCATACTCTGTAATTTTGTAGCAACAATGTACGATGTATTTTCATGAAACTGATGCTATGGAACCATAATATATAGCACAACACGTTATAAAACATCTTATCACATATATAAGCACATAATTATTACTCTTTCCCAATTACATAGGTTTTACAGAACTTGAAAGCCATTTTCTTATAAAACTTAAACAACGTAAATAAAATTTGGTTTAAAGGAATTACCCAGAGTATAGAGTGCATATTAGTGGAGAAACCCTTTTCAGATGCTAATTCAATTACTCAACTCACAATTTCCTCAACAATTTCTCAATTTCTCTCTGAATTTCTTTGCTAGACTTAGAAAATGAAATAATAAGAAGACGTATATAATGACAGAAACTGACGCGCTGTGTTGTCAGTTAACCCAATCATGGGTTAACTGCTACTAACTCCCCATAGGGCTTCGTTTGGTTAACCTTAAATGGCTCAAATTCATTTAATTTAATAAATCTTTTATTCTATAGTTTAATAATTCCATACCCAATTATTAAATAAATCAAATATCTTATTTAATTTAAATAAAATATGATAATTTCTCATAAATTCACATAGTCGTATAATTAGTTTTCTCATTAATTATAAAATAATATTAGGCTTATTAAATATTTTTTTAATTCAATAAACTCATATAATGACATACTTTGAATAATAAAATTCTCCACATTAATTTAATAAATATAACTCATATAATTAAATTAATCTACTACAATTTTATGAATTAATTAATTAATTCAATAATTAAATCATCGAAAAATATTTATTTAATTCAATAAATATAAAAATTAAATTACAAAAATCTCGTTATTCACATATTTCCCCCCTTAAAGGATTTTGTCCCCAGTAATCACGACTCAATCAAATCAACCTGTTACATTCTCCCCCCTTAAAGGATTCTCGTCCCCGAATCGCCATACATAATTTAAGTAAATAAATGAGGTAATTCTTCATCATATTCTTTTTGAGTTCCCACGTAGCTTCTTCAAATTGTGGTTCCTCCAAATTACCTTAACATATGGTATTACTTTATTTTTGAGAACTTGTTCTTTTCTATCGACAATTTGAACAGGAATTTCTTCGTAAGATAGGGGTTCGTATTCAATTACATGCTTGTAATCAGGTTTGTAGGGTCGTAAACCGAAAAATGGAAAACGATGTGGACATTCTCGAGTGTTGGAGGTAAGGCTACCTCATACGCAACTTCTCTGATTCTTCGCAATACTTCAAAAGGACCAATAAATCTTGGGCTTAATTTCCCTTTCTTTCCGAACCTGATCTTCCCCTTCCAGGGAGAGACCTTCAAGAATACTTAACTATCCGATTCAAACTCAACATTTTTACGATGTGGATCAGCGTATTTCTTCTGTCTATCTTGAGTTGCTACCAGTCTTGTTCAGATCGCTTTGACTATTTCTGCCGTTTGCTGTACTAATTCTGGGCCTAGTAATTGTCTCACGCCAACTTCATCCCAATATAGTGGAGTTCTGCACTTTCTGTCGTATAACGATTTATAAGGCGGCATGCCAATACTAGCGTGGTAACTGTTGTTGTAGCCGAACTCTATGAGCGGTAGGTGATCATCCCAACTTCTTTTAAAGTCTATCACACAGGCTCTTAGCATATCATCTAATGTCTGAATCATTCTTTCACTCTGCCCATCTGTCTGAGGTTGATATGTCGTACTCATTCTCAATTGCGTTCCCATGCATTCCTGTAGACGTTTCCAGAAGTTCGATATAAAGCTGCGGCGCGGGTATTAAGGTGTGGGGCTGGCAAGCGGCATGATGCGGCAAAGAATATGATTGATTCTGCAATTCGCGAAAATTGTAGAACATGGCCAATACCTCAAATTAATTTATTCCTACACGAAATTAGACATACCCAAACACTGTAATACACATATAACCATTATTTAACAATTCTAGCATGATTTTAACATGTTAAAACACATAATTTACAGAATCAACACATGTAATTTATTGTTCTTGGTGATTTTGAAAGTTTTGAATACAGAACATGAAAATCAACACTACGGATTCGTTATAACACCGAATCCGTTCATTTGAAGTTTGGTCTCTTCGTTTTAATATGCATAATTATATACAGGTATAAAATTTATGACACAATATATGTTTGACGTATTAAATTTGCGAGTAAGGGACGTATGGCCATATTTCTATACTCTATAATTTTGTAGCAACAATGTACGACGTATTTTCATGAAACTGATGATATGGAACCATAATATATAGCACAACACATTATAAAACATCTTATCACATATATAAGCACATAATTATTACTCTTTCCCAATTACATAGGTTTTACAAAACTTGAAAGCCATTTTCTTATAAAACTTAAACAACGTAAATAAAATTTGGTTTAAAAGAATTACCCAGAGTATAGAGTGCAGATTAGTGGAGAAACCCTTTTCAGATGCTAATTCAATTACTCAACTCACAATTTCCTCAACAATTTCTTAATTTCTCTCTGAATTTCTTTGCCAGACTTAGAAAATGAAATAATAAGAAGACGTATATAATTACAGAAACTGACGCGCTGTGTGGTCAGTTAACCCAATCATGGGTTAACTGCTACTAACTCCCCATAAGGCTTTGTTTGGTTAACCTTAAATGGCTCAAATTCATATAATTTAATAAATCTTTTATTCTATAGTTTAATAATGTCATACCCAATTATAAAATAAATCAAATATCTTATTTAATTTAATTTAAATAAAATATGATAATTTCTCATAAATTCACATAGTCGTATAATTAATTTTCTCATTAATTATAAAATAATATTAAACTTATTAAATATTTCTTTTAATTCAATAAACTCACATAATGACATACTTTGAATAATAAAATTCTCTACATTAATTTAATAAATATAACTCATATAATTAAATTAATCTACCACAATTTCATCAATTAATTAATTAATCCAATAATTAAATCATCGAACAATATTTATTTAATTCAATAAATATAAAAATTAAATTTCAAAATCTCATTCGTAACATAAAAGTAACTATGAATATTTATATTTAGCTTAATGTTGAGATTTATTTAGTATTTTATTTAGTTTGACAAGAAATTTTGAAAAGAAAATGTGTGTGTGTGTGTATATATATATATATATATATATATATATATATATATATATATATATAGATGGTAGTAAAATTTATGTAATACATAAAAAATATAGCACATGAAGCATGAAAAAAATTTAATAATGACTTATAAGTCAAAAAAAAATTAAAATTTAAGTTATTGTCAAACACTAAATAATAACAAATGACTTATAACTTAGTTTGACCAACTTATAAGTCATTGGCAAACACCCTCTAATTCAAGATATAAAGAGAAATTAATATTTGATTATAAAAAAAATTTACAAGTAAAGAAAAAGGAGAATTTGAAAAAGGGGAGTTAAAAAAGAACTTACACATCATTGGTGCAACTTAATTGGTCTATGCCGGAACCATTGGCGCGACTTAATCGGTGCAGTTTGGTCGATTTTTGGTGCAATTTCGATTCCTTTCCCATCCCTTGTCAAAAAGTATATATGTAAAATAACGAGTTACAAGAAAAATTCATATAAATTATTTTAGAAATTAATTATATATATTTTTAAAATTATAAGCGTGCGAATATGATCATTATAAACTACATCCAATTAACTACAAACTTTAATTTTTGTAAATTAGAAAATATATCTATTATGTGCTCAATTTTAATTTCAAAAGTTATAACTTTAAAAAAAAATAAAACTACGCATTTATTTTGAGATGGACGGAGTGAAACATTTCACTATATAAAATTGTGTCCAAATAAATTAAAAATTTTAAATGAAAAATGATGTGTTTTGGGGAAAAAAAGAGAGGCATGCTTATTGGATTTGTCTTAATTTTGGGCAAAAATTTACTAGTCGTTGCAAAAAAAATGTATTAAATACGCAATGAAAAAAAATTGTTGCCAATGAATGTGGCCTATATTAGGCAACAAAATATAGCAACAAAAAAGTTTTTATTTACTGAAGCGATGAGGAGAAATCTCGCCAACAAAAAAAAGAAAATAAAGTGTTTTTTTTTTCCATGACGATTTGGCAAAACAATTTTTGCAACGACTTATGAATTTCGTTACGAAAAATGAAAGTCTTCCATAAACTACAACGAATGACAAATTTCGTTGCTAAACATGCATTTTTGGCAAAAGCTTTATAAGTTGTTGTCCGAAAAATTGTTGCCAAATGTCAAATTTTTGTGTGATTCTTACTACTTCTTAGCATACATGGTCTACCAATCAACACTTCTATATCAACCTACAATTGAAGAGATGGAAGATTAATAGTCTAGGATCATTACCTTTGAAGTTCACTTGGTTCTTCCTTCTTTTCTACTTAGATTGTCAAAGTCTAGCTTTTCTAACTTTTTCTCTCTAACAAATAAGCACTTAAATGTTTGTTGGTGGAATAACTAGTAACAAATGATCTAGCAAGTCTCATATTTATAGAATTTCCAAAGTTAGGGTAGTTAAGTCATTAAACCATCCCATCTCCTTAATTTCGCCTCCTTAATCACCTCCTTACTATTCCTTACTTAGCCATCAAGTTTACTTGGTCATCATATAGCTTATCCTTTGCTTGGCCACCAAAAGCACCCATGTGATCATGGGGCCCACATGGGTTGCCCCATGGGTCATCTTTACCCATTGGATCGATCCATGGATCCGGTTCTTAATTTGGGCTTTTAGTTTAATTAAATTAACTTATACTTTGGACTTGCATTAACAAACATTTGGGTCTTGAAATTTAATAAGCATTGGGCTTTATCATAATTTCAATTGGACTTTACAACTTCCTCCACAATCCAACAAGTCCATTACATATGGCTTAAAGCCTTATAATGTATAATCTACGTATTATTTTGGTCTACTAACTTATATACTCGTTCATAATATATGACATACCATCATTCATACATACTCATATAATATCTCGTATTATACTCGTATTCAATACCTCGTACAATACTCACGTATACGATCATTGTTTACTCGTTAACGCTTTACTTTCCCTAACGTTCTCGGATTAAGTCCGCAGGCGAAAAAACTGCGTTTGCCATACGTGAATTATTATTACATAAACCATCTTCCCTTGATATTCTATTATTACGTTTTTCTCGGAAGTTCAAAAATAATTCCCGAGCAGAAATGTGTGAATAGTATTTTTCGGAAAATTTCTCAGAAATCTTTTTTTTTCGTCTTGGAAATTCAAACACTTTAATTCCTTCACGTAGCACAAATACTATGACGTTCTGACATATCTAGGTTATAGAATGTCATTCATCTTGCTAACACGTAATAATAACATATAATATAATTTTATTCATTATTTAATTAAATAAAATTATTTTACAATAAACCCGAATTTCTCGGTCGTTATAGAGAACTTGAGCTTCAACCCTTTTTAATTGTAATTCACATAGAGATATAGTGGGTTAGTTTGTAATGCCCCGAAATCTGGTCTATCTTCACACCGGGATTCCGTAAGTCATGGTTCCATCTTCTTCTAAACATACATCATTATATAACTAAATATAATAACATACATTCTCAAATCTCAGGTTCTAATATCTTATAACCTCGTTCATTACAAATAATGATAATTACATTATTCTTTACATCTTACGAGAGTGATTTTCATCCGCTACCAATGATACATAACAATTCATTAACTATTCTTCATTACAAGTCTTGGCTTGATCTTCATGCTCATTCATATACTGAATGACACTTCTTCTAGATACCGATCTGCTTGATCTTTATAGGATCCTTAAGTCCTTTTACTCATACGCTGAAAATGTTTTTCATTTAAAGCAAGTGTGAGAATTCAATTGCTCAGCAAGTCATAGCAGTTGAATAAACAATTTCAAGAATTTAAACATTCTTTTAAGACTTCAATAATCGAACAAAGGTTATGAAGCAGCTTGAATAATAGGAATAAACTTTGATTCCTATCATTTTAAAACATTAGTCACATTCACTTTGAAATACTTTCATTCTTCTATCTTTTTCATACACATCTTGTCCGGCTATAATCATTAGCACAAACTTAACAATAACGGTTCATGTATAAACAGAACATTTTTATATTGAACAATTCAATCATAGAATAGTTCATCTCATAGAAACACCAAAATGTTAAAATTGTGGCACAAGGCCTTATACGTTCTACCACCTTGTACAAATATCACACATTTGTACATAGATAAAACTTCCCAAGTTCAACATCTGAGAAGTTTAAGAAACTTTCATTCATTTAAAATATGAATGAAGTTAGAAAACTTGCCTTACACACAGCTATAACTTACAGTTTACACTGAACTGTTCATTGCAAACCCTATATAATACATAAGGAAATAACACAAACACCAATTAGTCATATACTTGATTTACGCATTAG
The DNA here is from genome assembly GCA_020205605.1 of Panax ginseng. Lineage (NCBI taxonomy): Eukaryota > Viridiplantae > Streptophyta > Magnoliopsida > Apiales > Araliaceae > Panax > Panax ginseng. Next base: position 80,865,888 of record CM035140.1, on the reverse strand, counting down.
TTTAAGCTTAACTTTACTTCTTAGGGTTCGCGTTCTTGCAATCTAAGTTTACACGACCTACTTTCTTTACCGGTTTACGACTTTATGACATACGGAGATGTTTTACTCGTACGATCATCATCTTTGATGATTTACATTCTTATCTTCTACTTATAACCTTTCTAGGAATTAGCAAACATCGAATCTCTACTAATATTCCATATGGTACTCTGAGTGGTTTCCCACAAACAACCAACAAACTAGTTTCCCGTCTCGTCTACGCTGTCTTTCACAGCAAGTTAGATCGGTTCCAGTTTTGTATATACCTCTGCTCTCTGAAGGAATTGTTTAGCTCAACTCCCATATGTCAACCATTAAAGATTACGATTGTACCACAACCTAAACTTATCATAACTTATCCGAACCATTAAAACTATAACGTTCGTTAAGTTGATTTCTTATTCCTTATAGCTTTCTGGAAACTAAATGACATACCTCAAGATTCATTCTTTATCGTCTAAGTCATACAGTCTTTTGTATACTTAGAACGATCATTCAACATTAATTCTACGCATTCATAGCGTTAAGCATTTTATGTTACCTTATTCATATCTTACAACATCCGGTTCATTCGACTCGGAATGTTATCTGTAAGACCCCAAATTATTAATAAATGAAATTTATTTTCCTCTATTTATTATTTTGAAATAGTAAGGGTTGATTTGATTAATGTGGATAGTTATGGGTAAAATACGCAAATATTTCGAATAAGCAAGTGGTTATAAAATATTCATTATTGTCGGGGAATATTCGTACGACGGCGTAGTCTTTTGTGGGCCCCATAATGGAAAGCGATTGGATGAAGAAAACGACAAATATAAGTTGTTTATAAATAACGACGTAGTTATTACCGTTAATACTGTTGGAATACCCGGTGGTTAAAACACACTAATACGCATTGTTGAACAGTAGCACACGGTATTGTACCAATTATTGATTCTTACGTAAGAAGGCACTACTCAATAATTGTTACAGTAATTACTATTTAGTATTTTATTTTATTGATTCAATAATTGTTGCATTGATATTTTATATTACTGTTGTTTCAATAAATTGTCACTACACAGTATTTTTTTCATTATCTATAATAATTCATATTATCTGAATAATATTATTAGAAAACATTATTGGCAATGTCTAGAAAGTTCTGTCTAAGGAGAGGTTTGGTCACCTAATTGCGCGCCAATAATGAGAGATCCTTATTGGAAAGCCCCCTCTTTCCTAGGAACGGGCCTGATTGCCAGTACTGTGATTTTGTAATATTATTTGTGAATAATTAATTATTGATTTATATGATGAGGAAAATATTGATTTTATGTGGATATAGATGGAGAAAATTTTTTAATGTGACAATTGTTGAAAATTAATATTTTATCTTTTTCTGATAAAATAATTCATTTAAATATATTATTTTAATAATATATTAATTGCAGTGATATTTTTATAATGAATGTGGGATATATGAGTATATGAGGAGGAAGAGTATTTTGTGGCATTAAATGTTTAACACATATTTTGTGTGTTGGTGGACACAATTATTGATCAAAATTTGATTATAGCTTGTAAAATCGTCTGCTTGTGGATTTTATCAATTTTTATTTGGAATTTTGAAAACTTTCTTACGCAAAGTTGTAGAGAATTGAATTTCCTATAAAAACTCGTGGGATTCGAATTTTCTGATCAAAGGGCTATTTATTATGAATTATTGAAGTTCCGAAGCTCCGAAATAATTGATTTTTGGAAGTTTAAAATAATTTAAATAAGAAAAACGTTTTTTGTGTTTGGTGGGCATCTTTAATACATGTCAAGTGGATGAGTTCAGATTCATGGATGTGTAGGAAGATGTGGAAAATAAATAATATTAATTTATTAAATTTTCTACTTTGGTGTCCTAAGCATTTTCCTATAAATAGGGTGCTTAGGTTAGAATTGAAAATCACACCAGAAACTGAAGTTTTCTCTCTCTATATTATCGAGCATATTCTTGTGAGTATTTTGAGTATACTTTGAGTATTGCTATACGGTGGCAGTTCAAGTCATAGCCTAATATCCGGGTTTCAACTAGAAGTATTGTCTTTCGAGGTAAGGGATGTTATTTTATTCGAAAATGATATTATTTCTTCAATATCATTATGCCGAAATATTGGTTGGAAATTTTTATCAAATTTGGAACTTTTTGTGTCGGGGTTACTATTCATGTATACGACACTATTCACATATACGACACTATTCACGAATACGACACTATTCATCGAAAAATGAAAATTTTCTTTTTGTCCAAAATATCTATTATGGATACTAGCTTTGATTGTATCCATGTTTTGATCATTCTTGAATTTTACTCCACTCTGATTACTTATGAAGTATTTTTGAACTTGGATTGTTTAAAATACGAATCCTTAATATTTGTTCTTTTGTTTCACTGGATTCGTTTCCTTTAAAATATTTTTCATCATCCTCAGTCCTAAATGATGATATTACTGAATATCTTTGGCTTGTAGTGTAAAGATAAATGATTTCTTGATGAATATCTTTGGCCCGTAGTGCAAAGATAAACAGGTGTTGAGATGAACATGACCGATCGATTAATATCTTTGGCCGTGTGTGCAAATGATGAACAGTGTTTAGATGAACACGACTTAACTCGATGAATATCTTTGGCTGTAGTGCAAAGATGAATATTTGATTCGAGATATATATTGATTGATGTTACTGAGGATAAAATATCGACGATGAACTTTTAAATTCATATATAGAAGATAGTAGTTTGCATTCTCTACTTAACTCTTCTAATGAATTGTTGTTTCATTGCAGATTGTTGATTTAAAATCGGTTGTCTATTGTATTCTATTAGATTTTTCCTTGTTGAAGACTAAAGATAATTTGTTGTATATTATCTTAGTCATAATATTCTTTACTGGGCTAGTTGAGCTCACCCTTTTCCTTTTTGTTCCATTTTTCTTCTCAGGAGGCGAGAATGTAGCGAGTACTAGTCGGGGTATGGAATGAAGGTTCTAGAGAGATTTGTTTAGTAGCCCTCACCATTTTTTGTAAAATAATGTATCAATAATTATGATGGGGATTTATTTGCGTGTGGATATTGTCTAGATGGCAATATATGTATTTAAACTCACAGTTTATATGTTGTAATAATTAAGTTGTAGTTATTTCTGTACCATGTATTTGGCGACTCAGAATGGGTTGGATGGAATGGACCTATTTTGGGGGCGTCACATTATCCAAGTTATAATTATTAACTCGACTTCTTAACGTTATACGTCATTGTCTTTAATTCAATTTCTTCACCGTTCACAGGTTTAATAATCATTCTTCATTACCTTATGGTCAAACCATACACGGTGTGTAGGTTCTACCCATTTAATATTTGCGTACACTCAACCTTACACCAGCTAAAGTGTTTAACGCTTACACTTCATTCTAACATTCTCTGTCCGACTTACCCTCGAACTTTCATTAATCTTATTACCGTTCGTTACGACTTTCTTGATAATTTCATATCTTACTTACTTCTTTCATCAACGTCTAAGTCATAAAACCAATGTATACTTAGAACGTTCGCCCGACGCGAATATAATTCAGGAGGATCGTTTACGTATTCTGTGTTCACGTTGTCCCTCTCTTAATCTCTTATTCAACCTTTACCCAAGGTTTTACTCACTTTTATTCATTATCCACCACATGAACCCCACGTTCATTATTCTTTCTTAATGTCGAAGCCATACTATTCGTTGTATGCTAAGACTGATCGTTCATCGCAACTACGTTGTGTTTACATTCTTTGTCTTTTAATCCAGTTTAATCTTTCCATTCAACCTTTACTAAAGGTTTAAATCACTTGAATAAGTGTTACATTAGGTGAACTATGTGTTCTTTATCTTTCCTTACATTTCTCCCAGGAGTTGAGTAATTAAAAGCTCTTCCCTAGGTTTTACCTTCACCGTGACTATGCAAGTGTTTGCCTTTGTTATATCTCAAGGCCGCAAAGACGATTTTTTTTAGTAGCTTCTTCCTCGGTATGGCACTGAGGAGCCACTTTCTAAGGCATAACTGGCACTGCGACGCAAATTCTAAAACTCAGAAAAAATTTCAAAGTGTTGAACATGTTTGAGACGCTTACATCACAATCTCATAACTTCTTCATTATAACTAAGAACGAGGTCGTTCCAAAGTCATCTTCATAATCTCGTTACATACTTTAACTTCCTTTGGACAGAACATCATTCTAAATTCGTTAACATGCCATTCAATTGGCTTAGATTCCATCCTTCGTTCGTTTCACGTTATTAACGTTCATCGTTCGTTAGTCCGTAATTCGGTCATCCAAACTCAGAATTCGTTCGTTCTTGAGTCCATGACTCACGTTTTATACATTTTCTTACATTCTTATGAAACCCTACACATTTGGGTTCATTTACATACTTTTTACTTTTCGTTCGTCTTTTACGAATTTTTTGCCATAACTTCGTTATAGCTAAGTTCAATCCGTTCTTCATGAACGTTTCTATCGTTCCTAACCAAACAATAAGTAACTAACTTATACGCGATGGTTTTAAACTTGTCTATCAACAACAAGTTATAACTACAATGGTTTTAAATTTGTCCATCAACAATGTTCTTCGTGTTCTTTGTGTACTTCGTTCGTTCTTCATTTTTAGTCCATACTTTGATTCTGATTTCACTTTTTCTTAGAATTTGGTGTTATAAAACACCATTCCTTACATATTTCACCAAATCATTTATATGATTCATTCGGATCGTTCAAATGCATTACGAAATTCATACTTCCCTAAGAAATTTATAAACTAAACTACTAATTCTTATTTCTTCATTTTCTCATGATTTCAACCATATGAAAAATCATTCGTAAAATCTTTTACTTCTATTATCATTAAGTTATGTTTTTAACATATGAAACTTAAAGAAAACTAACTTAGATGTTAGGTTTTCAATACCTTTCTTCTTTAATCTTCTTCCGTTGGACAAAGTTTGCTCACGACTAGCTTTTCTTCTTCATCTGAACTCTTTCTCTCTCTCTCTCAAGTGTTGGCGATTTTCAAAATCACAAACAAATGAGCTAAGGCTCTCTTTATATAAAAAACCAAGGCTAGGGGTATTTTAGTCATTTGAAAAATTACCTTACTATTCACACCTCCTTACTATTCACGAAGTTTCTCTTAGAAGCTTCGTGGTTCCATCTTTTGGGATTCATCCTGCGATTCTCGGAATCAAAATATTTTTGGATATTTCGTCTTTCCTTTACAGATTACCTTTTACGCATTCTTCGGAACTTTGAAAAACTGAAAAACACTTTTTGATGATAAGCGTCTTTCTTCACGTTTTCCCCTAATGTAGTTAAATGAATGAAAAGTATATAACAATTCTTTTCGTCATTTTTATTTCGTCCGATTTTTGTATGTTTTCCGAAAAAACTATTATCGGCTAATTTAACTTTTCACGACATCTAATTTCGGGTTGTCACATTCTTCCCCCCTTATAAAAATTTCGTCCTCGGAATTTCTTAACACCACACCCATACCTAGATGCTTTATTCCTACAACCTTTAGCAAAGCTTTAATCTCAATTCGTCATTCTCACAAGGATCATCGGTTGACATATTCATCATTACTTAAACCTCACGTCTAACTATGCTTTCAATCTCTTGGGTCATCACATTCACCCATTCTTCACAGAATTTATGTGACGCCCCCAAATCTGGGTATCTTCCAACCTGACATATGGTGCTACACGGTGCTACAGTTCACACATACATTCAATTGAAATGCCTTAAAAGAATGAATATGTCCTATATATCTTCCAAAATAATATTACCATTCCTACATTCTTTATAACCATTACATGTGTTCTTGTCATAATATCAAATAATAACAACATTCAGCCTATACTATTACAAAGATAGCCTATTGGTTTGCCTTGGCCTTCCCTTTATCTTGACCGGAACCTTCCGTTCGTTCGGTCTTAGCTGCATTCATATGGTTCAAGCAAGAGTGAGCATAACTAGCTCAGCAAGTATGACAACTTCACTTAAACAACAGGCTTAAATCATATAAATCGTATATCTTTAATATCTGAAACAATGGTTATGAAGTACTATCGATAATTCAAAATAGCACTTCTCTTTTCTTAAAATGTTTCACAATGAACAATATTCAGTAAAACATCAATTTTGGTCCAAGACCTTGAGCATTTCATTCTTTCTTTGAAAAGGATAACCCGACACCAAGTTCGTAAGTCCGACATATCTTACGAGTACGTCTAGGTGATCAGTCTATAGTACTTTATGTTGTACAACACAACTTTCTTTAAACGTATGTACGTTTAAGGTTTGGCAACCTCACGTGCATGTCTTTTGACGACAAAACATTTATTTATGCATACTCAGTCTTTCTTTGAAATCAATACCAAAATAGTTTGGCAAAAGATAGCAACATTTATAATACTTTGATAGATTATAGAGAAATCCATAAAACATCTTAAGTCTAGCCGAATGAATTGGCTTTGACCTCATTATACGTCAATTTATGCATAAGATACATGAATTACAACGCTTGTCCAAAAGAATATAGACAAGGGTCGAATAATTGCCTTTAGCGTCTTATCGTTAATACAAATTTCCTTTGTGTCTTTAAGGATTCTACAATACATGATCACATAACATACCATATTAGGTCATAAAGAATCATGTAAGGTCACTACTATATCTTACCTTTCTTCTCAATCTAATCATGCTTTAGATTTTTTATCATTGTTATGGTTAATCATCTTACATTGTTCTTATGTTTACGTAATCGTTCATCAACCTTTAGTTGTCATCCTTACAATTATTATCATCCCTAAGGATGTTACATTAAGTTCATTAAGTTATAATGTACCTTTACTTACTTTCTACATTCATTTCCTTATTCCTTAGGTTTATAAGCATTCTTCTCTGTCTCTTCTCTGTTAGCATCATGGCGCCCAACTTCCTATATAGAGCTCATGGCTGCAGCATTACTCTTCAAGAGGGTGATGCCCTCTTGGTGTCATGCACCAAACCCCTTGCTATGGGCGCGCTGCGACGCCACTCTACAATACCTATGTTAGGACTCATTTTGTGACGCCTTGAGTCTCTTCACTAACCTGTCGTCTTGCATGCGCCACTCTTCAGTGGGTGATGGTCAAGCTTGGTGCTGTAGCGCCAAAGACAATGCTATGGGAGGCGCTACGGCGCTGGCCTAAGCCTCATAAAAGTTTTGACAGAAAATATCTTATGTGACATTCCCGGCCTCATAACTTATTCGTTATAAGTCCGAATTGGCTCGTTCAAAAGCCAATAGCTCAGAAATCACATGCTCTATGATTTCATTAGAAAATATTTCATTTTTGAATATTTTAACTCAAAATTCACCGATTAGATCGTTATTGAATGTTCGTTAAACGTTCGAAAATGTTCAAAGCTCGTTTCTCCGTTCTAAGTCGGAATTTGGTCATTTTTGAGTCTGCAACTCTAGAATGCCAATTGAGACTAATCTCCATCAAAAGCCAATGTTTCCCAGCTCAATGCTAACTTTTGACTTTCATTCCGAGAATTTAACGGTTTCGACGATTATCGTCTAATCTCGTATATTTTGTCATAACTTCGTTACTTGAGATTTTTACATCGATTAAAATGGATTCATTCTATCATTCTAACATCCTAACGAAACATATTTTATCAAATCATTTATATGACAAATTCTTACAAGTTCTTAATGAGTCCAAGTACTTATAAAAGTATGATTTCCTTACACATACCTTATTAAGGTTTAAGTCCATTGATTAGCCATTCTTATCACTTCTTATCATACATGCTCCAGAAATCCACACTTCTCTTTCAAACTACTATTGAAGAGATGGAAGATTAATGGTCTAGGATTCTTACCCTTGAATTTCAACTTGGTTCTTCTTCTTTAATTATGAAAACTTTAGCTTTTTCTCAATTTTCTATCTAATGTATAAACGTTAAGGTTTTGTTGGTGAAATGAACAAGGAAAAATAAACCACCAAGCTCTCTTATTTATATAATGTACCAAGTGAGGGCATAAAGGTCTTTTAGGACATCCACCTCCTTAGTCACCTCCTTACTATTAATGTCTTGGTCATCACACAACTTATCCTTTGTTTTCTCTCCACCCTTGGTCAACTATGACTCACCTATGGGGCTTACATAGGTTGCCCTATGGGTTTTCTTACCCTTTGACCCGTTGGTTCGATCCACGGATCCGGTTCTTAGTTTGGGCTTTAGGTTTAAATAATTTGGGACTAAAGTTGGGCTTGCATTTCATTTCATTGGGCCCTAATATCTTTCTAATTGGGCTTGCAACATTCCTACACAAATCTTACAAATACAATGCAATAGGATTTAAACGTTTAACGTAAAATCCTCGTATCCATTACGTATACTAGTTCGTATAATCTTTTATCATATATGATATGCTACCTTTCATATCTACTCGTATAATACTTCGTATCATACTCGTATTCATTGCTTCGTATAATACTCGCTATTATACGATCATCATTTATTCAAATCCTTATGTTCCTTAACATTCTCAAATTTAGTACACAGGTGAAAACCTGCGTTAGCCATACTGGAATTATTATTACATAATCCATCCTCCCTTATTATTCTATCATTACGTATTTCTCGGAAGTTCAAAAATAATTCCCGAGCAGAAATCAGTGAAGAGTGTTTTTCGAAAAATTTCTCGAAAAGCTTTTATTTTCATCTTGGAAATTCAAACACTTTAATTCCATCATTTAGCCATAATACTACGATATTCCAACATAATTAGGTTATAGAACAACCTTCATCTTACTAACATATAATATAATTTTATTTATTATTTAATCAAATAAAATTATTTTACAATTAATCCAAATTTCTCTGTCATTACAATTTCATCCTCGAAATTTTAACATAATGTAACACCCCGAAATCCGGACTATCTTCACACCTGGATTCCGTACGTCACGATTCCATCTTCTTCTAAACATACATCATTATATAGTTAAATATAACAACAAACATTCTCAAATCCCAGATTCTATTACCTTATAACCTCGTTCATTACAATAATGATAATTACATTATTCTTTAAATCTTACAAGAGTGACTTTTATCCGCCACCAAGGATACATAACAGTTCACTAAACTATTCTATAGTTCAATTAGACTATTCTACATTACAAGTCTTTGCTTGATCTTCACGCTCATTCATATACTGAATGGCACTTCGTTTGGATACCGGTCAACTTGATCTTTACGGGATCCTTAAGTACTTTCTAACATCGTTCGCTGAAAATGTTTTTATTTAAAGCAAGTGTGAGCATTCAATTGCTCATCAAGTCATAGCAGTTGAACAAACAACTTCAACAATTTAAACATTCTTTTAAGACTTCCATAACCGAACAAAGGTTATGAAGCAGCTTGAATAATAGGAATAATCCTAATTCCTATCATTTTAAAACATTAGTCACATTTAATTTCAAATACTTTCTTTCTTCTACCTTCTCCATACACATCCTGTCTGGCAAGAATCATTAGTACATACTTAACAATAATGGTTCATGTATAAACAGAACATACTCATATTGAACAATTAAATCACAAAACAGTTCATCTCATAGAAACACCGAAATGTTCAAATTGTGGCTCAAGGCCTCATATATACTATCACCTTGTACATATATCGTACACATGCATATAGACAAAACTTTTCATGTTCAACATCTGAGAAGTTCAAGAAACTAGCATTCATATAAAATGAATGAAGTTAGGAAACTTGCCTTACGCACAGCTACAACATATGCTGAATTGCTCATTCCAATCCATATATAACACATAAAGAAATATCATATACACCAATTAGTCATATACTTGACTTACGCATTGGTTTACTTAACTTTACTTCTTAGGGTTCACGTTCTTACAATCTAAATTTACACAACTAACTTTCTTTACTGGTTTACGACTTCATGAAATACGGAGATGTCTTTCTCATACGATCATCATCTTTCATGATTTACATTCTTATCTTCTTCTTATAACCTTTCTAGGACTCATCACACATCGTCTCTCTACTAGTAGTCCATATGGTACTCTGAGTGATTTCCCATAAACAACCAACAAACAAGTTCCTGTCTCATCTACACTGTCTTTCATAGTGAGTTAGATCGGTCGCTAGTTTCGTATATACCTCTGCTCTCTAAAGGAATTATTTAGCCCAGCTCCCATATGTCAACAATCAAATATTACGATTGTACCACAACCTAACTTTATCTTAACCTATCTGAACCATTAAACTATAATGTTCATTAAGTTAATTTCTTATTCTTTATGGCTTTTTGGCAACTAAATGTCCTACCTCAGGATTCATTCTTTATCGTTTAAGTCATATAGTCTGTTGTATACTCAGAACGATCATTCAACATTAATTATACGCACTTATAGCGTTAAGCATTTTACGTTACCTTACTCATACCTTACAACGTCCATTTTGTTATGACTTTCTCGATAATTTATATCCTATTTACTACCTTCATCAATGTCTAAGTCATACAACCATTGTACACTTAGAACGTTTGTCTGACGTGAATACGATTCACGAGGATCACTTACGTATTCAACGTTCACATTATTCATCTCTTAATCTTTCGCTCAACCTTTTCTCAAGGTTTTAACCGCTTTCAATCGTTATCCATCCCATGAACCCCATGTTCATTATTCTTTCTTAATGTTGAAGCCATACAGTTCGTTATATGTTAAGATCGATCGTTCATCGCAATTGCGTTGCATTCATAGCGTCGATACGCTTTACACTTAACCTCTCATTACGACATCCTAACATCCAAATGTTATATATCATCTTCGTCACTCAACATCTAAGGAATCACAATCAAAGAAATCCCACACGTCTGTTCTATCGCAACTACGGTCCCCGGATATCGGTTATATAATCTTGCGCTTACATTCTTTGCCTATTAATTCTATTAAATATTTTTGTTCAACCTTTACTAAAGGTTTAAATCACTTGTGTAAGTGTTATTTTATGTGAACTAAATGTTCTTTATCTCTCTGTACACTTCCCCCAGGAATTGAGCAATAAAAAGCTCATTTTTGGGCCTTGCCCTGCACCAACGCTGCGGCACCGGTTCCCTTCTTCTTCCTCGCGCTATGTCACCACTCAATAGTAGCTGATGGCCCGGGTTGGCACTGCGGCACTTCCTCCCAAGGCTGGCCCATGCGTTAAGGCCTTGAGCTTAGAATTTCCAAATTTTTTTCTAAGTCTTTGAAATTGCTTGAGACGCTTACTTCATGATCTCATAACTTCTTCATTATAGCTCAGAGCGAGGTCATTCCAAAGCCATTATCTTACTTATCTTACGTACTTCAACTCCCCTCAGACAGAAATTTATTTTGTATCCATTAACATGCCATACAATTGGCTTAAATTTCATTACTCGCTCGTTTTACGTTATTAACGTTCTTCGTCCGTTCATCCATAATTCGGTTATCCGAAATCGAAACTCATTCATTCTTGAGTCCACGACCCATGTTTTCTACATTCTCTTACATTCTTGTGAAACCCTACACACTCGGGTTCATCTACATACTTTCTATTTCTCATTCGTCTTTTACAAAAATTTTGTCATAACTTCGTTATAGCTAAGTTTAATCCATTCTTCATGAACGTTTCTACCGTTCCTAACTAAGCAATAAGTAACTAACTTATACATGATGGTTTTAAATTTGTCCATCAACAACGTTCTTCGTATGTTCTTCGCGTTCTTCGCTCGTTCTTCATTTTTAATTGATATTTTCATTATGATTTCATTTTTCCTTGGAATTTGATGTTATAAAACACCATTCCTTACTAATATCACCGAATCGTTCATATGATACATTTGGATCGTTCAAATTAATTACGAATCTTATACTTCCTTAAGAAATTTATAAACTAAACTTCTAATTCGTATTTCTTCTTTTCTTCATGATTTCAACCATATGAAATCATTATTAACATCTTTTACTTCTTATTCTCATTAGGCTATGTTTTAACATAGAAAACTTAAAAAAAATTATTTAGACGTTAGGTTTCAGATTACCTTTCTTCTTTAATATTCCTCCGTTGGACAAAGCGTGCACTCATGCTAGCTTTTCCTCTTCCTTTCTCATCTCACCTGACCTCTCTCTCTCTCTCTCCCAAGTGTTGGTGAAATTTTCATTAGCCAACAAATGAGCTTAAGCTCTCCTTTTATAGATTTTCAAGGCTAGGGGAAAAATAGTCATTTCGCCCCAAACCTCCTTACTATTCACACCACCTTACTCCACCTCCTTACTATTCACGAAGCTTCCCTTGGAAGCTTCTTGCTTCCGTCTTGCGGAATTCGTCCGACAGTTCGAAAAACTTTGATTCTCGGAATCTAAATATTTTTGGATATTTCGTCTTTCCTTTATAGTCTAACTTTTATGAATTCTTCGGGAGTCCAAAAAATTGAAAAACACTTTTTGACGATAAGCGTTTTCCTTCACGTTTTCCCCTAATGTAGTTAAACGAATGAAAAGTACATAACAATACTTTTCATCATTTTTATTTCGTCCGATTTCAGCACGTTTTTTGAAAAAAACTTTTATCGGCTTACTTAATTTTTCACGATATATTATCTTCAAATCTTTCGACGGAATGTCATTTCGACATACCGAACTCTCAGAAAGGCTTATATTATTCAAACCCTAACCCTTAGGTTTCATCAGGTGAATAGTGCTTAATTCGTCTTTTTCCCTGGAAATATTTTTGTTCCCGGAAAAATTTTATTTTTGGCTTAAAAATTCTTATTTATTCAGTCTAACTCGTAGTCAGAATCCTCCCGACTTATAATCATCCTAGGTTCTAGAATGATTAATAAACATATAGCACATAATAGTATTAATAAAATTCATTTTATTAATAACTAATTCTTTAACTTAAATTCTGGACAATTCGATTTTACTCGGGTTGTCACACATACCCTTTTTCTCAAATTCTCTTCAAAGAAGTTCTTATCTTTCAAACATTTCCTAACCTTCATAACTTATCAAGAATCATGAAGTAGAATGAATAACGAGGAGCATAAAAATTCCTTTAAAACATTTCATACTTTTGCTGAGGGGTCAAATCGACCATGAACTCTTACTAAGTTTAACAACATTTCACCGTAAACCCTTCTATCACGGTCACTTTACAATCACCAAGAAGGTAAACTACCTCTTCCATACGTAGGCGATCAACCCATCGTATAACCCCATTTCGGGGTATGTTCACCTCAGACTTAATCATTAGATTCCGAAGCAAAACAATTTGGCATGGCATAACTTCTTCAAAGAAAGCTCGATTTTCTTTTAAATATGACATACCATTTGTCTAGCCAAATCAAATAGCTTAGACCATACCAATAAATTGGACATCAACTTGAAACATTCGTCTAGTCAAATCAATTGACATCGACTACTTCTTTAAATTCTTTCACAATACATCAAAATATTTTATGACGTCATGATACTGTACTTTTCACAGTACGTTGAGGACTTCGTCAGTTTATGACTTCGTCATTATATATCATATCATAGCGGGTTATTGATCCTAAGATCACATTCAACACCAGGTTGAATTCCATTAATAACTCCATCCTTTTACCATCTTTACATCAAATGCATTGATGATATAAAATTCATTTTGATATGTAAAATCAATTTCTGTCTAGCCAAAACAATTAGCATAGACATACCATGAATAGTTCTTTTAACGCCCCGATACCGTTGTAATGCCCCAAAATTTGGTCTATTTTCACACCCGTACGTCACTATTCCATCTCCTTCCAAACATACATCATTATATAATAACATACATTCTCAAATCCCAGGTTCTAATACCTTATAACCTCGTTCATTACAAATAATGATAATTACATTATTCTTTACATCTTACAAGAGTGACTTTTATCCGCCACCAAGGATACATAACCATTCATTAAAGTAGTCTATAGTTTAATTAAACTATTCCATATTACAAGTCTTGGCTTGATCTTCACGCTTCGTTCATATCTTTGAATGGCACTTCTTACGGATCTTAGATCAACTTTGTAACTCCCGAGAAAATCACATCTTTATGTGAATTAAATTTTATTTGATTATGTGAATTAAATGAATTTAATTGATTATTTATGTGAGTAAGATGTTTGAAGGTCGTTCTATGACCTAGATTGTGCGGATGTGGTTAGTATTCTGGCTATGTGCTAGGATTAATTGTTTTGAATTTCCAAGACGAAAATAAAGGGTTTTTGAGAAATTTTTGTAAAAACACTATTCATCCGTTTCTGCTCAGAGATTAAGTTTGAATTTCTGAGAAACGCGTAATGATAGAATACGAAGACGTGATGGAATATTCAATAATATTTCAGTTATGGCAAACGATGTTTTTGCCTGCAGACTTAAAACCTAAGGGTTGGGAAATGTGAGTTCCGAGAATTTAATAGCTAACATATAATGCTTAGGGTTATTATCGTGAGAGAATACGAGTATGATACTAGTTATTATACTGGTATAGTATGAAGATTATTATGACGTATAATCATGAATATCATACGAACTATATACGAAGAGAATACAAGAATTGAACGCGTAGAATACGATTAGTTCTTAATGGACTTTGAGTTATGGACTTTGCATAATCCAATTAGACTTGGAGTATGCTAAGCCCAAGGTGTATAAAAATAAAGCCCAAGTTAGGCCCGATATGGATTAATGCTAAGGCCCAAACCAAGAGAATAAATCGCAGATCGAACCGATGGGTCACCGGATGGGAAAAACCCATGGAGCAACCCATATGGGAGACCTATAGAACATTTGGGCCGGCCACTTGACCACCAAGTAAAGTGGCCACTGTGACACCCCCAAATCCGGGTTACCTGACCCCCGAGTTTGGTGTTCACGATCCACAATATAATATAATTTAACTACACATTCATATATAAATAGGAATACATAAGTCATTAACATATGTTGTTAATACATAAGTCCCAGGTTCACTAACCTTAACATTACAAACATACCCCTTAGATATACAAAAAGGGTTTACAAATAACATAATAAATATGCTTCATCATAACTAATTTATCACTATGCCTTTGCCTCTATTCTTCACAGCACCTTCTACAACTTCGTCCCTAGCTGAAAAGTTTTATTTAGCAAGGGTGAGCAACAAATTTTCCTTGCAAGTTAAGATATACAATGAATGTATAAGTATTAGAATAATAGACTATCTATTTTGATAGAATGACACCAAAGTTCGGGGAACTTTGAACTAGCTGAACAAATTGTTAATCAATAACAAGTATTCTCGTATTCTAGGCAACACAATAATTTGATAATGAAAGAGTACAACGCTTTCAAAGTTTCTATGATATTCTATTGAATAAACAAGAATCAATTCTACGCAATAATAAAGTGGAATGTTTTCCAGATTTATGCTGAGTGATCCATTTGATACATACGCAGGAGTATCAGATAACCATAAAGATTAAATTATACCCCTCTACAAGTATAATAAGTGATCAGCTTTATTATACCTTATATTATGCATAATACTTAACAGTGTGCAATGGCCGAATATACGACCTAAAATGTTCCCTTTATATAAAAGGTTGTTCTTCTCAGTCTCAGAATAAAGATTTGATTTAACAACAAAATTCAATGATTTCAATATCTAATCACTTCTCTTCTCTTCTCAAACCTATCAAGTTTTCTTTTTCGATCTAGCTGATACAACTGGCATTGATCTATCAATAATAATTAAATTCTCTTCTCTTCTCTTCTCGAACCTATCAAGTTTTAACAAATGTTCGTCTAGCCAGAATAATTAGCTAAGACATTTCTCAATATAATTTGACAATAAACAAGAATTATCTTTACTGTCAATATTAGCTTCTACAAATATGAATATCCAACAACAGTAATTCTACGAATATATATTATTTCCGAATCAGTAATTCAATTTGAATTATTAAACATGCACTAACTCCGATTTAATCAACAATAAATCCCTGGACATGGTATAATTAGAAATAATTAACCACTATAAGAATTGAATAAATATAACTCAAGGTTGAGTTAAGGAACTTGCCTTCCGCATTGATTACAACTACACAACAAACTTATCTGCTTTCGAAAGACCTATAACCAATAATATCGGTCTCACAATTAGCACAATAATTTATAATCACGTAACATTGTATTCTACAGTCAAACTTCTCCTAGGCACATTACCACATCGCCACATTAGTATTTATAACCCATATAAACACTTAACATGTCTTACTAGTTTGGTTTGGTTGGACTTCGGTCTCATCTCGGTGTTCTGGTCACCCTGTCCGACAATTAACACATGGATTGTCAATTAAACTTGGTCTCTAAGCTTCAATATTATTTTAGATAAGTCAAATATAGTTTATAATTTTTTTCGGAAGCTTTTAATAATTTATAAACAATTATTATTATTTATAATAATTTTTCAAAGACTTAAATCATTTTTAAATGATTTAATTATCAAATAATCTTATTATCATTAATATTTAATAATATAAAAAAATTAAAGTTATACTTGTCAAAATATTAAAGTTATTGTTAATAACTTAAAATGTTTTAAATCATCAATATTCTACATAAATGATTTTAAATTAATTAAAATTATTTTAAACCATTAAAACATTAATTATAACTTTAAAATATTTTAAAAACATTTTTCTCATTTTTAAATGATTTTTAAATCAATAAAATCATTTTAATTCATTTATTTAATATAATAAATAAATAATCTAATATCATTAATATTAATTTATTAATGAGAATTCAACAAAAATATTAAAAATTATATTTTATAATTCCAAATATTTTCTAACACTTTATTCTTATTTAAAATGATTTTTAATTCAATAAAATTATTTTAACTTATTTATTTAATTTAATAATTAAATAAATCTAATATCATTAATATTAATTTATTACTAAAATTCTCTAAAAATATTAAAAGTTATATTTTATGAATCAAAATATTTTTAAATACATTATTTTTATTTAAAATGATTTTTCATAATATTAAATCATTTTTCTCTAATTTATTTAATATACTAATTAAATAAATTAAATATCATTTTATTCAAATAAATATAATTATTAATGAAAAATGTTCCAAATAGTCAAAAAGTATTTTTCAGAATTTAAAATTATTTGTAAAACCATTTTTAGTAATTTTATAATTTATTTATATTTTGAAATAATTTTCGGAAAATCAGAAATTAGAAAATAATGAAATAGTCGCTAAATACCTTTAGCGACCTGAAATATCATTCTTGTTGTTCTTGGTGCTCAAGAACAACGGCGATCGATATTTAAGGCTCATGGTTTGACCAGCTTTGATTCACCGTCTGATCATGTCATGGGCTACCTTTGTGCATCGATAATATAGTCTACATGTAGTACTACAACATTCAAGCATTATCTCGATCATACAACAACAATTCTGCAAGATCCGAGCCTCAAAGTAGATGTCCGGACATCATACGGGTTTTCACGGGTTACCCGAAACCCGATACGATCTCGAATACTACTTTCAAGCTCACTAATCTTAGTGTTCTGGTCATTATTCATGTTTCTTATGGTTCAAATATACAGTACCCATGTAATAGAACATAAATACAACAACAGAGCAGTCCGAATACATCACAGCTTAAAGATTCAGCTTGGTCAAACCTTGTTAGAGAACTAAGTCACACGGTTTCTGGAAATTCCAGAAATGTGATCAGTGTTCGTCTGGCCTACTTTGACCATTAAATACACTCGATCTATTATCTGTTTCTGGAAAGTAAAACCATGGATCTAGAGTACATACAACATGCTATAACCAGTATACAATAACATCATCATAACACTTACAACATGACAGATCTAGACCTCTCAAAAAGTTGTCAGACGCTGTAAAAGGCTTTTTGGGTTACCCAGAAAGTACATGTCATGCCCGGTCAACGGGTTTTATCTACGAAGAACTACAAATCTAGACATCTGATGGCTGTACTACCACTTCCAGATTAAAGACAACATAACAGACTACCTATCCAAAAGCTCAAACAACAAAAATCATAAACGAGCAATGATCTGTGGCCACTGACATTACGTTGTCAGACCACTTTTCGAGCTCATGAACAGTTTTGAAAAATCATCATTTTAAGGCAGTTTGATGCTATGGATATATGTTTGATCATTATAGATCAACATAAAACATCCTCTAGCAAAGATCTAAACACATAAACTCAAAATCTTTCTTAGCATTTAAGATCAAAAGGTGAACTAGGGTTTATACCTCTCTTGTTCCAATCTTGATCTATGATCTCCTTAGCTGACCTTGATGTTTCTAGTGTTTATTTTGTGACTGAAATGTTGGAGAAATTCAGAGGTTTTGGAGAGAGAAATGTATGTTGAGAGCTTGAGTGCAAATGACCAAAATTTAGTACACTTTCTCTCTATCTCTTCTCTTATATAATTTGTAGATGTTGCTAGATCTGATGTTATGGACTGATTGGGCTCTATTTTTGGGTCACCAAGTCAATGTAGTTGGTGAACAACTACAATTCTAGCAAGATTCACAAGTTAGCTTATTAAAAATATAAAAAGGGTAATTATGTCATTTGTATTTTCATTTTAATGGCATATAAGACAATTGAACCAACCCTTAGGGTTTAACCCTAAGGTTCTAACACTTGGGTTTTAAATACTCTAATTCTAGAATTTTCTAATTAGGGTTTTTAAATTAGAAAATAAAAAGTTTAAAACTAAAATTAGGGTTTCCTAATTAAATTAGGTTTTCCTAATCATATCAACGTTTAATAAATATATTAGGCCTTCCAATTAGGATTAGGGTTGCCTAATTAGGGTTTAGAAATCTCGAATATGAAATTAGGGTTTTAATTAGAAAAATTAAAATTTCTAAATTACAATTAGGGTTTGTAAAATAGAAATTAAGATAACTAAAATATAATTAGAGTTTTCTAATCATATTAAAGTTTAATACACACATTAGACTTGCCAATTAGGATTAGGGTTTCCTAATTAGGGTTTTAGGATCCCTGAATATGAAATTAGGGTTTCTCGACTTGCGATTAGGGTTTTTAATCGTAAGATTAGGGTTTCTAATCTCTTATTAGGGTTTATAATTTTAAACCTTATCCTATCAATCATTGATCAATAAATCTCTTCAGTACAAACACATACTCATTAATATAATTATATTAATTATATTTTTTATCGAATCCCTTTCCAAAACGTAGGGATAGGGTTTCTAAAGCTGTTAAGCATAACTCTACTCTAAATTTATTAGTCAATACACAAATTGACCTTCTCGAGACTCGCATCACAGATACTTGTCACAAAATTGATAATCAATATTAATATTAAATAAAATAAAATTTATTCGTAAAATTTTGATTATTAGAAATCCCAGGTTATTACATTCACCCCTCCTTAAAAGGATTCTATCCTCGGAATCACCACTTTCTTATTCTATACAATCTTTTGAAGTTGTATCATCAATTCATTTTTATCAACACAATATTAAATTGTGTTTCAACTTCTAACCTGTGACTTGGGTCTATATAAGAAAATAATTCACAGTAATATCTGACTCATAATTACTCGCGTAATTTAAGTATTAAGCGAAATCGTTACCTGTCGCCACCTCTTGAGTAGCCACTGCATAACGCGCCATCATGTTAAATGTACGGGGCCGTTGGTCTTCCTGGCTGTGCAGGTCCTCGAATTGCAAAGGTTCCGCTACCGGGTCCCTTGTTGACACTTCTCTTCTCTACATTTCTCTTCTGACAATTCCGAACCAGATGATCGGTCGAGCCACACACAAAACAACCTTGTACCTTCTTTAAATTGGCACAATTGGGTGACACGTGTCCCTATTGACCACAGTTCTAACAGACTCCTTTTTTCTTCAAACAAACTCCTTCATGATGCTTCCTGCAAACTACACATCGCGTACCTTTCTTCCTAATCTCTACTGGATTATTTCCTGAATTAACATCACTATCCCTCTTACATTTATTAAGATTACTACCTCCACTACCACCAATCATAATATTTCCTTCAGCCTCCTTTCTTTGTTCTTGACTAATCTTCAATACAGCTTCCATTTCTCCCTCAGCGATAATGGCTTTTTCTAATAAAGTTGAAAATGAATTAATTTGCAGCACATCTAACTTCTCGAGTACCAACGATTTTAATCCGTTCCGAAAACATCGTGCTTTAAGCTCCTCAGTGTCCACTCGATGTGGAGAAAATTTTGCTAACTAGTCGAACTTGACAAAATATTCTGCCACTGACATATTCTTCTGCTTCAGATTCACAAATTGAAGAACACGTTCTTCCACATCATGCATTCTCCCACACGAGTCTTTCCACACTTGCTGCAGACTTGCTTCTTCTTCGGGTTTGAATTTTCAAAATCATCGCTGTCGTTGTCCCTCTTTCTATTATTCTTGTCTTTCTGCTGCTTGATTGTTCCTTCAGATGATCCACCACCTTTAGTCTTCATCCTTTCCACCTGCGCCTCCAGCTTGTTCCGTTCTTCGGTCATCTCGCATAATGCTCGCTCCGTCTTCCATAACTCCTCCAAGAGAAACACTTTACTCCGGAGTTCTTGAACTTCTGCAGATTCTTGAGCTTTCTCTCCAACTTTGATCTCATTCCTTTTCTCCACCTTAGCTTCTTCAGATTTTGCCTTCTCATCACCATTTCAATACATCTCGGGATAATCATCACGATCACTCCCGAGATTGATCATAGGTTCATCTTTTCCCACCTCTTCAACTAACTCGCTTTGCGCTGGCACCTCAGCTACTGGCACTGGTGCAACAGCTGCTAGCATTTCCGCACTCATTTCATCTTCTCCAGACATCATACCATCAGTCTAAATGACTTGATTAATACTTCTCCAGTATAAACTTCTCACACTATGTGTCCACATATCTCACTATCGATATATTTCGGCAATCCCTCACTTAGTACTCTAAATGAGTATTCTAGATTTCGTTTATGGTTATAATCCTAGGCTTTTCCCCACCCCACTTAAGGTTTATAACATACAGCTCTGCTACCAACTTGTGACGCCTTGGTCACTACAACTTTGATACCAACATGTGACTCCCCCAAATCTGGGTTACCTAACCCCCGAGTTTGGTGTTCACGATCCACAATATAATACCATTTAACTACCCATTCATATATAAATAGGAATACATAAGTCATTAACATATGTTGTTAATACATAAGTCCCAGGTTCACTAACCTTAATATTACACACATACCCCTTAGATATACAAAAAGGGTTTACAAACAACATAATAAATATGCTTCATCGTAAATAATTTATCAGTATGCCTTTGCCTCTATTCTTCACAACACCTTCTGCAACTTCATCCCTAGCTCAAAAGTTTTTTTTAGCAAGGGTGAGAAACAAATTTGCCCCACAAGTTAAGATATACAATGAATGTATAAGTATCAGAATAATAGACTATCTATTTTGATAGAATGACACCAAAGTTCGGGGAACTTTGAAATAGCTGTACAAATCATTAATCAGTAATAATTCTTCTCGTATTCTACGCAACACAATAATCTGATAATGAAAGAGTACAACGCTTTCAAAGTTTCTACGATATTCTATTGAATAAACAAAAATCAATTCTACGCAATAACAAAGTGGAATGTTTTCTAGATTTATGTTGAGTGATCCATTGGATCTAGAACTTCTTTTCTCGGGTATCTATCAAAGATTTACTTTGATACATACACAGGAGTATCAGACAACCATAAAGATTAAATCATACCCCTCTGCAAGTATAATAAGTGATCAACTTTATTAGACCCTATATTATGCATAATACTTAACTGTGCGCAATGGCCGAATATACGACCTAAAATGTTCCCTTTATATAAAAGGTTGTTCTTCTCAGTCTCAGAATCGAGATTTGATTTAACAACAAAATTCAATGATTTCAATATCTAATCATTTCTCTTCTCTTCTCAAACCTATCAAGGTACTTTTTCGATCTAGCCGATACAACTGGCAATATCTATCAATAATAATTAAATTCTCTTCTCCTCTCTTCTCGAACCTATCAAGTTCTAACAAATGTTCGTCTAGCCAGAATAATTAGCTAAGACATTTTACAATATAATTTGACAATAAAAAATAATTATATGTACTGTCAATATTAGCTTCTACAGATATGAATATCCAATAACAGTAATTCTACGAATATATATTTTTCGAATCAGTATTTCAATTTGAATTATTAAACATGCACTAACTGCGATTTAATCAACAATAAATCCCTGGACATGGTATAATTAGCAATAATTAACCATTATAATAATTGAATGAATATAACTCAAGGTTAAGTTAGGGAACTTGCCTTCTGCGTTGATTACAGCTACACAATAAACTTATCTGCTTTCGAAAGACCTATAACCAATAATATCGGCTTCACAATTAGCATAATAATTTATAATCACGTAACACTATATTCTACAGTCAAACTTCTCCTAGGCACATTACCACATAGCCACATTAGTGTTTATAACCCATATAAACACTTAACAAGTCTTACTAGTTTGGTCTGGTTGGACTTCGGTCTCATTTAGATTATTACGGTCACACTTGTCCAAACAATTAACATATTGATTGTCAATTAAACTTGGTCTCTAAGCTTCAATATTATTTTAGATAAGTCAAATATTATTTATAATATTTTTTGAAAGCTTTAATAATTTATAAACAATTATTATTATTTATAATAATTTTTCAAACACTTAAATCATTTTTAAATGTTTTAATTATCAAATAATCTTATTATCATTATTATTTAATAATATAGAAATATTAATGTTATACTTGTCAAAATATTAAAGTTATTGTTAATAACTTAAAATATTTTTAAATCATCAATATTCTACTTAAATGATTTTTAATTTAATTAAAATCATTTTTAAACCATTACGATTAATATTTAAATATTAATGAAATTATTATCAAAATATTAAAAGTCATTAATTATAACTTAAAATATTTTCAAAACATTTTCTCATTTTTAAATGATTTTTAAATCAATAAAATCATTTTTAATTCATTTATTTAATATAATAAATAAATAATCTAATATCATTAGTATTAATTTATTAATGAGAATTCTCCAAAAATATTGAAAATTATATTATATAATTCCAAATATTTTCTAACACTTTATTCTTATTTAAAATGATTTTAATTCAATAAAATCATTTTTAACTTATTATTTAATTTAATAATTAAATAAATCTTATATCCTTAATATTAATTTATTAATGAAAATTCTCTAAAAATATTAAAAGTTACATTTTATGAATCAAAATATTTTTAAATACATTATTTTTATTTAAAATGATTTTCATAATATTAAATCATTTTTTCTAATTTATTTAATATACTAATTAAATAAATTAAATATAATTTTATTCAATTAAATATAATTATTCATGAAAAAATTTCAAATAGTCAGAAAGTATTTTTGAGAATTTAAAATGATTTTTAAAACCATTTTTAGTAATTTTTATAATTTATTTCTATTTTTAAATAATTTCCAGAAAATCAGAAATTAGAAAATAATAAAACCATCGCTAAAGACCTTTAGCGACACAAAGCGTCACTGTTGGTGTTCTTGGTGCTCAAGAACAACGGCGATCGATATTAAGGCTCGTGGTTTGACAAGATCGATTCACACATCGATCATGTTCTAGGCTACCTACGCATCGATAATGTAGTCTACATGTAGTACTACAACATTCAAGCATTATCTCGATCATACAACAACAATTCTGCAAGATCCAGAGCCTCAAAGTAGATGTCAGACATCATCTGGGTTTTCTGGGTTACCCAAAAACCCAGACAGTCTCGAGGTACTACTTTCAAACTCACTAATCTTAGTGTTCTGGTCATTATTGTTTCTTATGGTTCAAATATACAGTACACATGTAATAGAACATAAATACAACAACAGAGCAGTCCGAATACATCACAGCTTAAAGATTCAGCTCGGTCAAACCTTGTTAGAGAACTAACTCACACGGTTTCTGGAAATTCCAGAAACGTGATCAGTGTTCGTCTTGCCTACTTTGACCATTAAATACACTAGATCTATTATCTGTTTCTAGAAAGTAAAACCATGGATCTAGAGTACATACAACAAGCTATAACTAGTATACAATAACATCATCATAACACTTACAACCTGATAGATCTAGACCTAACAAAAAGTTGTCAGACGATGTAAAAGGCTTTCTGGGTTACCTAGAAAGTACATGGTCATGCCCGGTCAACGGGTTTTGACTATGAAAAACTACAAATCTTGACATCGATGGTTTGTACTACCACTTCCGTTAAAAGACAACATAACGGACTACCTATCCAAAAGCTCAAACAACAAAAATCATAAGCGAGCAATGATGCATGGCCCGCGACATTACGTTGTCAGACCACTTTTCGAGCTCAAGAATAGTTTTGGAAAATCATCATTTTAAGGCAGTTTGATGCTATGGATATATGTTTGATCATCATAGATCAACATAAAACATCCTCTAGCAAAGATCTAAACACATAAACACAAAATCTTTCTTAGCATTTAAGATCAAAAGGTGAACTACGGTTTATACCTCTCTTGTTGCAATCTTGATCTATGATCTCCTTAGCTGACCTTGATGTTTCTAGTGTTTATTTTGTGACTGAAATGTTGGAGAAATTCAGAGGTTTTGGAGAGAGAAATGTATGTTGAGTGCTTGAGTGCGAATAACCAAAATTTAGTACACTTTCTCTCTCTCTCTCTTCTCTTATATAATATGTAGATGTTGCTAGATCTGATGTTATGGACTGATTGGGCTCGATTTTTGGGTCACCGAGTCAATGTAGTTTGTGAACAACTACAATTCTAGCAAGATTCACAAGTTAGCTTATTAAAAATGTAAAAAGGGTAATTTTCTCATTTGTATTTTCATTTTAATGGCATCTGAGACAATTGATGTAATAACTTTGAATATTTTCTATATAAATAAATAAGAAATTTTGCATATTAATTTTTTGTTTATTTTAAAGATGAGAATATGTGTCAAGTAATATGTATGTATATATGTGATAAATAAAATTATTAATTTCATGAATAATTTCAAACAATTTTATTTTAGAATTATTGATCATTATAATGTATATACTTATAATAATTATTTTTATAGTTGAAATGTCTTTATTATTTATTTTCTATAAAATATGATTTTTATATTATTTAAATAATATATGAAATGATTATTAAAATTACAATAATAAATATTTTATTATATGAATTTGTTCGAATATTTAAGGTAATTATTTTAACTTAATTAATAATGTTATATATGAAAGATAATCGGATATGGAATCCAAACCCTAATTTTGGATTACGAGCTATGAATGAGAATAATAATATTATATTAAATATAATATTATTTTTAGATGTTTATAAATATATCTGATATATGTGTGGTGATATTGGATAATCGATTATGGTGTATAATGACAAACCCTAGTAATCTTTATGCCATAAACCATAATTGGGAATTTAAAACTGGAAATTAAGATCGGTCAAAAATTGTGTTATATGAATTATGTGCATATTATAGAATTAATGTTAAATAGATAAAACCCTAATTAATATTTGAAAGCCCTCATTTAAAATTAGAAACCCTAATTGCTAATTAGGAACCCTAATTGCTAAAATTACAAACCGTGATTATTATTTTAGTAAATTGAAATGTTAATTTAGGAACCCAAATGATAATTAAGGAACCCTAATTATTTAAACCCTAAATTTTTATTTAAAGCCCTAATTTTAATTAGTATGTTTTAATTTAAATTTTTACTACACTTTAATTTTTAATTATCCAAATCCTAGTAATTATTTAGGAAACTTTAAGGTTAAAAATCTAGTGATTAAACCCTAGATTCAAGCACCTTGGACAAGAATACCCTTTGACTTATTTGCAAAATTACCAAAGTGCCCTTTTTGTCCCATTATTGCATTATTGTTATCAAATCCAATGAAGATCTTGGCAAATCCTCACTCTAGATATGCACATGTGCGAGAATCCTTACAAGTCGGTCCAACTTTACCCGGCCAAATTCATTTGCGTCAATAGATAAGATAATTGAAGAGAGAGAAAGTGCATTATTTCCCCCCAATTGATCACTAACACTCAACCAAACTCTCTCAAGCTCAAAACCTCAAAATTGTATAGCATATCAGTCCCCTAATCAAGCACCACGAAATCCACAAACGGATCCGAAGCTAAGAATCAAGATTTTTAAAGAAAGGTAGAAAACCCTAATTTACAATCTGATCTTGAAGGCCATGTTAGATGTTATGATTCAATGTTAAAACATGTTTTTTATAGTGTACATAGATGATCTAGGTTGCTAGATGTTAGATCCATAACATCTAGAGGCTCGGATTTGATGTTTTACAAAAACTCAAAAATTTTGTTTTTAAGGTCTGACAATGAATGTTAGACCATCTAGATCTCATCCTGTGTATGTAATTTGTTGTTTAAAGGTTTGATCATGTAGTGTGATATGAGGTCTGTAATCTAGAACTTGTATCATGACCAGATCATGCTTATAATGGCAGATAATCACGAAGCAAAGGTCGTTGACCGACCATGACTTTTCAAATCTGGGTAACCCAGAAACTTACCTAGACGTTTCTGACAGTAAGTTCTTGAGTACAGATCTTTCGTGTGTTTGTCGATTTGTTTTTACTGTTGTTTAAATGTTATAGTATGGGATATGCACTACATATTAAAGCTTTTATATAACCTAGATTACTAACAGGAAGTATTTAATAGACGGTCAAACCAAGTAGCTCGATCACGTTTCTTTTTTGTGGGTAACCCAGAAAACGTATGACCACCATCTCTGACATGGTTTGACCGGCATGGATCTAGAGATTTGTTTGTTGGTATGGTGTTTGTATGTAATAGATCTCTTCACCTACATGTTGGCTACAATCTGGAAACCTTAGATCACAAAAATCATGCAAGTACAACAAGTTGTGGAAGCCCAACATGTCTTTCTCGATCATTCTTCATTTCGGAAAACCTAGAAATGAAGAAACGGACTCTATTCTGATTTTCGAGGCCCAACGCGTTTTGATTATTTATGTTTAAACTTGACCATGGATTTCAACATGTTCTCTGATAGTTTGTCTAAACAACCCGACGAGCAGAAAACACTTAACATGAACATATTGACAGATTTAAGGCCATCCAAATCGTTGGCCGCCACGTATTGTTTTTTTGGCGACCCGAGACGTCGAAACGACTCGACGACTTGTTCTTGAGCTTAGATCTTGAATATGATGCATGTTTTGACCATGTTTGTTGTTATACTATGTAGTATTACATCCAAATCTTATAATATGCAATCATTACCTCGACACAAACACATTACACAAGGAATGATTGATGGTCAAACAAGCAAGCTCTTCAAATGACTTTGAATGCAGGTTTCTCAAGAACACCTAAGGCGACACTTCTTTGTCGCCAAATGGCTTTAGAGACAAACTTTTTATAATTAACTAATATAAATTCTAAAAATCATTTAAAAATAGTAAATAAATTACGAAATTACAAAATTGTTTTAAAAATTATTTTAAGTTATAAAATTAACTTTTAATAAATTGACATATTTTTCATAAATATTAATATTTATTTGGATAATATTGGTATTTAAATTATTTAAGAAATGCATTAAATAAATTAATTAAAAATGATTTTATTGTGTTAAAAATCATTTTAAATAATAATAAGGTATTTAATAATATTTTAAGTTATAAAACATAACTTTTAATATTTTAAGATAAGTTTCATTAATTATTAAATAATAATGATATTAGATTTATTTAGTAATTATATTAAATAAATTAATTAAAATGATTTTAATATTATAAAATCATTTTAAATGAAAATAAATAGTTTAAAAATATTTTAAGTTATAAAATACAACTTTTGATAATTTAAAGGTAAATTTAATTAATAATTTAATATTAATGATATTAATTTTATTTAATAATTATATTAAATAAATAGTTTTAAAATGGTTTTATTGAATTATAAATCATTTAAAAAGGAAAAAAATGAATTAAAAATATTTTAAGTTATAACTAATGACTTTTAATATTTTGATAAATAATAAATTAATATTCTAATATTAATGGCAATTATTTAAAAGCGATTTTAAATGTTTTAAAAATTATTTAAGGGTAATATTAATACTTTAAAAGATATTTTGAGTTATTATAAATAACTTTAATATTTTGGCAATGGTTTCATTAATAGATTAATATTAATTAAATATTAATGATAATAGAATTAATTAATATTTAAATCATTTAATAATGATTTGAGTTTGAAAATTCATGATAAAGTATAATAATTATTTAAAAATTATTATAAGGTATGAAAAATAATATAGCGGATATTTAAAATATCTAAACGATTATTGAACTACACGTTAGAGTCTTAGACTCGATAATTACCCAAATAAAGCCGCTTTAATTGCAAAAATATTTGAAATTGATTTAGACTTAGAAAAAATTGACTAGATATGTGTTTTTAGTGAATCAATAACAAATTAAACATATGCGACAATGTGATTAGGTTTTGTGCTGTCTGCAATTAGCGATCTATGTGATATGATATATTATTTTAATTGAGCGAATGATCTTATTCTTGATAGGTCATTTGTATAAAGATTAATCTAAGTTGCGTTATTGTAAAGCAATGATTCGAGTAAGATATCTAAACCTTATGCACTACATTTATTTCAAGAAAAATTATATCATGTTATGCAAGTTTCCTAAACTTACTCCAAATATTATTGAGCAAGTATCGATCTATTATTTACATTGTGCAAGTATCCTACTTTTGCATTTACTTTATGCAATGGATATGAGTAAGAAAGTTTGAAATTATATTATTATTGTGCGGTTATTAACTCTATTATTATTCATTACATATCGAATCTTTGTATTCATACAAGTTCTTACATTATCTAATCATTGTATTATTTTATAATTCGGATATTTATTACATTAGATTAATTAGTTTATAGGGTTAGACAAGTGTCCCCACTTGGATAACCATTGTATTTAATCATATGTTGATACATACTTATTGATTTCGAGTATGTATCGTTGACTTCTTAAAAAGTGTAAGCTATTTGATTCACTAGACATAAAAATATTGTTGAACAAGATAGAAACGTTATTATATCCAACAGTTGTTTTGGTTTGGATTCTCGACTAAAATATGAACATCCACGAATATGGGAAAACTTTTGTGCACCTAAGGTGGATAGAGTGAACGATAATATCGTTCTTGCATGTAGTATTGATCAATACGAGCGCATTGGGATGATCTCCCTCGTTCGTAAAGTTATAACGGTTTCTTGATGAAGTTACGCTAAACCCTAGCGAAAATGAAAAAAACAATGTTAAGTAGTCCATAGACTAATCTCCGATTATAGTTAATGCGTAGTTACAAAAATTTGAGATAAATTTGGTATATTGTTATTATTCGTTCAGCTTACTTCTCAACTGTTGATTCGTTGTAGAAGAGTTATTCAAAGAAAACATTTAATCCTTTCAACTTATATTTATTGGTGCTATTACTTGCTGGGAAATCAAATGCTCATCCTTGCTTTAAATTTAAATGTTTTCAGTTAAGCATGATCAACCGGAATGTTCAGGCTAGAACAAAGGAAAAGGAAAGCAATCAGAATAATTCTATGTTATCTTTTGTAATATTTAGACAATATTAAGATAATGATATTTATTATCTATCATGTAATGTATTGTAGTAAATGTTGCGTACTTGGGATTAGACTTTGATATATGTAAATTAAGTTTGATATTTATATTATTGTTGTTATTATTATTAGTATTATTCCACTCATAGAAATGGTATAAGTAAACACCAGGGTTCGGGTTTCAAGCACCCGAGTTTGGGGCGTTACAAGTTAGTATCAAAGATTTAGGGTCGAAACCTTAGGTGGTACAGGACCTTAGGCTATAACCTTTAGGATGAGAGGAAACGTCGAAAATATAAATAACTCATATAGAGTTTAAAAGAAGATGAATAGAATAAATATTCATCGCTAAACAAAGTAAAAGCTAACTTATGAAAAATTATTCTTTGCTGTGTTTATATATTACGTGTTAATCAAGATAGTTTTTGGTGTAGATGTTATGTGAGATAAGGATTAAGATACCCACAGGTCGTAAAGAAGGAGTCAACCTCCCTAACCGAGCCAATATCAAAGCCAATAGCTGAAATACAGGCTCACATTAAAAGCTACCTCAATGAAGTGATTATACATGAAAGTGTAGTACCGGACCCAGAAATGATAGTATGACTGATAGGTAGAGTATAGTTAAAGGATAAAAGATCAAGCTCGAGTTCTTAAACTCATATGGTGTGGAAAGTTTGATGAACTAGGTATAGTTAAGTGAGAATGGATTATTGAGGATAATAGGAATATATAGATTATTAAGCATATGATCCTTAGTGAAGGCGTAAGAAATAAGTAGTATTAGTGTTACTTTAATGTGTATGATTCTATGATATTATATATGATAAGTATATGGGTATAAAGTAATATTATCAACTTCTATATAAGTTGTGGCAACGATTCCTGACTTTTGTGTCACAAAGGGATAACGAATGTTTAATGCGGTATATGTGTTATGCTATGAAAAGTACGATGAATTAGTTAGATGAACATGATCTTATTTAATCAGATAATGCCACCAAGATGTAAACGAAACTAAAAGGCAGAAGAACCTGTCAACAAAGCTGGAGGACAACCAGACCCAACACAAAATTTTGTGAATATAGACGGTCAAGCTATGCAGAATGGATTACCAGCCGTGGGAAATCAACCAGATAATCGATCGAAAAGCTTCAAAGACTTCAAGGCAATCGAACCGCCAGGATTTAGATGATCAACTGACCCTATAGAGGTGTTTATGATAGCTAGAGTAACGGAGGGGCAAAAGACCGCTTTTGTCACCTATACGATGAAATGGGATGCAAATTTTTGGTGGGAAGCAAATCAAGCTAGAGCCGGAGAAGAAAATAGTGGCAGTAAGACTAGGAAAAGAAAAGGAGATAATTTCGGGAATACCAGAAGTAGGCCAGGAGGTGGAAAGAAACAGGTTGCGCAATGTGGGAATTGTGAAAAGAATCACTCAAGGGAGTGTCTTAAGGGTAAGTTTGTGTGTTTTAGTTGTGGGCAGGAGGGACATATCTCTCCTAACTGCACCTATCCAAGGATGAACAGAGGGTGTTTCATGTGTGGATCAACGACGCTTAAGGTGAAGGATTGTCCGAAAAAGGGAGGGGGTACAGGGAGTGCGAATAAAGGAAAAAGCAGCGGGACTCTAGAGATAACGGAACCAACTTCAACAAACAAACCAACAGAATCAACCACAAGAGTCTTCAATATGACGGTCCAGTATACGGTGGCAGCTGAGAATGCAACTTCAGGTATTATTCGTATAACTTGTATATTTTGATATACACGATTTTCCTATATATAATAAATTATTTCATAAAGAAATTTTGAAGGAAGAATTTGAGTTCTCTTAGCAATCGAACTTCCGTTTAATCAGATAGACAAGCTTTATGTTGAATAGTTAAAGATCGGTTCGATCAAATCCGATCGGGATCTATTTGAAATGACTCTGTATGCTATGTACCCTTGTAAGTACGAGTTTTAAAACGGTGATTCCGGGGACGGAATCCTTATAAGGGAGTGTGAATGTAATAACCTGAATATTTTCTATATAAATAAATAAGAAATTTTGCATATTAATTTTTTGTTTATTTTAAAGATGAGAATATGTGTCAAGTAATATGATGTATATATGTGATAAATAAAATTATTTATTTCATGAATAATTTCAAACAATTTTATTTTAGAATTATTGATCATTATAAAGTATATACTTATAATAATTAATTTTATAGTAGAAATGTCTTTATTATTTATTTTCTATGAAAATATGATTTTATATTATTTAAATAATATATGAAATGATTATTAAAATTACAATAATAAATATTTTATTATATGAATTTGTTCGAATATTTAAGTTACTTATTTTAACTTAATTAATAATGTTATATATGAAAGATAATCGATATGGAATCCAAACCTAATTTTGGATTACGAAGCTATGAATGAGAATAATAATATTATATTAAATATAATATTATTTTTCAGTGTTTATAAATATATACAGTATATGTGTAGACTGATATTGGATAGTCAATTATGGTGTATGACAACAAACCCTAGTAATACTGTCATAAACCATAATTGGGAATTTAAAATTGGAAATTAAGATCGGTCAAAAATTGTGTTATATGAATTATGTGCATATTATAGAATTAATGTTAAATAGATAAAACCCTAATTAATATTTGAAAGCTCTCATTTAAAATTAGAAACCCTAATTGCTAATTAGGAACCCTAATTGCTAAAATTACAAACCGTGATTATTATTTTAGTAAATTGAAATGTTAATTTAGGAACCCAAATGATAATTAAGGAACCCTAATTATTTAAACCCTAAATTTTTATTTAAAACCCTAATTTTAATTAGTATGTTTTAATTTAAATTTTTACTACACTTTAATTTTTAATTATCCAAATCCTAGTAATTATTTGGGAAACTTTAAGGTTAAAAATCTAGTGATTAAACCCTAGATTCAAGCACCTTGGACAAGAATACCCTTTGACTTATTTGCAAAATTACCAAAGTGCCCTTTTTGTCCCATTATTGCATTATTGTTATCAAATCCAGCAAGATCTTGGCAAATCCTCACTCTAGATATGCACATGTGCCCTGAATCCTTACAAGTCGATCAACACTACCACTGACCAAATTCATTTGCATCAATAGATAAGATAATTGAAGAGAGAGAAAGTGCATTATTTCCCCCCAATTGATCACTAATACTCAACCAAACTCTCTCAAGCTCAAAACCTCAAAATTGTATAGCATATCAGTCCCCTAATCAAGCACCACGAAATCCACAAACGGATCCGAAGCTAAGAATCAAGATTTTTAAAGAAAGGTAGAAAACCCTAATTTACAATCTGATCTTGAAGGCCATGTTAGATGTTATGATTCAATGTTAAAACATGTTTTTTATAGTGTACATAGATGATCTAGGTTGCTAGATGTTAGATCCATAACATCTAGAGGCTCGGAATTGATGTTTTACAAAAACTCAAAAATTTTGTTTTTAAGGTCTGACAATGAATGTTAGACCATCTAGATCTCATCCTGTGTATGTAATTTGTTGTTTAAAGGTTTGATCATGTAGTGTGATATGAGGTCTCAGAATCTAGAACTTGTATCGTGGACGGATCATGCTTATAATGGCGAGATAATCAGTCAAAGGTCGTTGATCGACCATGACTTTTAAATCTGGGTAACCCGAAACTTACTGGCGTTTAGCTTCGACGTAAGTTCTTGAGTACAGATCTTTCGTGTGTTTGTCGATTTGTTTTTACTGTTGTTTAAATGTTATAGTATGGGATATGCACTACATATTAAAGCTTTTATATAACCTAGATTACTAACGGAAGTATTTAATGATAAATCCGAACCAAGTAGCTCGATCACGTTTCTTTTTTGTGGGTAACCCAGAAAACGTATGACCACCATCTCTGACATGGTTTGACCGGCATGGATCTAGAGATTTGTTTGTTGTTATGGTGTTTGTATGTAATAGATCTCTTCACCTACATGTTGGATACAATCTGGAAACCTTAGATCAAAAAAATCATACAAGTACAACAAGTTGTGGAAGCCCAAACATGCACTCTCGATCTGTTCTTCATTTCTGGAAAACCTAGAAATGAAGAACAGACTCTGACACGATTTTCTGAGGCCCAACGCGTTTTGATTATTTATGTTTAGACTTGACCATGGATTTCAACATGTTCTCTGATAGTTTGTCTAAATGTAAATTGACGAAAGCGTAAAACACTTAACATGAACATATTGATAGATTTAAGGCCATCCAAATCGTTGAATCGGCCATACGATCGTTTTTTGGCAAACTTTCAGAGGGCGCCAAGAACGACTCGACAACTTGTTCTTGAGCTTAGATCTTGAATATGATGCATGTTTTGACCATGTTTGTTGTTATACTATGTAGTATTACATCCGTACTATAATATGCAATCATTACCTCGACCTGAAACACATTACACAAGGAATGATTGATGGTCAAACAAGCAAGCTCGAAACTGACTTTGAATGCCTGGGTTTCTCAAGAACACCTAAGGCGACACTTACTATCGCCAAATGGCTTTAGAGACGACTTTTTTATAATTAACTAATATAAATTCTAAAAATCATTTAAAAATAGTAAATAAATTCTGAAAATTACAAAAATTGTTTTAAAAATTATTTTAAGTTATAAAAATTAACTTTTAATAAATTGACATATTTTTCATAAATATTAATATTTATTTGGATAATATTGGTATTTAAATTATTTAAGAAATGCATTAAATAAATTAATTAAAAATGATTTTATTGTGTTAAAAATCATTTTAAATAATAATAAGGTATTTAATAATATTTTAAGTTATAAAACATAACTTTTAATATTTTAAGATAAGTTTCATTAATTATTAAATAATAATGATATTAGATTTATTTGGTAATTATATTAAATAAATTAATTAAAAATGATTTTAATATTATAAAAATCATTTTAAATGAAAATAAATAGTTTAAAATATTTTAAGTTATAAAATACAACTTTTGATATTTAAAGGTAAATTTAATTAATAATTTAATATTAATGATATTAATTTTATTTAATAATTATATTAAATAAATAGTTTTAAAATGGTTTTATTGAATTATAAATCATTTAAAAAGGAAAAAATGAATTAAAAATATTTTAAGTTATAACTAATGACTTTTAATATTTTGATAAATAATAAATTAATATTCTAATATTAATGGTAATTATTTAAAATGATTCTAAATGTTTTAAAAATTATTTAAGGGTAATATTAATACTTTAAAAATATTTTGAGTTATTATAAATAACTTTAATATTTTGGCAATGGTTTCATTAATAGTTTAATATTAATTAAATATTAATGATAATAGAATTAATTAATATTTAAATCACTTAATAATGATTTCAGAGTTTGAAAATTCATGATAAAGTATAATAATTATTTAAAAATTATTATAAGGCTATGAAAAATAATATGACGGATATTTAAAATATCTAAACGACTATTGAACTACACGTTAGAGTCTTAGACTCGATAATTACCCGATAAAGCCGCCGGTACACCGAAATATTTCAGAAATTGATTTAGACTTAGAAAAAATTGACTAGATATGTGTTTTTTAGTGAATCAATAACCGTTAAACATATGCGACAATGTGATTAGGTTATGTGCTGACTGCAATTAGCAGTACTATGTGATATGATATATTATTCTAATTGAACGGATGATCTTATTACTGATAGGTCCCTGTATAAAAGATTAATCTAAGTTGCGTTATTGTAAGCAGCAGTTCAGGCAAGTATCTAAACCTTATGCACTACATTTATTTCGCGCAAACAGGTATATCATGTTATGCAAGTTTCCTAAACTTACTCCAAATATTATTGAGCAAGTATCTGATCTATTATTTACATTGTGCAAGTATCCTACTTTTGCATTTACTTTATGCAATGGATATGAGTAAGAAAGTTTCAGAATTATATTATTATTGTGCCAGATTATTAACTCTATTATTATTCATTCTGTATCGAATCTTTGTATTCATACAAGTTCTTACATTATCTAATCATTGTATTATTTTATAATTCAGATATTTATTCTATTCGTTAATTCGTTTATAGGGTTAGACAAGTGTCCCCACTTGGATAACCATTGTATTTAATCATATGTTGATACATACTTATTGATTTTGAGTATGTATACGTTGACTTAAAAGCTGTGTAAGCTATTTGATTCAGCTAGACATAAAAATATTGTTGAACAAGATAGAACGTTATTATATCCAACCAGATTGTTTTGGTTTGGATTCTCGACTAAGTATGAACATCCTGAATATGGGAAAACTTTTGTGCACCTAAGGTGGATAGAGTGAACGATAATATCGTTCTTGCATGTAGTATTGATCAATACAGGGCGCATTGGGATGATCTCCCTCGTGCCCGTAAGTTATGACGGTTTGCTGATGAAGTTCTGCTAAACCCTAGCGAAAATGAAAAAAACAATGTTCATAGTCTGTAGACTAATCTCCAGTTATAGTTAGTACGTAGTTTCAAAAATTTGAGATAGATTTGGTATATTGTTATTATTCGTTCAGCTTACTTCTCAACTGTTGATTCGTTGTAGAAGAGTTATTCAAAGAAAACATTTAATCCTTTCAACTTATATTTATTGTTGCTATTACTTGCTGGGAAATCAAATGCTCATCCTTGCTTTAAATTTAAATGTTTTCGCTAAGCATGATCAACCTAATGTTCGTGGCGTAACAAGGGAAAAGGAAAGCAATCAGAATAATTATATGTTATCTTTTGTAATATTTAGACAATATTAAGATAATGATATTTATTATCTATCATGTAATGTATTGTAGTAAATGTTGCGTACTTGGGATTAGACTTTGATATATGTAAATTAAGTTTGATATTTATATTATTGTTGTTATTATTATTAGTATTATTCCACTCATAGAAATGGTATCGTAAAGCACCGAGTTCGGGTTTCAAGTACCCGAGTTTGGGGGCGTTACAAGTTGGTATCAAAGCTTTAGGGTCAGAAACCTTAGGTGGTACAGACCTTAGGCTATAACCATTAGGACAGAGGGAAACGTCGAAAAGATAAATAACTCATATAGAGTTTAAAAGAAGATGAATAGAATAAATATTCATCGCTAAACAAAGTAAAAGCTAACTTATGAAAAATTATTCTTTGCTGTGTTTATATATTACGTGTTAATCAAGATAGTTTTTGGTGTAGATGTTATGTGAGATAAGGATTAAGATACCCATGTGTCGTCGTGAAGAAGGAGTCAACCTCCTAACCGAAGGCAAATATCAAAGCCAATAAATGAAATACTGAGCTCACATTAAAAGCTACCTCAATGAAGTGATTATACATGAAAGTGTAATCTTGGGACCCGAAATGATAGTATGGTGATAGGTAGAGTATAGTTAAAGGATAAAAGATCAAGCTCGAGTTCTTAAACTCATATGGTGTGGAAAGTTTGATGAACTAGGTATAGTTAAGTGAGAATGGATTATTGAGGATAATAGGAATATATAGATTATTAAGCATATGATCCTTAGTGAAGGCGTAAGAAATAAGTAGTATTAGTGTTACTTTAATGTGTATGATTCTATGATACGTATATGATAAGTATATGGGTATAAAGTAATATTATCAACTTCTATATAAGTTGTGGCAACGATTCCTGACTTTTGTGTCACAAAGGGATAACGAATGTTTAATGCGGTATATGTGTTATGCTATGAAAAGTACGATGAATTAGTTAGATGAACATGATCTTATTTAATCAGATAATGCCACCAAGATGTAAACGAAACTAAAAGGTAGAAGAACCTGTCAACAAAGCTGGAGGACAACCAGACCCGACACAAAATTTTGTGAATATAGACGGTCAAGCTATGCAGAATGGATTACCAGCCGTGGGAAATCAACCAGATAATCGATCGAAAAGCTTCAAAGACTTCAAGGCAATCGAACCGCCAGGATTTAGATGATCAACTGACCCTATAGAGGTGTTTATGATAGCTAGAGTAACGGAGGGGCAAAAGACCGCTTTAGTCACCTATACGATGAAATGGGATGCAAATTTTTGGTGGGAAGCAAATCAAGCTAGAGCCGAGAAGAAAATAGTGGCGATAAGACTAGGAAAAGAAAAGGAGATAATTTCGAGAATACCAAGTAGGCCAGAGGTGGAAAGAAACAAAGTTAAGAATGTGGGAATTGTGAAAAGAATCACTCAAGGGAGTGTCTTAAGGGTAAGTTTGTGTGTTTTAGTTGTGGGCAGGAGGGACATATCTCTCCTAACTGCACCTATCCAAGGATGAACAGAGGGTGTTTCATGTGTGGATCAACGACGCTTAAGGTGAAGGATTGTCCGAAAAAGGGAGGGAGTACAGGGAGTGCGAATAAAGGAAAAAGCAGCGGGACTCTAGAGATAACGGAACCAACTTCAACAAACAAACCAACAGAATCAACCACAAGAGTCTTCAATATGACCAGTCCCAAAGATACTATGGCAAATTTGAGAATGCAACTTCAGGTATTATTCGTATAACTTGTATATTTTGATATATATGATTTTCCTATATATAATAAATTATTTCATAAAGAAATTTTGAAGGAAGAATTTGAGTTCTCTTAGCAATCGAACTTCCATTTAATCAGATAGACAAGCTTTATGTTGAATAGTTAAAGATCGGTTCGATCAAATCCGACGGGATCTGCTTGAAATGACTCTGTATGCTACGTACCCTTGTAAGTCTGAGTTTTAAAAGCGGTGATTCCGGGGACTAATCCTTATAAGGAGTGTGAATGTAATAACTTGAATATTTTCTATATAAATAAATAAGAAATTTTGCATATTAATTTTTTGTTTATTTTAAAGATGAGAATATGTGTCAAGTAATATGATGTATATATGTGATAAATAAAATTATCTATTTCATGAATAATTTCAAACAATTTTATTTTAGAATTATTGATCATTATATAAAGTATATACTTATAATAATTAATTTTATAGTAGAAATGACTTTATTATTTATTTTCTATGAAAATATGATTTTTATATTATTTAAATAATATATGAAATGATTATTAAAATTATAATAATAAATATTTTATTATATGAATTTGTTCAGAATATTTAAGTTAATTATTTTAACTTAATTAATAATGTTATATATGAAAGATAATCAAATATGGAATCCAAACCCTAATTTTGGATTCTGAGCTATGAATGAGAATAATAATATTATATTAAATATAATATTATTTTTCAGTGTTTATAAATATATACAGTATATGTGTAGACTGATATTGGATAGTCAATTATGGTGTATGACAACAAACCCTAGTAATACTGTCATAAACCATAATTGGGAATTTAAAACTGGAAATTAAGATCGGTCAAAAATTGTGTTATATTTAATTTAGGAACCCTAATGATAATTAAGGAACCCTAATTATTTAAACCCTAAATTTTTATTTAAAACCCTAATTTTAATTAGTATGTTTTAATTAAAATTTTTACTACACTTTAATTTTTAATTATCCAAATCCTAGTAATTATTTGGGAAACTTTAAGGTTAAAAATCTAGTGATTAAACCCTAGATTCAAGCACCTTCGACAAGAATACCCTTTGACTTATTTGCAAAATTACCAAAGTGCCCTTTTTGTCCCATTATTGCATTATTGTTATCAAATCCAGCAAG
This sequence comes from Panax ginseng, assembly GCA_020205605.1. Classification (NCBI taxonomy): domain Eukaryota; kingdom Viridiplantae; phylum Streptophyta; class Magnoliopsida; order Apiales; family Araliaceae; genus Panax; species Panax ginseng. The sequence goes on along the minus strand of CM035140.1, from coordinate 80,826,070 downwards.
ATCTTGGCAAATCCTCACTCTAGATATGCACATGTGCGTAATCCTTACAAATCACCAACACTACCAGCCAAATTCATTTGCATCAATAGATAAGATAATTGAAGAGAGAGAAAGTGCATTATTTCCCCTCAATTGATCACTAACACTCAACCAAACTCTCTCAAGCTCAAAACCTCAAAATTGTATAGCATATCAGTCCCCTAATCAAGCCCCACGAAATCCACAAACGGATCCGAAGCTAAGAATCAAGATTTTTAAAAAAAGGTAGAAAACCCTAATTTACAATCTGATCTCTCGTGTGTTTGTCGATTTGTTTCTGTTGTTGTTTAAATGTTATAGTATGGGATATGTACTACATATTAAAGCTTTTATATAACCTAGATGACTATCATGATGTATTTAATAGACGGTCAAACCAAGTAGCTCGATCACGTTTATGTTTTCTGGGTAACCCAGAAAACGTATGACCACCATCTATGACATGGTTTGACCGGCATGGATCTAGAGATTTGTTTGTTGTTATGGTGTTTGTATGTAATAGATCTCTTCACCTACATGTTGGCTACAATCTGGAAACCTTAGATAACAAAAATCATGCAAGTATAACAAGTTATGGAAGCCCAAACATGCACTCTCGATCTCGCTTCTTCATTTCCGAAAACCAAGAAATGAAGAAACGAATTCTGTTCTACATTTTCTCGAGGCCCAACGCGTTTTGATTATTTATGTTTAGACATGACCATGGATTTCAACATGTTCTCTGATAGTTTGTCTAGACAGACCGACGAGGAGAAAACACTTAACATGAACAGATTGACAGATTTAAGGCCATCCAAATCGTTGACCGGCCACGACTTTGTTTTATGGGCGCTTCAAAAAAGCGTCCGGAAGCACTCGACGACTTGTTCTTGAGCTTAGATCTTGCATATGATGCATGTTTTGACCATGTTTGTTGTTATACTATGTAGTATTACATCCGTACTATAATATCCAACTATTACCTCGACCAGAAACACATTACATAAGGAATGATTGATGGTCAAACAAGCAAGCTCGAAACTGACTTTGAATGCCTGGGTTTCTCAAGAACACCTAAGGCGACACCGTCGCCAAAGGGCTTTAGCGACACACTTTTTATAATTAACTAATTTAAATTCTAAAAATCATTAAAAAATAGTAAATAAATTCTAAAAATTACAAAAATAGTTTTAAAAATTATTTTAAGTTATAAAAATTAACTTTTAATAAATTGACATATTTTTCATAAATATTAATATTTATTTGGATATTTTTGGTATTTAAATTATTTAATAAATACATTAAATAAATTAATTAAAAATGATTTATTGTATTAAAATCATTTTAAATAATAAAGGTATTTAATAATATTTTAAATTATAAAACATAACTTTTAATATTTTAAGATAATAATGATATTTGATTTATTTAGTAATTATATTAAATAAATTAATTAAAAATGATTTTAATATTATAAAAATCATTTTAAATGAAAATAAATAGTTTAAAAATATTTTAAGTTATAAAATACAACTTTTGATATTTAAAGGTAAATTTAATTAATAATTTAATATTAATGATATTAAGTTTATTTAATAATTATATTAAATAAATAGTTTTAAAATGGTTTTATTGAATTATAAATTATTTAAAAAGGAAATAAATGAATTAAAAATATTTTAAGTTATAACTAATGACTTTTAATATTTTGATAAATAATAAATTAATATTCTAATATTAATGGTAATTATTTAAAATAATTTTAAATGTTTTAAAAATCATTTAAGGGTAATATTAATACTTTAAAATATTTTGAGTTATTATAAATAACTTTAATATTTTGGCAATGATTTTATTAATAGTTTAATCTTAATTAAATATTAATGATAATAGAATAAGTTACTATTTAAATCATTTAATAATGATTTTTGAGTTTGAAAATTCTTGATAAAGTATAACAATTATTTAAAAATTATTCTAAGGCTATGAAAAATAATATGACGAATATTTAAAATATCTAAACGACTATTGAACTACACGATAGAGTCTTAGACTCGATAATTACCGGATAAAGCTATCGGTATACCGAAATATTTCAGAAATTGATTTAGACTTAGAAAAAATTGACTAGATATGTGTTTGTTAGTGAATCAATAACCGTTAAACATATGTGACAATGTGAGTAGGTTATGTGCTGACTGTAATTAGCAGTACTATGTGATATGATATATTATTCTAATTGAACGAATGATCTTATTACTGATAGGTCGCTGTATAAAAGATTAATCTAAGTTGCGTTATTGTAAGCAGCAGTTCAGGCAAGTATCTAAACCTTATGCACTACATTTATTTCGTGCAAACATGTATATCATGTTATGCAAGTTTCCTAAACTTACTCCAAATATTATTGAGCAAGTATCTGATCTATTATTTACATTGTGCAAATATCCTACTTTTGCATTTACTTTATGCAATGGATATGAGTAAGAAAGTTTCAGAATTATATTATTATTGTGCCAGATTATTAACTCTATTATTATTCATTATGTATCCAATCTTTGTATTCATACAAGTTCTTACATTATCTAATTATTGTATTATTGTATAATTCAGATATTTATTCATTAGATTAATTCAGTATATAGGGTTAGACAAGTGTCCCCACTTGGATAACCATTGTATTTAATCATATGTTGATACATACTTATTGGTTTCTAGTATGTATACGTTGACTTAAAAGCCGTGTAAGCTATTTGATTCAGCTAGACATAAAAATATTGTTGAACAAGATAGAACGTTATTGTATCCAACCAGATTGTTTTGGTTCAGATTCCCGACTAAGTATGAACATCCTTAATATGGGAAAACTTTTGTGCACCTAAGGTGGATAGAGTGAACGATAATATCGTTCTTGCATGTAGTATTGATCAATACAGGGCTCATTGGGATGATCACCCTCGTGCCCGTAAGTTATGACGGTTTGTGGATGAAGTTTTGCTAAACCCTAGAGAAAATGAAAAAAACAATGTTCATAGTCTGTCAACTAATCTCCAGTTATAGTCAGTATGTAGTTTCAAAAATTTGAGATAGATTTAGTATATTGTTATTATTGGTTCAGCTTACTTCTCAACTGTTGATTCGTTGTAGAAGAGTTATTCAAAGAAAACATTTAATCCTTTCAGCTTATATTTATTGTTGCTATTATTTGCTGGGCAATCAAATGCTCATCCTTGCTTTAAATTTAAATGTTTTTAGCTAAGCATGATCAACCGAAATGTTCAGGCCAGAACAAGGGAAAAGGAAAGCAATCAGAATAATTCTATGTTATCTTTTGTAATAGTTAGACTATATTAAGACAATGATATTTATTATCTATCATGTAATGTATTGTAGTAAAGGTTGCGTACTTGGGATTAGACTTTGATATATGTAAATTAAGTTTAATATTTATATTATTGTTATTATTATGAGTATTATTCCGCTCATAGAAATGGTATCGTAAAGCACCGAGTTCGGGTTTCAAGTACCCGAGTTTGGGGGCATTATAATTGAACCAACCCTTAGGGTTTAACCCTAAGGTTCTAACACTTAGGTTTTAAATACTCCAATTCTAGAAATTTCTAATTCGGGTTTTTAAATTAGAAAATAAAAAGTTTAAAACTAAAATTAGGGTTTCCTAATTAAATTAGGTTTTCCTAATCATATCAACGTTTAATAAATATATTAGGCCTTCCAATTAGGATTAGGGTGGCCTAATTAGGGTTTAGAAATCCTGAATATGAAACTAGGGTTTTAATTAGAAAAATTAAAATTTCTAAAATACAATTAGGGTTTGTAAAATAGAAATTAAGATAACTAAAATATAATTAGGATTTTCTAATCATATTAAAGTTTAATATACAATTAGGCTTGCCAATCGTGATTAGGGTTTTCAATTAGGGTTTTAGGATTTCGAATAGAAATTAGGGTTTCCCATCTTGCGATTAGGGTTTCTAACAAAGACGTTAGGGTTTTTTAATCCCTAGATTAGGATTTCTAATCTCTTATTAGGTTTTATAATTTTAAACCTTATCCGATAAATCATTGATCAATAAATCTCTTCGGTACAAACACATACTCATTAATATAATTATATTAATTATATTTTCTATCGAATCCCTTTCCAGAAAGTAGGGTTAGGGTTTCTAAAGTCATTACACAAACTCTACTCTAAATTTATTAGTCAATACACAGATTGACCTTCTCGAGACTCGCATCACAGATACTTGTCACAAAATTGATAATCAATATTAATATTAAATAGAAAAAAAATTATTTGTAAAATTTTGTTTATTCGAAATCCCGGGTTATCACAGCCACCATGAATAGTAAGGAGGTTGGGCTCAATGACCATTTTGCCCTGAATTGGAATTGTCTATAAATAGAAAGCTTGGCTTGGTTCATTTGTTGTTTTTCCAACACTTGACCAACATATTTTGAGAGAGAGAAAAGGGTGATAACAAGTAATCAAGTGAGTTCCAAGCAAAACATCAAGAGTTAGTCAAGAACGCGAAGAACGTTAAGGTAAAATTTTGTAAACGTTAGTCTTCTATCTTTTTTTCTTTCTTTTTCGTAGAAAAGTATGATTTGGTGGAGCATGTCTCTTCTGGAGTCATAAGGATGGCTAATAGTGGATTAAGTCATTATAAGTCACGTATGATTAGTAATAGTAAGCGTTTAAGTAAGTTTTAAATCAAAGAAAACTGTAAAGCGTTTATTTTGTTGTTGATGGAAAAATTGAAAACCATCAAAGGGTATGCGCATCTTGTTTGGTTAGCATGTAGATGATGAATCAATGGAGTTGTTCCATTTTATTTGGCGTAGAAAACTCGAGTAACGAAGTTATGGCGAATTTTACAAAATTAGCCGTTAAACGTTGAAAACGTAAAAATCTCGGATTAGTAGTCGAAAGTTGCCATGTAGTTTGGAAACCTTGGTTTTCAATGGCATCATGTATGATAGGTTATTCAAGAGTCGCGGACTCAAGAATCGTCGAATTTCGACTTTGAACGAAGAAACTAGCTATGAACGCTCACGAACGTTAAACGAACGCTCAATAATGAACTAATCGGTGAATTTAGTGTTAAAAGATTCGAAAATGAAATATTTTCTAATGAAATCATAGTGCATGTGATTTGTGAGCTAATGGCTTTTGAACGAGCCAATTCGGACCTAAAAAAAATAAGTTATGAGCCCGGGAATTTCATAGAATAAGAAAACTGTCAAAACTATCTGAGGCTCAAGGTGGTAGGCAGCAGCCACCACCCCAACCTTTAATTACTCATGACAAAGGTCTTGCCGGGTCGAGAGCGTAGAAGAATCAGAGAGTCAGCCATAATGCTACCACTTTGCATAGAAGTCTCGCACTTTCAAACGTAGACATGATGTTAGCTACTATTAGTTGGCGCCACAACGCGAATGGTAGGCATGAGGCAGGCGCCGCAGCGCCGAGTCAGGGGAAAAGTTAGACTAGTTAGGTTTTGAACTCAAATGTTATAAGACCATTATGGGGCAAGTGTATATATGTAATGTACATGCTAAGACCATTCCTATTTCACATCTATGGTGATGACCATAGGAATTGAACGTGACTTATTGGTAATGAAAAGATGAACGTTAATAAGTCGTAAGGACGTATAAATACTTGAAACGAGTTTTATTAATGAAATAATTTCGGATAAGTTATAAAAGAGAAAGAAGTTGGTAAAAATAATATGATTAGATTGTTTGGTAGCTAATTACAGTGTGCTATGTGAATATATCATGGAGATACTATAAAGACTGAGAACTGTTGAATATTAATTTGAAGACGCTTGAAGGAAAGTTTTCATAACGCTTATCTAACCTTCGTGTTAGCTAAGTTCTATGTGATTCATGTTATGAGATGCATGAATTGTTTTAACGAAAGGGTCGATGCCAGTTTTACCTCGGCTAGACTACTCTTGAAGAGTTGATTAATTTATTTACAAGTCTTTCAATATAGAATTGATAACGTTATCCTACACCAATTGTTTGGTACAGATTCAAGGTAAGCCTGAGTATGAATAAACAAATGTATTTTACATCGATTATTCGTTGGGCACGCGAGGTTGCCAAAACTTAAACGTAAATACGTTGAACAGATGAATGTTGATCAACATAGAGTACTATAGGCTGATCACCTAAATGTGCTAGTAAGATATATCGGTTCTGACCTTAGTGTTTCGGGTTGTCCTTTTTCATGAATGAAAACTAAAGAGAATGTTTATGGTCTTTGACCTACTCAGAATTCCTAAGTTCCTATAAGTACTTCGGAATTATGTTATGAGAAAGAAAAGTGTTATACAATGTTTCATAGTACTTCATAACTATTTGTTCAGTTATTGAAGAATAATCATATGATTCTTGACGTGGTCTTTATATTATACATTGGTAGACTTGTTGAGCTAGTTATGCTCATTTCTTGCTTGAATTATATGATTGCAGCTAAGGTCGAACGAACTGAGGGTTCTAAGAAAGATAAAGGCAAAGTTATGAAAGCCCCAAATTCGGGTCCTAAATCACCATGGATCTGGAACAATTATTCTATAACTATTGCGAAAGATATAAACATAATTTGTTTTTACAGTAAACTTTACACACTTTTCCCCAAGGTTGAGTAACCTTAACTTATACACAATTCATAAACTATCTAACATATAACATTGTTATCACTATACTATTATATTTTAACTGCACACATAATCCCATGTTGGACTAGGCTTTGTCCTTTCCTGTATCTGACGTATTCGTCTTAATCTGCAATGTTTATCATGATATAGCAAGGGTGAGTAAGGAATTTGCCCAATAAGTATAAGTTCATTTAAGGATATATCATGATTGAAAGAATTTGAATAATAAGCTGGCTATAATTCGACAATATAGTTGTGAATTAGTATGAACAAATTTTATGACTGAACAAGTATTTAACATGAACAAATATATCTGGACCGAATGGTAATGAAGGTGATCAGCCTTTCATACCAAATGAACACATGTAATACGCACAAAGTGTAATTAAACAATTCATAGACATGGAAAAGCAGCAATGATTAACTACAAGTTATATTTAAATAAAAAACTCAAAGTTGAGTTAAGGAAAACTTGCCTGAACCGTTGATTACCGCTATGCAAGTTAATAACCTTTGACTAAAGACCTAATAGTAATAATATTGATCTATAAGTTAGAATAATATCAGCACAATATTTAAAATAACCTAAACACATTAATACATAACCCTATCAGTCTATAACACACATAAAACTTAACCTCAAGTCAAACTTTTACAGTCTGAGTCGAGTTCGGCAAAATTCTAATATCCCGACGGTCTAGTCAGATAATCGTCGAGTTGAAGTTCAATTAATGTAACACCCGCGAATTTCAAATCTTGAATGAATTAAATTTTTATTTGATTATGTGGGATAATTGAATATAATTAACTAACTATGTGTGTAAGAAATTTCAAGGTCGTTCTATGACCTAGAATGTGTAGATGTGGTTAGGATTCTAACTATGTGCTAAGATTAATTGTTTTGAATTATCAAGACAAAAATAAAGGTTTTCTGAGAATTTTTCTGTAAAAACACTATTCATTCGATTTCGTACGGAGCTTAGGTTTGAAATTTTGAGAAACGCATAATGATAGAATATGAAGATATAATAGAATATCCGATAATATTTCGGTTATGGCAAACAAAGTTTTTGCCTACGAACTTAAAACCTAAGGGTTTGTGAAAGAGATTTTCGAAAGGGAAAAGAAAGACGTATAATCATTTCGGTTATTATATGTATGAGATATGAGTATTTTAGTAGTTCAAATATGAATATGGTATGAAGAATAGTACGACGTATAATACAAATATTGTCTAAGTACTAGACGAAGAAAATACGTGAGTTATACACATAGAATACGATTAGTTCTAATGGATTATGAGTTAAGGATTTTGTATAATCCAATGGTACATGGATTAATTGCAAGCCAAATGAAGTATGGAATCAAGCCCAAGTTAAGGCCCAATGTTAAGTTATGTCAAGCCCTATCCAAGAAGTCAAACCGCGGATCGAACCGGCGGGTCACGGGATGGGTAAAACCCATGGGTCAACCCATGTAATGATCCATGGAGGGTGGGCCCACTTGGCCACCAAGTAAAGTGATTACTTGGTGGCTAAGTTGTTGAGGAGGTAGAATAGTAAGGAGGTGGCCTTTTTGACCATTTTGCCTCCATTTGAAATCCTATAAATAAGAAGCTTGGCTAGTGTATTTTGTGTTTTGAAAATATTGTCCAACCTTTATTGAGAGAGAGAAAGAGCTAGAAACACATAATCAAGTTACTTCTAAGCAAAACATAAGACGTTTACCAAAAATGCGAAGAACGACAAAGGTAATAGTTCGTAAACCTTAATCTTCATCTTTCTTGATTTCTTTCTCGTAGAGAATCGTATATTGGTGGAGAATGTTTAGTGAGGAGGAATAAGGATGACTATTAATAATGAAAACATTGATAAGTCATGATCGAATAAAAATCATAAGTGTTTATGTAAGTTAAAATCGTAGAAAGTGATGAACGTTAACTTAGTGGTGATTGGATGATTTGAAAACCATCATGGCTAGGGTATGTGCATATTATTTGGCTAGGGTGCAGATGATGAATCAATGGAGTGTTCCATTTGATTTGGCTTATAGAACATGAGTAACAAAGTTATGGCGAATTTTGCGAAATAGACGTTAAACGTCGAAATCGTAAAAATCTCGGATTAAGGGTTAAAAGTTGTCGTGTGACTTGGAAACTTAAGTTTTCAATGTCAACACGTGAGATAAGGTATTTATGAGTCGTGGACGCAAGAATCGTCGAATTTCAACTTATAACGAAGAAAACGAGTATTGAACGCTCAAAATGAACCAAAAGGTGAATTCCGAGTTAACGAATTTGAAAATGAAAAATTCTTATATGAACACCTAGAGTGTGTAATTTGTGAGTTGTAAGCTTTTGAATGAGCCAACTCGGATGTAAAACGAATAAGTTATGAAGCCGAAAATTTTGTTGGAAAAACCAACTGTCAAGAGTAATCGATGCTACAGGGTGGCGCCATGACTGTATGCCAAACCCAAAGATAAAGGGTCATTGCCAGCACGGGATCCCATTGGCCTCAATTAATTGGCTATACGCAACGCCAAAGTTATAATAGAGTCCAGCATTTGCAGTACTTGCGCGGTAGAATAGTTGACCAAGTTAGGTTTTTAATCCATTTGAATGTAGACCGAAGGTAAGACATGAATGTACTTAATGTACATAATAAAGCTGACTTTAAATCACTTATAAAGTGATAACGTTAGAAGATTAGATATGTTTTAATAGGAATTAAAAGAAGAACACAAGAGTGTAATAAGTAAATCGCGAATGATGTTCAACGTTGGTACGTCACCAATTATGATCGAATGTCGGTTAATAACGTAAAAACGTTAACGAGCCGTAACGAAGCATAGTAAGTCGAATTAACATTTTTAAATGGAATAAATTCAAGTAAAGACATAGAAGAGAATGAAGTTGGTTAGAATACTAAAGTTAGTTGTTTGGAAACTAATTATAGTGTGCTATGTGAATATATCATGTAGATCCTGTAAAGAATGTGAGAACAAGATTTTTGTAATTTAATTTTAATATTTATTGAATTAAATAAATATTTTTGATGATTTAACTATTACATTAAATAATTAATTGATGAAGTTGGGGTAGATTAATTTAATTATATGTGTTATATTTCTTAAATTAATGTGGAGAATTTTATTATTCAAAGTATGACATTATGTGAGTATATTGAATTAAAAAAAAAATTAATAAGCCTAATATTATTTTATAATTAATGAGAAAATTAATTATATGACTATGTGAATTTATGAGAAATTATCATATTTTATTTAAATTAAATTAAATAAGATATTTGATTTATTTTATAATTGGGTGTGATATTATTAAACTATATGATAAAAGATTTATTAAATTAAATGGATTTGAGTCATTTAAGGTCAACCAAACGAAGCCTTATGGGAAGTTAATAGCAGTTAACCCATAATTTGGGTTAACTGACCGCACTGCGCTCAGTTATTTTTATAAAATACGACGTCTTTTTCTTTCATTTGGCTAAGTCTAGAAAAGGAAAATTCAGAGAGAGATTGAGAAGTCTGAAGGAAATTGTGAATGTGTAATCAAACAAGTATCTGTGAAAGGATCATCTTTTCAAATCTATACTCTGGGTAATTCCTATAACCAATTTTATTTATGTTGTTTAAGTTTTTAAGAAAATGGCTTTTATGTTCTGTAAAAGCTTTGTAGTGGAAAAAGGAGTAACGATTATGTGTTAATTATGTGATAAATGTTATAATATCGTGTTTTATTATATATATTGTATAAACCATATCATCAGTTTCATAAAAATATGTTGTATATACTTTCTACAAAATTACAGAGTATAGATATATGGCCATATGGCCCTTACTCGCAAATTTAATACGTAAAACATATATTGTGTCATAAATTTTATACCTGTATATAATTATGACTATTAAAATGAAGAGATCAAACTTTAAATCAACGGATTCGGTGTTATAACGAATCCGTAGTGTTGATTTTCATGTTCTATATTCAAAACTTTCAAAAAAAACACCAAGAACAGTAAATTACATGTGTTGATTCTGCAAATTATGTGTTTTAACATGTTAAAATCATGCTAGAAGGGTTAAGTAGTGATCATATATGTATTACAGTGTTTGGGTATGTCTAATTTCGTGTAAAAATAAATTAATTGGAGGTTTTGGTCATGATCTGTAATTTTTCGCGAATTGCAGAACTGTTAATGGTTCATGCCAATACAAATACCAAACCAATGCCTTAAGACCCACTACTTGCAGCCATGGCATATAGTCACCGATAGTAAGCCTATTAGTGGCGTAGCATTTCACTCTACTGAAATATCCGAGAATTGAATTTTTTAAGTGTTCAAGTCCATGAATGTGATATTAACCAAATCTAATGAACATAAAAATATATTAGAAGTATAATGAGATGTTAAAATAGATTCTTAACATGTCAATAACATAATTGCATGTTGATTGAATTATTGAATGCATAATTAACTTATTATTCGTGAAGTATAAATTGTGTTACAATAAGTATGATAATTTGACTAAGTATAGTCATAACCAAAGTTTAGACAAAAGAATGAACTTATGATGACTAGTTACATGATAATTAACTGGAGTTGTGAATGGAAATGATATGTAGGATTTAAATCAAGGAACGTGTATAATTAACGTGTAATCTACGCACAAGGCAAGTTTCCTAACCCTACTTGTTATCATTATTCAAGTTTATACATTACACCGATTAAATTCTCGTTATTGTTAAATCAAATTCAATTTGTTATATTAAAGATTAATTATCTTTTCAAATTATGATTCTGTTATACAATACTTGTTCTATTGTTTACGTATTCTGTGTTCACGTTGTCCCTCTCTTAATCTCTTATTCAACCTTTACCCAAGGTTTTAATCACTTTCATTCATTATCCACCACATGAACCCCACGTTCATTATTCTTTCTTAATGTCGAAGCCATACGGTTCGTTGTATGCTAAGACTGATCGTTCATCGCAACTACGTTGTGTTTACATTCTTTGTCTTTTAATCCCGTTTAATCTTTCCATTCAACCTTTACTAAAGGTTTAAATCACTTGAATAAGTGTTACATTAGGTGAACTATGTGTTCTTTATCTTTCCTTACATTTCTCCCAGGAGTTGAGTAATTAAAAGCTCTTCCCTAGGTTTTACCTTCACCAAATATTTGCGATGTTTGTTCCTTTGTTATATCTGGCCCGGCTGCAAAGACGAGGTTTTCGATGAGCTTCTTCCTTAGTATGGCACTGAGGCGCCACTTTCTAAGGCATAACTGGCACTGCGACGCCAATTCTAAAACTCTGAAAAAATTTCGAAGTGTTGAACATGTTTTAGACGCTTACATCACAATCTCATAACTTCTTCATTATAACTAAGAACGAGGTCGTTCCAAAGTCATCTTCATAATCTCGTTACATACTTTAACTTCCTTTGGACAGAACATCATTCTAAATTCGTTAACATGTCATTTAATTGGCTTAGATTCCATCCTTCGCTCGTTTCACGTTATTAACGTTCATCGTTCGTTCGTCCGTATTTCGGTCATCCAAAAATTAGAATTCGTTCGTTCTTGAGTCTATGACTCACGTTTTATACATTTTCTTACATTCTTATGAAACCCTACACATTTGGGTTCATTTACATACTTTTTACTTTTCGTTCGTCTTTTACGAATTTTTTGCCATAACTTCGTTATAGCTAAGTTCAATCCGTTCTTCATGAACGTTTCTATCGTTCCTAACCAAATAATAAACAACTAACTTATACGCAATGGCTTTAAACTTGTCTATCAACAACAAGTTATAACTACAATGATTTTAAATTTTTCCATCAACAATGTTCTTCGTGTTCTTTGTGTTCTTCATTCGTTCTTCATTTTTAGTCCATACTTTGATTACGATTTCACTTTTTCTTGGAATTTGGTGTTATAAAACACCATTCCTTACTTATTTCACCAAATCATTTATATGATTCATTCGGATCATTCAAATTCATTACGAAATTCATACTTCCCTAAGAAATTTATAAACTAAACTACTAATTCTTATTTCTTCATTTTCTCATGATTTCAACCATATGAAAAATCATTCTTAAAATCTTTTACTTCTATTATCATTAAGTTATGTTTTTAACATATGAAACTTAAAGAAAACTAACTTAGATGTTAGGTTTTCAATACCTTTCTTCTTTAATCTTCTTCCGTTGGATAAAGTTTGCTCACGACTAGCTTTTCTTCTTCATCCGAACTCTCTCTCTCTCTCTCAAGTGTTGGTGATTTTCAAAATAACCAACAAATGAGCTAAGGCTCTCTTTATATAAAAAACCAAGGCTAGGGGTATTTTAGTTATTTGGCAAATTACCTTACTATTCACACCTCCTTAGTATTCACAAAGTTTCTCTTAGAAGCTTCGTGGTTCCATCTTTCGGGATTCGTCCTGCGATTCTCGGAATCAAAATATTTTTGGATATTTCGTCTTTCCTTTACAGATTACCTTTTACGCATTCTTCAGAACTTTGAAAAACTAAAAAATACTTTTTGATGATAAGCGTCTTCCTTCACGTTTTCCCCTAATGTAGTTAAACGAATGAAAAGTACATAACAATTCTTTTCGTTATTTTTATTTCCTCCGATTTTTGTATGTTTTCCGAGAAAACTATTATCGGCTAATTTAACTTTTCACGACATCTTATTTCGGGTTGTCACATTCTTCCCCCCTTATAAAAATTTCGTCCTCGGAATTTCTTAACACCACACCCATACCCAGATGCTTTATTCCTACAACCTTTAGCAAAGCTTTAATCTCAATTCGTCATTCTCACAAGGATCATCGGTTGACATATTCATCATTACTTAAACCTCACGTCTAACTATGCTTTCAATCTCTTGGGTCATCACATTCACCCATTCTTCACAGAATTTATGTGACGCCCCCAAATCTGGGTATCTTCCAACCCAACATATGGTGCTACACGGTGCTACAATTCACACATACATTCAATTGAAATACCTTAAAAGAATGAATATGTCCTATATATCTTCCAAAATAATATTACTATTCGTACGTTCTTTATAACCATTACATGTGTTCTTATCATAATATCAAATAATAACAACTTCCAGCCTATACTATTACAAAGACAGCCTATTGGTTTGCCTTGGCCTTCTCTTTATCTTGACCGAAACCTTCCGTTCGTTCGGTCTTAGCTGCATCCATATGGTTCAAGCAAGAGTGAGCATAACTAGCTCAGCAAGTATGACAATTTCACTTAAACAACAGGCTTAAATCATATAAATCATATATCTTTAATATCTGAAACAATGGTTATGAAGTACTATCAATAATTCAAAATAGCACTTCTCTTTTCTTAAAATGTTTCACAATGAACAATATTCAGTAAAACATCAATTTTGGTCCAAGACCTTGAGCATTTCATTCTTTCTTTGAAAAGGATAACCCGACACCAAGTTCGTAAGTCCGACATATCTTACGAGTACGTCTAGGTGATCAGTCTATAGTACTTTATGTTGTACAACACAACTTTCTTTAAACGTATGTACGTTTAAGGTTTGGCAACCTCACGTGCATGTCTTTTGACGACAAAGCATTTATTTATGCATACTCAGTCTTTCTTTGAAATCAATACCAAAATAGTTTGGCAAAAGATAGCAACATTTACAATACTTTGATAGATTATAGAGAAATCCATAAAACATCTTACGTCTAGCCGAATGAATTGGCTTTGACCTCATTATACGTCAATTTATGCATAAGATACATGAATTACAACGCTTGTCCAAAAGAATATAGACAAGGGTCAGAATAATTGCCTTTAGCGTCTTCTATCGTTAATACAAATTTCCTTTGTGTCTTTAAGGATTCTACAATACATGATCACATAACATACCATATTAGGTCATAAAGAATCATGTAAGGTCACTACTATATCTTACCTTTCTTCTCAATCTAATCATGCTTTAGATTTTTTATCATTGTTATGGTTAATCATCTTACATTGTTCTTATGTTTACGTAATCGTTCATCAACCTTTAGTTGTCATCCTTACAATTATTATCATCCCTAAGGATGTTACATTAAGTTCATTAAGTTATAATGTACCTTTACTTACTTTCTACATTCATTTCCTTATTCCTTATGTTTATAAGCATTCTTCTCTGTCTCTTCTCTAGTGTTGGCACTGCGGCGCCAACTTCCTATATAGAGCTCGCACTGCGGCATGACTCTTCAGTAGGTGATGCCCGGTCTTGGTGTCACAAGACCAAACCCTCATATGGTATACCATGACGCGCCACTCTATAATACCTATGTTCCGACTTCATTGCTGACGCGAGTCTCTTCACTAACTGTCGTGCTGCGGTGCCACTCTTCAGTGGGTGATGGTCAAGCTTGGTGCTGTAGCGCCAAAGACAATGCTATAGGAGGCGCTGCGGCGCCGGCCTGAGCCTCATAAAATTTTTGACAGAAAATATCTTATATGACATTCCCGGCCTCATAACTTATTCGTTATAAGTCCGAATTGGCTCGTTCAAAAGCCAATAGCTCACAAATCCCATGCTCTATGATTTCATTAAAAAATATTTCATTTTTGAATATTTTAACTCAAAATTCACCGATTAGATCGTTATTGAATGTTCGTTAAACGTTCGAAGATGTTCAAAGCTCGTTTCTCCGTTCTAAGTCGGAAATTAGTCATTTTTTAGTCTGCAACTCTAGAATGCCAATTGAGACTAATCTCCATCAAAAGCCAATGTTTCCCAGCTCAATGCTAACTTTTGACTTTCATTCCGAGAATTTAATGATTTTGACGATTATCGTCTAATCTCGTAAATTTTGCCATAACTTCGTTACTTGAGATTTTTACATCGATCAAAATGGATTCATTCTATCATTCTAACATCATAACGAAACATATTTCATCAAATCATTTATATGAAAAATTCTTACAAGTTCTTAATGAGTTATAAAAGTATGATTTCCTTACACATAACTTATTAAGGTTTAAGTCCATTGATTAGCCATTCTTATCACTTCTTATCATACATGCTCCACAAATCCACACTTCTCTATCAAACTACTATTGAAGAGATGGAAGATTAATGGTCTAGGATTCTTACCCTTGAATTTCAACTTGGTTCTTCTTCTTTAATTATGAAAACTTTAGCTTTTTCTCACTTTTCTCTCTAATGTATAAACTTTAAGGTTTTTTTGGTGAAATGAACAAGGAAAAATAAACCACCAAGCTCTCTTATTTTTATAATGTACCAAGTGAGGGCATAAAGGTCTTTTAGGCCATCCACCTCCTTAGTCACCTCCTTACTATTAATGTCTTGGTCATCACACAACTTATCCTACACAAATCTTATAAATACAATGCAATAGAATTTAAACGTTTAACGTAAAATCCTCGTATCCATTACGTATACTAGTTCGTATAATCTTTTATCATATATGATATGCTACCTTTCATATCTACTCGTATAATACTTCGTATCATACTCGTATTCATTGCTTCGTATAATACTCGCTATTATACGATCATCATTTATTCAAATCCTTATGTTCCTTAACATTCTCAAATTTAGTACACAGGCGAAAAACTGCGTTAGCCATACTGGAATTATTATTACATAATCCATCCTCCCTTATTATTCTATCATTACGTATTTCTCAGAAGTTCAAAAATAATTCCCGAGCAGAAATCAGTGAAGAGTGTTTTTCGAAAAATTTCTTGGAAAGCTTTTATTTTTGTCTTGGAAATTCAAACACTTTAATTCCATCATGTAGCCATAATACTACGATATTCCAACATAATTAGGTTATAGAATAACCTTCATCTTACTAACATATAATATAATTTTATTCATTATTTAATCAAATAAAATTATTTTACAATTAATCCAAATTTCTCTGTCATTACAATTTCATCCTTGAAATTTTAACATAATGTAACACCCCAAAATCCGGTCTATCTTCACACCTGGATTTCGTATGTCACGATTCCATCTTCTTCTAAACATACATCATTATATAGTTAAATATAACAACAAACATTCTCAAATTCCAGATTCTATTACCTTATAACCTTGTTCATTACAATAATGATAATTACATTATTCTTTAAATCTTACAAGAGTGACTTTTATCCGCCACCAAGGATATATAACAGTTCACTAAACTATTCTATAGTTCAATTAGACTATTCTACATTACAAGTCTTCGCTTGATCTTCACGCTCATTCATATACTGAATGGCACTTCGTCTGGATACCGGTCAACTTGATCTTTACGGGATCCTTAAGTACTTTCTAACATCGTTCGCTGAAAATGTTTTTATTTAAAGCAAGTGTGAGCATTCAATTGCTCAGCAAGTCATAGCAGTTGAACAAACAACTTCAAGAATTTAAACATTCTTTTAAGACTTCCATAACCGAACAAAGGTTATGAAGCAGCTTGAATAATAGGAATAATCCCGATTCCTATCATTTTAAAATATTAGTCACATTTACTTTCAAATACTTTCTTTCTTCTACCTTCTCCATACACATCCTGTCTGGCAAGAATCATTAGTACATACTTAACAATAACGGTTCATGTATAAACAGAACATACTCATATTGAACAATTAAATCACAAAACAGTTCATCTCATAGAAACACCGAAGTGTTCAAATTGTTGCTCAAGGCCTCATACATACTATCACCTTGTACATATATCGCACACATGCATATAAACAAAACTTTTCATGTTCAACATCTGAGAAGTTCAAGAAACTAGCATTCATATAAAATGAATGAAGTTAGGAAACTTGCCTTACGCACAGCTACAACTTATGCTGAACTGCTCATTCCAATCCATATATAACACATAAGGAAATATCATATACACCAATTAGTCATATACTTGACTTACGCATTGGTTTACTTAACTTTACTTCTTAGGGTTCACGTTCTTATAATCTAAGTTTACGCGACTAACTTTCTTTACTGGTTTACGACTTCATGAAATACGGAGATGTCTTTCTCATACGATCATCATCTTTGATGATTTACATTCTTATCTTCTTCTTATAACCTTTCTAGGACTCATCACACATCGTCTCTCTGCTAGTTGTCCATATGGTACTCTGAGTGATTTCCCACAAACAACCAACAAACAAGTTCCTGTCTCGTCTACACTGTCTTTCATAGTGAATTAGATCGGTCACCAGTTTCGTATATACCTCTGCTCTCTAAAGGAATTATTTAGCCCAGCTCCCATATGTCAACAATCAAATATTACGATTGTACCACAACCTAACTTTATCTTAACCTATCTGAACCATTAAACTATAATGTTCATTAAGTTAATTTCTTATTCTTTATGGCTTTCTGGCAACTAAATGTCCTACCTCAGGATTCATTCTTTATCGTTTAAGTCATACAGTCTGTTGTATACTCAGAACGATCATTCAACATTAATTATACGCACTTATAGCGTTAAGCATTTTACATTACCTTACTCATACCTTACAACGTCCAGTTCGTTATGACTTTCTCGATAATTTATATCCTATTTACTACCTTCATCAATGTCTAAGTCATACAACCATTGTACACTTAGAACGTTTGTCTGACGTGAATACGATTCATGAGGATCACTTACGTATTCAACGTTCACATTGTTCATCTCTTAATCTCTCGCTCAACCTTTTCTCAAGGTTTTAACCGCTTTCAATCGTTATCCATCCCATGAACCCCATGTTCATTATTCTTTCTTAATGTTAAAGCCATACAGTTCATTATATGTTAAGATCGATCGTTCATCGCAATTGCGTTGCATTCATAGCGTCGATACGCTTTACACTTAACCTCTCATTACGACATCCTAACATCCAAATGTTATATATCATCTTCGTCACTCAACATCTAAGGAATCACAATCATAGAAATCCCACACGTCTGTTCTTTCGCAACTACGGTCCCCGGATATCGGTTATATAATCTAGCGCTTACATTCTTTGCCTATTAATTCTATTAAATATTTTTGTTCAACCTTTACTAAAGGTTTAAATCACTTGTTTAAGTGTTATTTTATGTGAACTAAATGTTCTTTATCTCTCTGTACACTTCCCCCAAGAATTGAGCAATAAAAAGCTCATTTTTGGGCCTTGCCCTACACCGACGCTGCGGCACCGGTTCTATTCTTCTTCCTCGCGCTATGTCACCACTCAATAGTAGCTGATGGCCCGGGTTGGCACTGCAGCACTGCCTCCCAAGGCACAACTGGCGTTGCGGCGCCAGGCTTAGAATTTCCAAATTTTTTTCTAAGTCTTGGAAATTGCTTGAGACGCTTACTTCATGATCTCATAACTTCTTCATTATAGCTCAGAGCGAGGTCATTCCAAAGCCATTATCTTACTTATCTTACGTACTTCAACTCCCCTCAGACAGAAATTTATTTTGTATCCATTAACATGCCATACAATTGGCTTAAATTTCATTACTCGCTCGTTTTACGTTATTAACTTTCTTCGTCCGTTCGTCCGTAATTCGGTTATCCGAAATCGAAACTCATTCATTCTTGAGTCCACAACCCATGTTTTCTACGTTCTCTTACATTCTTGTGAAACCCTACACACTCGGGTTCATCTACATACTTTCTATTTCTCATTCGTCTTTTACAAAATTTTTGCCATAACTTCGTTATAGCTAAGTTTAATCCATTCTTCATGAACGTTTCTACCGTTCCTAACCAAGCAATAAGTAACTAACTTATACACGATGGTTTTAAATTTTTCCATCAACAACAATTTATACTACGATGGTTTTAAATTTGTTCATCAACAACGTTCTTCGTATGTTCTTCGTGTTCTTCGCTCGTTCTTCGTTTTTAATTGATATTTTCATTACAATTTCATTTTTCTTTGGAATTTGATGTTATAAAACACCATTCCTTACTAATATCACCGAATCGTTCATATGATACATTTGGATCGTTCAAATTAATTACGAATCTTATACTTCCTTAAGAAATTTATAAACTAAACTTCTAATTCTTATTTCTTCTTTTCTTCATGATTTCAACCATATGAAATCATTATTAACATCTTTTACTTCTTATTCTCATTAGGCTATGTTTTAACATAGAAAACTTCAAAAAAATTATTTAGACGTTAGGTTTCAGATTACCTTTCTTCTTTAATATTCCTCCGTTGGACAAAGCGTGCACTCATGCTAGCTTTTCCTCTTCCTTTCTCATCTCACCTGACCTCTCTCTCTCTCTCTCTCTCTCCCAAGTGTTGGTGAAATTTTCATTAGCCAACAAATGAGCTTAAGCTCTCCTTTTATAGATTTTCAAGGCTAGGGGAAAAATAGTCATTTCGCCCCAAACCTCCTTACTATTCACACCACCTTACTCCACCTCCTTACTATTCACGAAGCTTCCCTTGGAAGCTTCTTGCTTCTATCTTCATGGAATTAAATCCATTGTTCGAAAAACTGCGATTCTCGGAATCTAAATATTTTTGGATATTTCGTCTTTCCTTTATAGTCTGACTTTTATGAATTCTTCGGGACTCCGAAAAATTGAAAAACACTTTTTGACGATAAGCGTTTTCCTTCACGTTTTCCCTTAACGTAGTTAAACGAATGAAAAGTACATAACAATACTTTTCATCATTTTTATTTCGTCCGATTTCAACACGTTTTTTGAAAAAAACTTTTATCGGCTTACTTAATTTTTCACGATATATTATCCTCAAATCTTTCGACGGAATGTCATTTCGACATACTGAACTCTCAGAAAGGCTTATATTATTCAAACCCTAACCCTTAGGTTTCGTCGGGTGAATAGTGCTTAATTCGTCTTTTTCCCTGGAAATATTTTTGTTCCTGGAAAAATTTTATTTTCGGCTTGAAAATTCTTATTTATTCAGTCTAGCTCGTAGTCAGAATCCTCCCGACTTATAATCATCCTAGGTTCTAGAATGATTAATAAACATATAGCACATAATAGTATTAATAAAATTCATTTTATTAATAACTAATTCTTAAACTTAAATTCTGGACAATTCGATTTTACTCGGGTTGTCACACATACCCTTTTTCTCAAATTCTCTTCAAAGAAGTTCTTATCTTTCAAACATTCCCTAACCTTCATAACTTATCAAGAATCATGAAGTAGAATGAATAACGAGGAGCATAAAAATTCCTTTAAAACATTTCATACTTTTGCTGAGGGGTCAAATCGACCATGAACTCTTACTAAGTTTAACAACATTTCACCGTAAACCCTTCTATCACGGTCACTTTACAATCACCAAGAAGGTAAACTACCTCTTCCATACGTAGGCGATCAACCCATCGTATAACCCCATTTCGGCGTATGTTCACCTCAGACTTAATCATTAGATTCCGAAGCAAAATAATTTGGCATGGCATAACTTCTTCAAAGAAAGCTCGATTTTCTTTTAAATATGACATACCATTTGTCTAGCCAAATCAAATAGCTTAGACCATACCAATAAATTGGACATCAACTTGAAACATTCGTCTAGTCAAATCAATTGACATCGACTACTTCTTTAAATTCTTTCACAATACATCAAAATATTTTATGACGTCATGATACTGTACTTTTCACAGTATGTTGAGGACTTCGTCAGTTTATGACTTCGTCATTATATATCATATCATAGCGGGTTATTGATCCTAAGATCACATTCAACACCAGGTTGAATTGCATTAATAACTCCATCCTTTTACCATCTTTACATCAAATGCATTGATGATATAAAATTCATTTTGATATGTAAAATCAATTTCTGTCTAGCCAAAATAATTAGCATAGACATACCATGAATAGTTCTTTTAACGCCCCGATACCGTTGTAACGCCCCAAAATTCGGTTTATTTTCACACCCGGATTCCGTACGTCACTATTCCATCTCCTTCCAAACATACATCATTATATAACAACATATATTCTCAAATCCCAAGTTCTAATACCTTATAACCTCGTTCATTACAAATAATGATAATTACATTATTCTTTACATCTTACAAGAGTGACTTTTATCCGCCACCAAGGATACATAACCATTCATTAAATTAGTCTATAGTTTAATTAAACTATTCCATATTACAAGTCTTGGCTTGATCTTCACACTCGTTCATATACTGAATGACACTTCTTCTGAATACCGATCAACTTTGTAACTCCCGAGAAAATCACATCTTTATGTGAATTAAATTTTATTTGATTATGTGAATTAAATGAATTTAATTGATTATTTATGTGAGTAAGATGTTTGAAGGTCGTTCTATGACCTAGATTGTGCGGATGTGGTTAGTATTCTGGCTATGTGCTAGGATTAATTGTTTTGAATTTCCAAGATGAAAATAAAGGGTTTTCGAGAAATTTTCGTAAAAACACTATTCATCCATTTCTGCTCACAGATTAAGTTTGAATTTCTGAGAAACGCGTAATGATAGAATACGAAGATGTGATGGAATATTCAATAATATTTCAGTTATGGCAAACGATGTTTTTGCCTGCAGACTTAAAACCTAAGGGTTGGGAAATGTGAGTTCCGAGAATTTAATAGCTAACATATAATGCCTAGGGTTATTATACGTGAGGAATACGAGTATGATACTAGTTATTATACGGGTATAGTATGAAGATTATTATGACGTATAATACGAATATCATACGAACTATATACGAAGAGAATACAAGAATTGAACGCGTAGAATACGATTAGTTCTTAATGGACTTTGAGTTATGGACTTTGCATAATCCAATTAGACTTGGAGTATGCCAAGCCCAAGGTGTATGAAAATAAAGCCCAAGTTAGGCCCGATATGGATTAATGCTAAGGCCCAAACCAAGAGAATAAACCGCAGATCGAACCGATGGGTCACCGGATGGGAAAAATCCATGGAGCAACCCATAGGGGAGACCTATAGAGCATTTGGGCCGGCCACTTGACCACCAAGTAAAGTGGCCACTGTGACACCCCAAAATCCGGGTTACCTGACCCCCGAGTTTGGTGTTCACGATCCACAATATAATACCATTTAACTACACATTCATATATAAATAGGAATACATAAGTCATTAACAAATGTTGTTAATACATAAGTCCCAGGTTCACTAACCTTAACATTACAAACATACCCCTTAGATATACAAAAAGGGTTTACAAATAACATAATAAATATGCTTCATCATAACTAATTTATCACTATGCCTTTGCCTCTATTCTTCACAGCACCTTCTACAACTTCGTCCCTAGCTGAAAAGTTTTATTTAGCAAGGGTGAGCAACAAATTTTCCTCGCAAGTTAAGATATACAATGAATGTATAAGTATTAGAATAATAGACTATCTATTTTGATAGAATGACACCAAAGTTTGGGGAACTTTGAACTAGCTGAACAAATTGTTAATCAATAACAAGTCTTCTCGTATTCTAGGCAACGCAATAATTTGATAATGAAAGAGTACAACGCTTTCAAAGTTTCTACGATATTCTATTGAATAAACAAGAATCAATTCTACGCAATAATAAAGTGGAATGTTTTCCAGATTTATGCTGAATGATCCATTTGATACATACGTAGGAGTATCAGATAACCATAAAGATTAAATTATACCCCTCTACAAGTATAATAAGTGATCAGCTTTATTATACCTTATATTATGCATAATACTTAACAGTGTGCAATGGCCGAATATACGACCTAAAATGTTCCCTTTATATAAAAGGTTGTTCTTCTCAGTCTCAGAATCAAGATTTGATTTAACAACAAAATTCAATGATTTCAATATCTAATCACTTCTCTTCTCTTCTCAAACCTATCAAGTTTTCTTTTTTGATCTAGCTGATACAACTGGCATTGATCTATCAATAATAATTAAATTCTCTTCTCTTCTCTTCTCGAACCTATCAAGTTTTAACAAATGTTCGTCTAGCCAGAATAATTAGCTAAGACATTTCTCAATATAATTTGACAATAAACAAGAATTATCTGTACTGTCAATATTAGCTTCTACAGATATGAATATCCAACAACAGTAATTCTACGAATATATATTATTTCCAAATCAGTAATTCAATTTGAATTATTAAACATGCACTAACTCCGATTTAATCAACAATAAATCCCTGGACGTGGTATAATTAGAAATAATTAACCAATATAATAATTGAATAAATATAACTCAAGGTTGAGTTAAGGAACTTGCCTTCCGCATTGATTACAACTACACAATAAACTTATCTGCTTTCGAAAGACCTATAACCAATAATATCGGTCTCACAATTAGCACAATAATTTATAATCACGTAACACTGTATTCTACAGTCAAACTTCTCATAGGTACATTACCACATAGCCACATTAGTGTTTATAACCTATATAAACACTTAACAAGTCTTACTAGTTTGGTTTGGTTGGACTTCGGTCTCATCTCGGTGTTCTGGTCACCCTGTCCGACAATTAACACATTGATTGTCAATTAAACTTGGTCTTTAAGCTTCAATATTATTTTAGATAAGTCAAATATAGTTTATAATTTTTTTCGGAAGCTTTTAATAATTTATAAACAATTATTATTATTTATAATAATTTTTCAAACACTTAAATCATTTTTAAATGATTTAATTATCAAATAATCTTATTATCATTAATATTTAATAATATAAAAATATTAATGTTATACTTGTCAAAATATTAAAGTTATTGTTAATAACTTAAAATGTTTTTAAATCATCAATATTAATTAATTAAAATTATTTTTAAACCATTAAAACATTAATTATAACTTTAAATTATTTTTAAAACATTTTCTCATTTTTTAATGATTTTTAAATCAATAAAATCATTTTAATTCTTTTATTTAATATAATAAATAAATAATCTAATATCATTAATATTAATTTATTAATGAGAATTCTCCAAAAATATTGAAAATTATATTTTATAATTCCAAATATTTTCTAACACTTTATTCTTATTTAAAATGATTTTTAATTCAATAAAATCATTTTAACTTATTTATTTAATTTAATAATTAAATAAATCTAATATCATTAATATTAATTTATTACTGAAAATTCTCTAAAAATATTAAAAGTTACATTTTATGAATCAAAATATTTTAAATACATTATTTTTATTTAAAATGATTTTTCATAATATTAAATCATTTTTCTCTAATTTATTTAATATACTAATTAAATATCATTTTTATTCAAATAAATATAATTATTAATGAAAAATGTTCCAAATAGTCAGAAAGTATTATTCAGAATTTAAAATTATTTTTAAAACCATTTTTAGTAATTTTATAATTTATTTATATTTTTAAATAATTTTCGGAAAATCAGAAATTAGAAAATAATGAAATATTCGCTAAATACCTTTAGCGACACAAAGCATCGCTGTTGTTGTTCTTGGTGCTCAAGAACACTGACAGTCAATGTTTAAGGCTCATGGTTTGACTAGCTTTGATTCACCGTCTGATCATGTCATGGGCTACCTTTGTGCATCGATAATGTAGTCTACATGTAGTACTATAACATTCAAGCATTATCTCGATCATACAACAACAATTCTGCAAGATCCAGAGCCTCAAAGTAGATGTCAGACATCATCTAGGTTTTCTGGGTTACCCAGAAACCCAGACAGTCTCGAGGTACTACTTTCAAGCTCACTAATCTTAGTCTTCTGGTCATTATTAATGTTTCTTATGGTTCAAATATACAGTACCCATGTAATAGAACATAAATACAACAACAGAGCAGTCTGAATACATCACAGCTTAAAGATTCAGCTCGGTCAAACCTTGTTAGAGAACTAACTCACACGGTTTCTGGAAATTCCAGAAACGTGATCAGTGTTCGTCTTGCCTACTTTGAGCATTAAATACACTCGATCTATTATCTGTTTCTGGAAAGTAAAACCATGGATCTAGAGTACATACAACATTCTATAACCAGTATACAATAACATCATCATAACACTTATAACCTGACAGATTTAGACCTCACAAAAAGTTGTCAGACGATGTACAAGGCTTTCTGGGTTACCTAGAAAGTACATGGTCATGCCCGGTCAACGGGTTTTGACTATGAATAACTACAAATCTAGACATCTGATGGATGTACTACCACTTCCAGATTAAAGACAACATAACAGACTACCTATCCAAAAGCTCAAACATCAAAAATCATAAACGAGCAATGATCTGTGGCCACTGACATTACGTTGTTAGACCACTTTTCGAGCTTAAGAATAGTTTTGAAAAATCATCATTTTAAGGCAGTTTGATGCTATGGATATATGTTTGATCATCATAGATCAACATAAAACATCCTCTAGCAAAGATCTAAACATATAAACACAAAATCTTTCTTAGCATTTAAGATCAAAAGGTGAACTACGGTTTATACCTCTCTTGTTGCAATCTTGATCTATGATCTCCTTAGCTGACCTTGATGTTTCTAGTGTTTATTTTGTGACTGAAATGTTGGAGAAATTTAGAGGTTTTGGAGAGAGAAATGTATGTTGAGAGCTTGAGTGCGAATAACCAAAATTTAGTACACTTTCTCTCTCTCTCTCTCTTCTCTTATATAATATGTAGATGTTGCTAGATCTGATGTTATGGACTGATTGGGCTCGATTTTTGGGTCACCGAGTCAATGTAGTTTGTGAACAACTACAATTCTAGCAAGATTTACAAGTTAGCTTATTAAAAATGTAAAAAGGGTAATTTTGTCATTTGTATTTTCATTTTAATGGCATACAAGACAATTGATGTAATAACCTGAATATTTTCTATATAAATAAATAAGAAATTTTGCATATTAATTTTTGTTTTATTTTAAAGATGAGAATATGTGTCAAGTAATGTGTATGTATATATGTGATAAATAAAATTATTTATTTCATGAATAATTTCAAACAATTATATTTTAGAATTATTGATCATTATAAAGTATATACTTATAATAATTATTTTATAGTAGAAATGTCTTTATTATTTATTTTCTATGAAAATATGATTTTTATATTATTTAAATAATATATGAAATGATTATTAAAATTACAATAATAAATATTTTATTATATGAATTTGTTCGAGAATATTTAAGTTAATTATTTTAACTTAATTAATAATGTTATATATGAAAGATAATCGATATGGAATCCAAACCCTAATTTTGGATTACGAGGTTATGAATGAGAATAATAATATTATATTAAATATAATATTATTTTTTTTCAAAGGTTTATAAATATATACAAGATATGTGTGGTGATATTGGATAGTCAATTATGGTGTATGACAACAAACCCTAGTAATACTGTCATAAACCATAATTGGGAATTTAAAACTGGAAATTAAGATCGGTCAAAAATTGTGTTATATGAATTATGTGCATATTATAGAATTAATGTTAATTAGATAAAACCCTAATTAATATTTGAAAGCCCTAATTTAAAATTAGAAACCCTAATTGCTAAAATTATAAACGTGATTATTATTTTAGTAAATTAAAATGTTAATTTAGGAACCCAAATGATAATTAAGGAACCCTAATTATTTAAACCATAAATTTTTATTTAAAACCCTAATTTTAATTAGTATGTTTTAATTAAATTTTTTACTACATTTTAATTTTTAATTATCCAAACCCCAGTAATTATTTGGGAAACTTTAAGGTTAAAAATCTAGTGATTAAACCCTATATTCAAGCACCTTGGACAAGAATACCCTTTGACTTATTTGCAAAATTACCAAAGTGCCCTTTTTGTCCCATTATTGCATTATTGTTATCAAATCCAACAAGATCTTGGCAAATCCTCACTCTAGATATGCACATGTGCCAGAATCCTTACAAGTCAGTCAACACTACCAGCCAAATTCATTTGCATCAATAGATAAGATAATTGAAGAGAGAGAAAGTGCATTATTTCCCCCCAATTGATCACTAACACTCAACCAAACTCTCTCAAGCTCAAAACCACAAAATTGTATAGCATATCAGTCCCCTAATCAAGCCCCACGAAATCCACAAACGGATCAGAAGCTAAGAATCAAGATTTTTAAAGAAAGGTAGAAAACCCTAATTTACAATCTGATCTTGAAGGCCATGTTAGATGTTATGATTTAATGTTAAAACATGTTGTTTATAGTGTACATAGATGATTTGGGTTGCTAGATGTTAGATCCATAACATCTAGAGGCTCGGATTTGATGTTTTACAAAAACTCGAAAATTTTGTTTTTAAGGTCTGACAATGAATGTCAGACCATCTAGATCTCATCCTCTGTATGTAATTTGTTGTTTAAAGGTTTGATCATGTAGTGTGATATGAGGTCTGTAATCTAGAACTTGTATCAGGACCAGATCATGCTTATAATGGCAGATAATCACAGTCAAAGGTCGTTGACTGACCATGACTTTTCAAATCTGGGTAACCTAGAAACTTACCTAGAACGTTCTGACAGTAAGTTCTTGAGTACAGATCTCTCGTGTGTTTGTCGATTTGTTTCTGCTATTGTTTAAATGTTATAGTATGGGATATGAACTACATATTAAAGCTTTTATATAACCTAGATTACTAATAGGAAGTATTTAATAGACGGTCAAACCAAGTAGCTCGATCACGTTTCTGTTTTGTGGGTAACCCAGAAAACGTATGACCACCATCTCTGACATGGTTTGACCGACATAGATCTAGAGATTTGTTTGTTGTTATGGTGTTTGTATGTAATAGATCTCTTCACCTACATGTTGGCTACAATCTGGAAACCTTAGATCACAAAAATCATGCAAGTACAACAAGTTGTGGAAGCCCAAACATGCACTCTCGATCTGTTCTTCATTTCTGGAAAACCTAGAAATGAAGAACAAACTTTGAAATGATTTTCTGAGGCCCAACGCGTTTTGATTATTTATGTTTAGACTTGACCATGGATTTCAACATGTTCTCTGATAGTTTGTCTAAACAACCCGACGACCAGAAAACACTTAACATGAACATATTGACAGATTTAAGGCCATCCAAATCGTTGACCGGCCATGATTGTTTTTGGGTAGCCCGAGGCGTCGAAACAACTCAAATGACTTGTTCTTGAGCTTAGATCTTGCATATGATGCATGTTTTGACCATGTTTGTTGTTATACTATGTAGTATTACATCCGTACTATAATATGCAATCAT
This sequence comes from Panax ginseng, assembly GCA_020205605.1. Lineage (NCBI taxonomy): Eukaryota > Viridiplantae > Streptophyta > Magnoliopsida > Apiales > Araliaceae > Panax > Panax ginseng. The sequence goes on along the minus strand of CM035140.1, from coordinate 80,797,089 downwards.
TACCTCGACCTGAAACACATTACACAAGGAATGATTGATGGTCAAACAAGCAAGCTCAAAAACTGACTTTGAATGCCTGGGTTTCTCAAGAACACCTAAGGCGACACTTACTGTCGCCAAAGGGCTTTAGAGACAGACTTTTTATAATTAACTAATATAAATTCTAAAAATCATTTAAAAATAGTAAATAAATTCTGAAAATTACAAAAATTATTTTAAGTTATAAAAATTAACTTTTAATAAATTGACATATTTTTCATAAATATTAATATTTATTTGGATATTATTGGTATTTAAATTATTTAAGAAATGCATTAAATAAATTAATTAAAAATGATTTTATTGTGTTAAAATCATTTTAAATAATAATAAGGTATTTAATAATATTTTAAGTTATAAAACATAACTTTTAATATTTTAAGATAAGTTTCATTAATTATTAAATAATAATGATATTAGATTTATTTAGTAATTATATTAAATAAATTAATTAAAAATGATTTTAATATTATAAAAATCATTTTAAATGAAAATAAATAGTTTAAAAATATTTTAAGTTATAAAATACAACTTTTGATATTTAAAGGTAAATTTCATTAATAATTTACTATTAATGATATTAAGTTTATTTAATAATTATATTAAATAAATAGTTTTAAAATGGTTTTATTGAATTATAAATCATTTAAAAGGAAAAAATGAATTAAAAATATTTTAAGTTATAACTAATGACTTTTAATATTTTGATAAATAATAAACTAATATTCTAATATTAATGGTAATTATTTAAAATGATTTTAAATGTTTTAAAAATTATTTAAGGGTAATATTAATACTTTAAAAATATTTTGAGTTATTATAAATAACTTTAATATTTTGGCAATGGTTTCATTAATAGTTTAATCTTAATTAAATATTAATGATAATAGAATAAGTTACTATTTAAATCATTTAATAATGATTTCAGAGTTTGAAAATTCATGATAAAGTATAATAATTATTTAAAAATTATTATAAGGCTATGAAAAATAATATGACGGATATTTAAAATATCTAAACGACTATTGAACTACACGTTAGAGTCTTAGACTCGATAATTACCCGATAAAGCCGTCGGTACACCGAAATATATCAAAAATTGATTTAGACTTAGAAAAAATTGACTAGATATGTGTTTGTTAGTGAATCAATAACCGTTAAACATATGTGACAATGTGATTAGGTTATGTGCTGACTGTAATTATCAGTACTATGTGATATGATATATTATTCTAATTGAACGAATGATCTTATTACCGATAGGTCATTTGTATAAAAGATTAATCTAAGTTAACGTTATTGTAGCGGCAGTTCGAAATGTATCTAAACCTTATGCACTACATTTATTTAGTGCAAACGGTATATCATGTTATCTGAAGTTTCTAAACTTACTCCAAATATTATTGAGCAAGTATCTGATCTATTATTTACATTGTGCAAGTATCCTACTTTTGTATTTACTTTATGCAATGGATATGAGTAAGAAAGTTTCAGAATTATATTATTATTGTGCGAGATTATTAACTCTATTATTATTCATTATGTATCCAATCTTTGTATTCATACAAGTTCTTACATTATCTAATCATTGTATTATTGTATAATTGGATATTTATTACATTAGTTAATTAGTTTATAGGGTTAGACAAGTGTCCCCACTTGGATAACCATTATATTAATCATATGTTGATACATACTTATTGATTTCGAGTATGTATCGTTGACTTAAAAAGCCGTGTAAGCTATTTGATTGACTAGACATAAAAATATTGTTGAACAAGATAGAACGTTATTATATCCAACCGATTTTTTGGTTTGGATTCCAAACTAAGTATGAACATCCCGAATATGAGAAAACTTTTGTGCACCTAAGGTGGATAGAGTGAACGATAATATCGTTCTTGCATGTAGTATTGATCAATACAGGGCGCATTGGGATGATCTCTCTCGTGCCCGTAAGTTATGACGGTTTGCTGATGAAGTTCTGCTAAACCCTAGCGAAAATGAAAAAAATAATGTTCATAGTCTGTAGACTAATCTCTAGTTATAGTTAGTACGTAGTTTCAAAAATTTGAGATAGATTTGGTATATTGTTATTATTCATTCAGCTTACTTCTCAACTGTTGATTCGTTATAGAAGAGTTATTCAAAGAAAACATTTAATCCTTTCAACTTATATATTTTTGTTGCTATTACTTGCTGGGCAATCAAATGCTCATCCTTACTTTAAATTTAAATGTTTTCAGTTAAGCATGATCAACCGGAATGTTCAGGCCAGAACAAGGGAAAAGGAAAGAAATCAGAATAATTCTATATTATCTTTTGTAATATTTAGACAATATTAAGATAATGATATTTATTATCTATCATGTAATGTATTGTAGTAAAGGTTGCGTACTTGGGATTAGACTTTGATATATGTAAATTAAGTTTGATATTTATATTATTGTTATTATTATTAGTATTATTCCACTCATAGAAATGGTATCGTAAAGCACCGAGTTCGGGTTTCAAGTACCCGAGTTTGGGGGTGTTACAAGTTGGTATCAAAGCTTTAGGTTTAGAAACCTTAGGTGGTACAAACCTTAGGTTATAACCTTTAGGACAAAGGGAAACGTCAAAAATATAAATAACTCATATAGAGTTTAAAAGAAGATGAATAGAATAAATATTCATCGCTAAACAAAGTAAAAGCTAACTTATGAAAAATTATTCTTTGCTTTGTGTATATATTACGTGTTAATCAAGATAGTTTTTGGTGTAGATGTTATGTGAGATAAGGATTAAGATACCTGCAGGTCGTAAAGAAGGAGTCAACCTCCCTAACTGAGCCAATATCAAAGCCAATAGCTGAAATACAGGCTCACATTAAAAGCTACCTCAATGAAGTGATTATACATGAAAGTGTAGTACCGGACCCAGAAATGATAGTATGACTGATAGGTAGAGTATAGTTAAAGGATAAAAGATCAAGCTCGAGTTCTTAAACTCACATGGTGTGGAAAGTTTGACGAACTAGGTATAGTTAAGTGAGAATGGATTATTGAGGATAATAGGAATATATAGATTATTAAGCATATGATCCTTAGTGAAGGCGTAAGAATTAAGTAGTATTAGTGTTACTTTAATGTGTATGATTCTATGATACGTATATGATAAGTATATGGGTATAAAGTAATATTATCAACTTCTATATAAGTTGTGGCAACGATTCCTAACTTTTGTGTCACAAAGGGATAACGAATGTTTAATGCGGTATATGTGTTATGCTATGAAAAGTACGATGAATTAGTTAGATGAACATGATCTTATTTAATCAGATAATGCCGCCAAGATGTAAACGAAACTAAAAGGAAGAAGAACACATCAACAAAGTTTGGAGGACAACCGGACTTCAGCACAAAATTTTGTGAATATAGGCGGTTGACTATGCGAGAATGGATTACCAAAGTGGGAAATCAGCCAGATAATAGATCGAAAAGCTTCAAAGACTTCAAGGCAATCAAACCGCCAAATACTCCAATTCTACAAATTTCTAATTCGTGTTTTTAAATTAGAAAATAAAAAGTTTAAAACTAAAATTAGGGTTTCCTAATTAAATTAGGTTTTCCTAATCATATCAACGTTTAATAAATATATTAGGCCTTCCAATTAGGATTAGGGTGGCCTAATTAGGGTTTAGAAATCCCGAATATGAAACTAGGGTTTTAATTAGAAAACTTAAAATTTCTAAAATACAATTAGGATTTGTAAAATAGAAATTAAGATAACTAAAATATAATTAGGATTTTCTAATCATATTAAAGTTTAATACACAATTAGGCTTTCCAATCAGGATTAGGGTTTTCTAATTAGGGTTTTAGGATTTCTGAATAGGAAATTAGGGTTTCCCATCTTGCGATTAGGGTTTCTAACAGCACATTAGGGTTTCTAATCCTGAGATTAGGGTTTTCTAATCACTTATTAGGTTTTATAATTTTAAACCTTATCCGATCAATCATTGATTCATAAATCTCTTCGGTACAAACACATACTCATTAATATAATTATATTAATTATATTTTCTATCGAATCCCTTTCCAGAAAGTAGGGTTAGGGTTTCTAAAGCTGTTAAGCATAAATCTACTCTAAATTTATTAGTCAATACACAGATTGTCCTTTTCAAGACTCGCATCACAGATACTTGTCACAAAATTGATAATCAATATTAATATTAAATAGAAAAAAATTTATTTGTAAAATTTTGTTTATTCAAAATCCCGGGTTATCACAGCCACCATGAATAGTAAGGAGGTTGGGCTCAATGACCATTTTGCCCTGAATTGGAATTGTCTATAAATAGAAAGCTTGGCTTGGTTCATTTGTTGTTTTTCCAACACTTGACCAACATATTTTGAGAGAGAGAAAAGGGTGATAACAAGTAATCAAGTGAGTTCCAAGCAAAACATCAAGAGTTAGTCAAGAACACGAAGAACGTTAAGGTAAAATTTTATAAGCGTTAGTCTTGATCTTTTTGCTTTCTTTTTAAGAAAAGTATGATTTGGTGGAGCATGTCTCTTCTGGAGTCATAAGGATGGCTAATAGTGGATTAAGTCATTATAAGTCACGTATGATTAGAAATAGTAAGCGTTTAAGTAAGTTTTAAATTAAAGAAAACTGTAAAGCGTTTATTTGGTTGTTGATGGAAAAATTGAAAACCATCAAAGGGTATGTGCATCTTGTTTGGTTAGGATGTAGATGATGAATCAATGGAGTTGTTCCATTTGATTTGGCGTAGAAAACTCGAGTAACGAAGTTATGGCGAATTTTACAAAATTAGCCGTTAAACGTTGAAAATGTAAAAATCTCGGATTAGTAGTCGAAAGTTGCCATATAGTTTGGAAACCTTGGTTTTCAATGGCATCATGTATGATAGGGTATTCAAGAGTCGCAGACTCAAGAATCGTCGAATTTTGACTTTGAACGAAGAAACTAGCTATGAACGCTCACGAACGTTAAACGAACGCTCAATAATGAACTAATCGGTGAATTTAGTGTTAAAAGATTCAAAAATGAAATATTTTCTAATGAAATCATAGTGCATGTGATTTGTGAGCTAATGGCTTTTGAACGAGCCAATTCGGACCTAAAAAAATTAAGTTATGAGCCCGGGAATTTCATAGAATAAGAAAACTGTCAAAAAAACTATCTGAGGCTCAAGGTCGGCGACGCAGCGCCACCCCAACCTTTAATTACTTGCGCGGAAGTGCCGGGTTGAGCGTGAACCTTTGTGAGAGTCGTATTGCTGGCGCCACTCTTGCATAGAAGTCTCGCACCACGGTAGCGAGACATGATGTTAGTTATCTTTGTTAGTTAGGCGCCACAACGCGAATGTTAATGTAGGCATGAAGCGGTAGGCAATGACGTCGAGTCAGGGGAAAAGTTAGACTAGTTAGGTTTTGAACTCAAATGTTATAAGACCATTATGGGGCAAGTGTATATATGTAATGTACATGCTAAGACCATTCTTATTTCACATCTATGGTGATGACCATAGGAATTGAACGTGAGTTATTGGTAATGAAAAGATGAACGTTAATAAGTCGTAAGGGCGTATAAATACTTGAAACGAGTTTTATTAATAAAATAATTTCGGATAAGTTATAGAAGAGAAAGAAGTTGGTAAAAATAATATGATTAGATTGTTTGGTAGCTAATTATAGTGTGCTATGTGAATATATCATGGAGATACTATAAAAACTGAGAACTGTTGAATATTAATTTGAAGACGCTTGAAGGAAAGTTTTCTTAACGCTTATCTAACCTCCGTGTTAGCTAAGTTCTATTTGATTCATGTTATGAGATGCATGAATTGTTTTAACGAAAGGGTCGATGCCAGTTTTACCTCGGCTAGACTACTCTTGAAGAGTTGATTAATTTATTTACAAGTCTTTCAATATAGAATTGATAACGTTATCCTACACCAATTGTTTGGTACAGATTCAAGGTAAGCCTGAGTATGAATAAACAAATGTATTTTACATCGATTATTCGTTGGGCACGCGAGGTTGCCAAAACTTAAACGTAAATACGTTTAACAGATGAATGTTGATCAACATAGAGTACTATAGGCTGATCACCTAGATGTGCTAGTAAGATATATCGGACTTACAGTCTTAGTGTCGGGTTGTCCTTTTTCATGAATGAAAACTAAAGAGAATGTTTATGGTCTTTGACCTACTCAGAATTCCTAAGTTCCTATAAGTACTTCGGAATTATGTTATGAGAAAGAAAAGTGCTATACAATGTTTCATAGTACTTCATAACTATTTATTCAGTTATTGAAGAATAATCATATGATTCTTGACGTGGTATTTATATTATACATTGGTAGACTTGTTGAGCTAGTTATGCTCATTTCTTGCTTGAATTATATGATTGCAGCTAAGGTCGAATGAACTGAGGGTTCTAAGAAAGATAAAGGCAAAGTTGTGAAAGCCCCAAATCCGGGTCCTAAATCACCATGGATCTGGAACAATTCTTCTATAACTATTGCGAAAGATATAAACATAATTTGTTTTTACAGTAAACTTTGCACACTTTTCCCCAAGGTTGAGTACCTTAACTTATACACAATTCATAAACTATCTAACATATAACATTGTTATCACTATACTATTATATTTTAACTGCACACATAATCCCATGTTGGACTAGGCTTTGTCCTTTCCTGTATCCGACGTATTCGTCTTAATCTGCAATGTTTATCATGATATAGCAAGGGTGAGTAAGGAATTTGCCCAACAAGTATAAGTTCATTGAAGGATATATCATGATTGAAAGAATTTGAATAATAAGCTGGCTATAATTCGACAATATAGTTGTGAATTAGCATGAATAAATTTTATGACTGAACAAGTATTTAACATGAACAAATATATCTGGACCGAATGGTAATGAAGGTGATCAGCCTTTCATACCAAATGAACACATGCAATACGCACAAAGTGCAATTAAACAATTCATAAACATGGCAAAGCAGCAATGATTAACTACAAGTTATATTTAAATAAAAAACTCAAAGTTGAGTTAAGAAAAACTTGCCTGAACCGTTGATTACCGCTATGCAAGTTAATAACCTTTGACTAAAGACCTAATAGTAATAATATTGATCTATAAGTTAGAATAATATCAGCACAATATTTAACATAACCTAAACACATTAATACATAACCCTATCAGTCTATAACACACACATAAAACTTAACCTCAAGTCAAACTTTTACAGTCTGAGTCGAGTTCGGCAAAATTCTAATGTCCCGATGGTCTAGTTGGATAATAGTCGAGTTGAAGTTCAATTAATGTAACGCCCGCGAATTTCAGATCTTGAATGAATTAAATTTTTATTTGATTATGTGGGATAATTGAATATAATTAACTAACTATGTGTGTAAGAAATTTGAAGGTCGTTCTATGACCTAGAATGTGTAGATGTGGTTAGGATTCTAACTATGTGCTAAGATTAATTGTTTTGAATTATCAAGAATAAAATAAAGGTTTTCTGAGAATTTTTCTGTAAAAACACTATTCATTCAATTTCGTACGGAGCTTAGGTTTGAAATTTTGAGAAACGCAAAATGATAGGATATGAAGATATAATAGAATATCCGATAATATTTCGGTTATGGCAAACAAAGTTTTTGCCTGCGGACTTAAAACCTAAGGGTTTGTGAAAGAGATTTTCGAAAGGGAAAAGAAAGACGTATAATCATTTCGGTTATTATATGTATGAGATACGAGTATTTTAGTAGTTCAAATATGAATATGGTATGAAGAATAGTATGACGTATAATACAAATATTGTCTGAGTACTAGACGAAGAAAATACGTGAGTTATACACATACAATATGATTAGTTCTAATGGATTATGAGTTAAGGATTTTGTAAAATCCAATGGTACATGGATTAATTGCAAGCCAAATGAAGTATCGAATCAAGCCCAAGTTAAGGCCCAATGTTAAGTTATGTCAAGCCCTATCCAAGAAGTCAAACCGCGGATCGAACCGGCGGGTCACGGGATGGGTAAAACCCATGGGTCAACCCATGTAATGATCCATGGAGGGTGAGCCCACTTGGCCACCAAGTAAAGTGATTACTTGGTGGCTAAGTTGTTGAGGAGGTGGAATAGTAAGGAGGTAGCCTTTTTGACCATTTTTCCCTCCATTTGAAATCCTATAAATAAGAAGCTTGGCTAGTGTATTTTGTGTTTTGAAAATATTGTCCAACCTTTATTGAGAGAGAGAAAGAGCTAGAAACACATAATCAAGTTACTTCCAAGCAAAACATAAGACGTTTACCAAAAACGCGAAGAACGACAAAGGTAATAGTTCGTAAACCTTAATCTTCATCTTTCTCGATTTCTTTCTCGTAGAGAATCATATATTGGTGGAGAATGTTTAGTGAGGAGGAATAAGGATGACTATTAATAATGAAAACATTGATAAGTCATGATCGAATAAAAATCATAAGTGTTTATGTAAGTTAAAATCGTAGAAAGTGATGAACGTTAACTTAGTGGTGATTGGATGATTTGAAAACCATCATGGCTAGGGTATGTGCATATTATTTGGTTATGGTGTAGATGATGAATCAATGGAGTGTTCCATTTGATTTGGCTTATAGAACATGAGTAACGAAGTTATGGTGAATTTTGCGAAATAGACGTTAAACGTCGAAATCGTAAAAATCTCGGATTAAGGGTTAAAAGTTGTCGTGTGACTTGGAAACTTAAGTTTTCAATGTCAACACGTGAGATAAGGTATTTAAGAGTTGTGGACGCAAGAATCGTCGAATTTCAACTTATAACGAAGAAAACGAGTATTGAACGCTCAAAATGAACCAAAAGGTGAATTCCGAGTTAACGAATTTGAAAATGAAAAATTCTTATATGAACACCTAGAGTGTGTAATTTGTGAGTTGTAGGCTTTTAAATGAGCCAACTCGGATGTAAAACGAATAAGTTATGAAGCCAAAAATTTCGTTGGAAAAACCAACTGTCAAGAGTAATCGATGCATTGTGGTGGCGGCAATGGCTGAAACCCAATATAAAGGGTCATATGGCCATGTGCCGGATCCGACCTTATTTCGTTAATTAAGCGCTATAACGTCGAAGTTATAATAGAGTCTGGCACTGCAGCGCCGACAGTGTAGAATAGTTGACCAAGTTAGGTTTTTAATCCATTTGAATGTAGACCGAAGGTAAGACATGAATGTACTTAATGTACATAATAAAGCTGACTTTAAATCACTTATAAAGTGATAACGTTAGAAGATTAGATATGTTTTAATAGGAATTAAACGAAGAACACAAGAGTGTAATAAGTAAACCGCGAATGATGTTCAACGTTGGTACGTCACCAATTATGATCGAATGTCGGTTAATAACGTAAAAAGCGTTAACGAGTAAAACGAAGCATAAGTAAATTCGAATTAACATTTTAAATGGAATAAATTCAAGTAAAGACATAGAAGAGAATGAAGTTGGTTAGAATACTAAAAGTTAGTTGTTTGAAAACTAATTATAGTGTGCTATGTGAATATATCATGTAGATCCTGTAAAGAATGTGAGAACAAGATTTTTGTAATTTAATTTTAATATTTATTTAATTAAATAAATATTTTGATGATTTAACTATTACATTAAATAATTAATTGATGAAGTTGTGGTAGATTAATTTAATTATATGTGTTATATTTCTTAAATTAATGTGGAGAATTTTATTATTCAAAGTATGACATTATGCGAGTATATTGAATTAAAAAAATATTTAATAAGCCTAATATTATTTTATAATTAATGAGAAAATTAATTATATGACTATGTGAATTTATGAGAAATTATCATATTTTATTTAAATTAAATTAATTAAGATATTTGAATTATTTTATAATTGGGTGTGACATTATTAAACTATATGATAAAAGATTTATTAAATTAAATGGATTTGAGTCATTTAAGGTTAACCAAACGAAGCCTTATGGGAAGTTAATAGCAGTTAACCCATGATTTGGGTTAACTGACCACACTGCGCTCAGTTATTTTTATAAAATTCGACGTCTTTTTCTTTCATTTGGCCAAGTCTAGAAAAGGAAAATTCAGAGAGAGATTGAGAAGTCTGAAGGAAATTGTGAGTGTGTAATCAAACAAGTATCTGTGAAAGGATCATCTTTTCAAATCAATACTCTGGGTAATTCCTATAACAAATTTTATTTATGTTTTTTAAGTTTTTAAGAAAATGGCTTTTATGTTCTGTAAAAGCTTTGTAGTGGAAAAAGGAGTAACGATTATGTGTTAATTATGTGATAAATGTTATCATATCGTGTTTTATTATATATATTGTATAAACCATATCATCAGTTTCATAAAAATATGTCGTATATACTTTCTACAAAATTACAGAGTATAGAAATATGGCCATATGGCCATTACTCGCAAATTTAATACGTAAAACATATATTGTGTCATAAATTTTATACCTGTATATAATTATGACTATTAAAACGAAGAGATCAAACTTCAAATCAACGGATTCAGTGTTATAACAAATCCGTAGTGTTGATTTTCATGTTCTGTATTCAAAACTTTCAAAAAAAACACCAAGAATAGTAAATTACATGTGTTGATTCTGCAAATTATGTGTTTTAACATGTTAAAATCATGCTAGAAGGGTTAAGTAGTGATCATATATGTATTACAGTGTTTGGGTATGTCTAATTTCGTGTAAAAATAAATTAATTGGAGGTTTTGGTCATGATCTGTAATTTTTCGCAAATTGCGTAATCAATCGTTCATCATACACTACCAGCCAATCCAATGCCTTAAGATAAGACCCATACTTGCAATTTGCTCTACGAATGTCCGAAATTGAATTTTTTAAGTGTTCAAGTCCATGAATGTGATATTAACCTAATCTAATGAACATAAAAATATATTAGAAGTATAATGAGATGTTAAAATAGATTCTTAACATGTCAATAACATAATTGAATGTTGATTGAATTATTGAATGCATAATTAACTTATTATTCGTGAAGTATAAATTGTGTGACAATAAGTATGATAATTTGACTAAGTATAGTCATAACCAAAGTTTAGACAAAAGAATGAACTTATGATGACTAGTTACATGATAATTAACTGGAGTTGTGAATGGAAATGATATGTAGGATTTAAATCAAGGAACGTGTATAATTAACGTGTAATCTACGCACAAGGAAAGTTTCCTAACCCTACTTGTTATCATTAGTCAAGTTTATACATTACACAGATTAAATTCTCGTTATTGTTAAATCAAATTCAATTTGTTATATTAAAGATTAATTATCTTTTCAAATTATGATTTTGTTATACAATACTTGTTCTATTGTATACAGCTTGAGATTGTTATTCAATTTAATTACCATTTATTGTTGAACCTTGTTAGACTAGTGAACCCTTATTTGATTTGACTAGTCCATAGTTGATGAACGTTTTAAATATCAGAACCCTTATTGATTTACCCAAACCAAACTTCCTTTGGTGCGGACTCTAATGTCAAAATGTGATGAACAACCATGTATAGGGATTACTTATGTGTTAGCGTTAAGATATTGTGCACAGTATGGTACTAAGGATTGATCCCCCTAAGTACGAGTAGAAGAGTCCATAGTCTTATAACTGTTAAAGGTTTCAAGTATAACCCTTGATAACCTAGGACATAGTTCAAGGTCTTATGACCCTCAGAAATCTTTTGAATTCTTGTTATTCATTCTTGATTCAAAAGTTGAGCTTTTATTTCAGAAGTCTTTGATTCACTCGCATGTTATTATATATTGTTATTTCATTTTTATACTTGTGGGCAATCATTCTCACTCTTGCGTAATAATAACATTACAGTTAAGAACGAAAGGTACGACGAGCCTTCTAATAGGAAAGGCAAGGGTAAGATTAACAAGTGATGAAGACTTGTTGTTTTATGTGATATTGAATTTATGTTTTAAGACTTATATTGATGTTGTGTAAGACTATATATTGTTTATGTTTCCGCAGTTAAGATGTAAGGTTAGTATGACTTGGGATTTATGTATTTTTACAATGAAACTCCTTAAGGAGAGGATTTATTTCTATCTATTAATGCTTTCATTTATTATGGGTAGATAGACATATGATGTTTGTATAGTGAACACCAAATCATGTGGAAAATTTAATTACCCGAATTTGGGGGTGTCACAGGTTGGTATCAGAGCTGTAGGTTATGAACCTTAGGTGGGGGAACAACTTTAGGTAGTAGCCTTATAAAAATAACATAGTGATGGAAAAATCTTATCGAGTTCTAAGAAATGAATTTCTTAATTCATTAAAGATAATAAAATACTTTATGTGTTTATGTGCTAAATTATGTGCTAACTAGTATGACTTAGTAACTAAAACTTGAAACTGTGTTGTCAGGATGTCGGATGTTGGAGGAACTAGTCGAGCTGGGGAGGAGGAACCCTGAGTACCTACTGAGGAGGAGCCCCGAGACATTCATGTTGTCAGGGAGCAGTTGATACAGAGAGAGCCATCTCTATTGATCACTTTTGATGGTCAGGAGCATGAGCCTGAGGCTGATCCAGAGGAGGATCTTAAGGAGGAGGAGAAAGAGGAAGAAGAGGAGTTCCCACCGAACTCCATCGATGCTGAGATGTACGATGAGTTATATGACCGTAACGTAGAGTTACGTGACACTTTGTCCGATCTCGATCGAGGAAACGATGATTATTCAAAGATTATCATCGAGTAGAAGGAGAGGGAGGCTATGACTCTTCACACACATCTAGGAAACGTGGAGTGGGATTTGGTTCACGAGAAGGGTTAAACTGAGGAGAAGTTCGAAGAGATAGAGATGGTGAAGAAGGAACTGAAGGAAAGCTCAGAAAGGCTGATCATAGCAGAGGAGGGCTGGGTAAGAGAATCACGTCGTGCTGACCTTGCAGAAGAAGATTATCGTGCGAATAAGGCTAAGCTTGGAGAGACGTACTCTATACTTAATAATGCAATTGATGAGGCCCAGGATCGAGTTTTGAGGTACACAATCCAGTTCGAGGGACTGCCATCGTACATGCTGGATCGCAGGACGATGTCTCGCATCATGGAAGAGGAACGTAGCAAGACTGTTCAGCGCCTTAACAGGCAGTGATAGAATTTGTTTTATTATGTGAAATACTTATCTGGTATTTAGATGTAAATTCCGATGTGGTTATAAACAAAGGAATATTTTAAAGTTTTAAATGATGTGGATTCTTTATCTCGGGATAGTTGATGTAAATAGCAGTAATGCTATCGTTTGATGTTAAAACTTTTGATTTGAATAAATATATCAAGTTGTTTGAGATAATGTGTTAAGTGATTATGTTAAATTGTTGAGTAATTCCTTAAATATTTAGAGAGATAAATAAAGATTTAATAAGCATATATTTTAACAGAAATATGCCGCCAAGAAGAAGACAAAACCGTCAACCAACTCAGGACGAGTCAACGAATAACAACAATAATGCCAATGCTAACCCTGTTCAATAATTAGTGAACTTACTAGCTGGAGTGATGAATAATCAACCTCAAGCTCCACCAAATACAACGTTCAAAGATTTCAAGGCGGTGGAACCGCCATAGTTTAAAGGCTCCATGAACCCGATCGAAGCTCAGACTTGGGTTATGGAGATGGAGAAGGTTTTTGATGTTGCTAGAGTCAGAAAGGACCAGAAGACCGCTTTCGCAACGTTTATGCTAAAATCTGAAGCCAGTTATTGGTGGCAAGCAAACAAGGTCCATGGAGGAGAAGGTATGATTACCTGGGAGAGGTTCAAGGAGATGTTCTTCGAGATGTATTTCCCGACCAACTCCCAGAACCAAATGGAGGTTCAGTTTCTGGAGTTGAAACAGGGGAATATGTCAGTACCTGATTATGCGGCTAGATTCAACGAGTTGGCGAGGTTCGCCACATATCAAGTGCACACGGATGAGAGAAAAGCAAGAAGGTTTGAACAAGGATTAAAGCCATGGTTGTATAGTAAGGTGTCAATGTTTCAGTTGAAGACATTCGCCGGGGTACTAGAGAAAGCCATACTCGTTAGAGGTAGAAGCGATGCAGTAACCAAATATAATCAGGATCAAAAGAGGAAGAAGAGTGAAAGTGAAGGAAATAACAAGGCTAGTGGAAGTAATACGGGAGGTGGTAATAATAATCAGAAGAGAAGGTGGTCTGACAACACATCAACTGGAAATCAACAAGGAGGTCAAATGAAGAGGATCGAAGTGTGCTCGACCTACCGAAAAGCTCATTTGGGAATGTGTATGAAGGGTAAACGAGTGTGCTACAATTGTGGTCAGGAAGGCCACATATCACCTAACTGTCCTAACCCAAAGAAGGGTGCATGTTTCACTTTTGGCTCAAAGGATCATCCTGCAAGGGATTGTCCTAAGAAGGGATTTGGAGGGGCAGGATCAGGAGGAAATAGGGGAAATAATGGTGGAAGCGCTTTGACTATCACAGGGCCAACCGCAACAAATCGACCGACCGCTAGGACATTCAACATTACAGTGCATGATGCAGTTCAATCTCGTGATGTGGTGTTAGGTATCATTCCGATCAATAAAGTTAATGCTTATGTATTATTTGATTCGGGTGCTACTTGTTCATTTATATCCGATGACTTTGCTAAGAACTTAGAATTACCTAAAGATGAGTTAGAATACCCCATGAACATAGAAATTGCGAATAGAGAAATAATCTGTGTTAAGTACGTACATAAGAACTGTAGAGTGGATATTAAGCGTAATATCATGAACGTAGATCTTATCCCTATTTGACTTGGGGAATTTGACGTTATCTTGGGAATGGACTGGAAGCGTATTAACCTTATGACTCCGTCAAAGGTTGTGTTTTATGGTAGCAAGTCGCCTAGACAAGCGAGTTGTCTGACGATGATGCAGGCCAGGAAGTTGTTAAGACAAGGCTGTGTAGGATATTTAGCTTACATAGTCAACAGTCGTAAAGAAAATCTGAAAGTAGAGGAGATACCGTGAGTAAGAAGCTTCGCGGACATATTTTCGGACGATTTGCCAGGACTTCTGCCAGATAGAGAGGTTGATTTCGTGATCGATTTGGCGTCAGAAATTGCTCCAATATCGAAGGCACCATACCGAATGGCACCAGTAGAGATGAAAGAATTGATGGTACATGTGACAACCCAAAAATTTATAAAATCTTAAATAATTAGAATAAAGGTTAAAGAATAAAACCTAGATGATAATTTGAGATTTATTTAAAATTTTCAAGTCAAACCTATATGGTTTGCTATTCGAATGAGAATAGAGAAAATATGGGTTACAAAATTCCAAAACCCTAGAAATGAATTGATATGTATTTGAAAGAATATCAAGAATAAGGTATTATGATAACTGTAAAATTTGAATAAGTATAAAGTCGTTAGTTAATACGATTAGCAATATGAAGTGAGTAATTTAAAACTCAAAATTTGAGTTAGAGATAGAATTTTGAAGCACGGACTGCTCGGTTGCATCCGGAACGTTAAGTTTGGTTAGAATGGACAGTAAACACAAAATGTGTAAAGGTTGACTTTTGGTCAAAGTCAACAGTTGACTTTTTATGGAGAAAAGTCAAAATAAGTGTGAATAATGAAATATGTTATGATTATGTGAATTATGTGTATGATTAAATAAATATACATTATATAATGTGTATACATTGATTTTGTATATAAAAGTGAATTAAGAATTAAGTTATGTAACCTAATATATCTATTAGGTGTGGTAATTAAATAACCTAAGAGGTTATAATATGGGAGAATATTAGTATATAAATATATATACTAACATTAAGAGATTTATTTTATATATCTCAAATAATTAATTTTATAACCAAGTCTAATTGGGTTATGAAATTAAAATGGCATAAGTAAGGAATTTAATTTCTAGTGTGAGAAATAAAAATCCTAATTAAATGATTAAGGTAAAATAGAATTAAAAGTATTGGATTTTAATGATATCATAGCCCAATAATTTAAATAGAGTGCAAGAGAATTAAATTTAATGGACTAAGGAAGTTTTATTATTTAAACAAGCCCAATTAATTAATTAAGCACGGGACTTGAGATAAAGTGACTAAGGGCGATTAAATTATTTAATCTAGCCCAATATGTTATGCATGTGACAAGTATTATATTAACCCAATTTAATTAGGGTTGAAAGCCCAAGTTGGTTGTTGTTAGTAAGTAAAATAAGTAAATTTGTTAGCTCAATGGAATTAATTAAGGGCCCAAACTAGGCCCACTTGTGGGAGAATAATAATATTAAAAATTATATTAAGTTAAGAGATATATTTTTTATTATCTCAAGTTATTAATTTTATAACTTAATTAAAACAAGTTTAGTTGGGTTATAGAATTTAATGTACAAGAGTGGTGATTTAAATTCTATATATTTGGAATGGATACCCTAATTAAATATTTAGGGTGGGTTAAGATGGAAAGGATTGGACTATGTAAATATTACATAGCCCAAAGGATTAATTGAAAGCCCAAAAGATTTAATAAGTGGCCCAATTTGTTTTAACCCAATTATTGAGGGCATTGTGGTCATTTAATAAAGTAATAAAATATGATTGGGTAGATAAAGAGGCCATATTGTGCCGAAAAAAAAGAAGAGAAAGGAACGGATAAGAGATAGAAAGAGAAGAGGATATGAATAAGAAAGAGAAAGAGAAAAGTAAGGAAGAAAAGGAGAGAACGGGAGAAGAAAGAAAGAAGAAACCGTGAGGGAGAGAGAGAGAAAGAGATCGGAAGCTAGAAGAAAAAAGAAGGAGGAGAGAATCCTCCATGGATGAAGAAGGAGAAGAAGAAGACGAAAAAGAAGAAAGAAAGAAAGGTATAAAATTATTTCTTTCTAAACTTTACTTTCTTCATTTATTTTTGGTGTTTGATGAAAGGGGTTTTTTGATTTGGATGTATAAAACCCTTTGATCTATGTGTTTTTCATGGACTCGAGTATGGATCTACCCATATTGGGTATTGATTTGGTTGAAATCAAAAATAAAAAATTTCTAGTTTAGAAAATCCAAAATTTCTATTTACTTTGAAAATCCACCGTTTGAAATCTATAACTCCTTTTTACGATCCGTCAAAGAGGGGTGATAGATATATGTGTTTACTAGTTAACCCAAGTGGTAGGACTCAAAAATATTGAGTTTTCATAGTGTAGATTTAATTAAATATATGATGTCCAAAAATATGAAAAATATGATTTATGACTTGAGATCCTTGAGCATGGCTTATGGGGATTTTTGATGAAGTTTTGGGTCGGGTGTGAAGTGTTGTGATGTTTATGGCATTTTAGAATGTTTAATGAGTTAATTAAGGAAAGGAAAATAATTGGACTAAATTGTTTATTAATGTGATTAATGACTTAACTTATTGTTATATGGCTAATATCATTGGATTAAGATATTATTAGAAGTATTTGAATGTAATGTTATTAAAAGGTTAATAACCTTAGCATAAAATATTATTACTTAATTAATAATATTCGAGGGGAGATTAAAATAAGAGATTTATGTTATTTTTCAATATAATTGTTGAATTTGGTATTCAATGAACTATATTATGCTTGTAATAGACTAAAATGAGAATTCAGGGTGCTGAATTGGATTTTGGAGTTCTCAAATGGTTTCATCAATTTGAAATATTTGGTGGTCTGTTGAAATAGTAATTTCAGGATGCTGAAATGTAATTCCGTTTACTGAAATGATATTCCAGTTTACTGAAAGGTTATCCAGCTTACTAAGATAACATATAAAGGGAAAACTTATAAGTTTAAGTTATAAGTGATGAAAAGATTATCAAAGTATAACGATAATACTCAGACTAAGGTGTACTGTCTAATACTTAACTTTGCGAGTGAAGGTTAGACAAGTTAATATAAGATGATGAGATTATAAGTAGGTAAATGAATATGGGGTTAAGAGTATCTAATATTTGATTATGTAATTAAGTGTTAGATAGTATTATGGAATAAGGTATGATATGCTAATTGAAAGATCAATCTTATACCTGATAGGTCTTTTCAATAAAGAGAATAAATTAAATTGCATAGCGGTAATCGACTATGCAGGCAAGTTTCCTTAACTCAAACTCGGGTTATATTTCAAAGCATGTTACTGAATGATTATTGATGATTATTCACGTCTAAGCTGATTATTGATTTGCACTTAGTGCATGTTGTATATGTTTGTCAGGTATGAAAGGCTGATCACCTTCATTACCATAAGGTTCAGTTAAATTGTTTATGGTCATTGTTGACTTCAAACATTATTGGTTCAGTCATTCAATTTATTGACATCTTGATTCATGTTCCTTCACAATTATTAAATTGTTGAAAACTTGAAAGCTTATTATTCTTTCAATCATGATATATCTTATTGAATTTAAACTTGCTAGGCAAAGTAGTTGCTCACCCTTGCTATATCATGATAATAAATTTCAGATAAAGGCGAAGGATTGAAGAAGGACTGAGGCAAAAGCAAAATACGATAATAAATTATTATAAGAATAACTATTTAGTTATCTTATTGTAAACCTTTGTAATTTTGAAGGTATGTATTCAGTTAAGGTTAATAAACCGGGGAAAATGTTATAGAATTATGTAAAATAAACAATATATGTTTATTTGTTCCGCATTAGATGATAGAATATGTATGATGATGAAGTATCGTAACATACCAAGTCCGAGGTTCTTGGGACTCGGATTTGGGGACGTCATAGTACAACTACAAGAATTAGTGGACAAGAAATACATTTAACCAAGCGTATCGCCGTGGGGAGCGCCGGTGTTGTTTGTGAAAAAGAAGGACGGGACGATGCGACTCTGCATTGATTACAGAGAATTGGATAAGGTTATGATTAAGAATAGATATCCATTACTGAGGATCGACGACCTGTTTAATCAATTGAAGGGAGCGATATACTTTTCCAAGATAGACTTGAGGAGTGGTTATCATCAACTGCAGGTGAGGTCAGAGGATGTACCGAAGACATCGTTCAGAACACGATATGGTCACTATGAATTTTTGGTAATGTCGTTTGGTCTAACAAATGCTCCTGCAACATTTATGGGACTAATGAATGGTGTGTTCAAGCCGTTTTTGGACAAGTTTGTAGTGGTATTTATAGATGATATTTTGGTATATTCGAAAACCAAGGAAGAACATGAAGAGCATTTGAGATTAACGTTGGAAGTGTTGAGAAGGGAGAAGTTGTATGCCGTGTTTTCTAAATGCGAATTTTAGATTGAGAGGGTATAATTTCTTGGGCACGTGATCGATAAAAATAGAATTTCGCTAGATCCATCCAAAGTTGAAGCCGTGATTAACAGGGATCAGCCGAGGACGCCGTCGGAAGTATGAAGTTTTCTTGGATTAGCAGGATATTACAGAAGATTCATTCAAGACTTTTCCAAGATCGCAACTCCGTTAACGAATTTAACTCGTAAAGTTGTGAAATTTGTTTGGACAGAGAAGTGTGAGGAAATCTTTCAAGATTTGAAGAAGAGGTTGAGTACAGCACCTGTGTTGTCTCTTATAGACGATACATGAAATTTTGTTGTTTTTAGTGATGCGTCACATAAAGGACTTGGTTGTGTGCTTATACAAAATGGCATAGTCATTGCGTACGCGTCATGGTAATTGAAGGATTACGAGAAGGGGTATCCGACCCACGACTTGGAGTTAGCTGCAGTGGGTTTTGCTTTAAAAATCTGGAGGCACTATCTCTATGGTGAGAAGTGTGAAATATATACAGACCACAAGAGTCTGAAATATATTTTTACACAGAAAGACTTAAATATGCGCCAAAGAAGGTGGTTGGAATTAATTAAAGACTACGATTGTGAAATTTTATACCATCCGGGTAAGGCAAATGTGGTTGCCAACGCCTTAAGTAGAAAGGGTTGGGAGAAATTAACGATGTTGACCGCTCAGGAGGAGCTAATTTCAGAAGTGGAGAAACTGGAGTTGGAGGTGAAGTATCCTATGGAAATTGATGAGAAGCTATTCCACATGCAATCTGGTACAACCCTACTAGATAAAGTTAAGGAGGCTCAACTTCAGGACGAAGAATGTAAAAAGGTGAAGAAGAAGATATCCGAAGGAACTGAACCAAGATTTAAGATGGATAAGGAAGGAATACTGAGTTTTGAGAGCAGAGTTTGGGTACCACCAGTAACAGAGATTAAGGAAGACATTTTAAGCGAGGCTCATAGTTCTCTATATTCGATTCACCCTGGTAGTACCAAGATCTTCGACAACATTTCTGGTGGCCAAATTTGAAACGAGATGTTGCAGAGTGTGTTGCCAAGTGTCTGACATGTCCGAAAGTGAAAACAGAACATCAGAGGCCGAGTGGGTTACTACAACCATTGGAGATCCCATAATGGAAATGGGAACATATTATGATGGACTTCATGGTTGGCCTTCCGACAACTCAGAAAGGCTATGACGCAGTATGGGTTATTGTTGACCGATTCACGAAATCCGCACACTTACTTTCGATCAAAATCAGATTCAACTTAGATCAGTTGGCAAGTTTATATGTGAAAGAGATTGTTTCGAGGCACGGAGTTTCGGTGTCAATTGTTTTCGATAGAGATCCGCACTTTACATCTAATTTTTGGAAACGTCTACAAGAATGCATGGGTACGCAATTGCGAATGAGTATAGTATATCACCCTCAGATAGATGGACAGAGCGAAAGAATGATTCAGACATTAGAAGATATGCTAAGAGCCTATGTGATGGACTTTAAAGGGAATTGGGATGATCACCTACCGCTTGTAGAGTTTGGCTACAACAACAGTTGCCATGCTAGTATTGGCATGCCGCCTTATGAAGCGTTATACGGCAGAAAGTGCAGAACTCCGCTATACTGGGATGAAGTTGGCGAGAGACAATTATTAGGTCCCAAACTAGTACAGCAGACAACATAGATAGTTAAAGTGATCCGAACAAGAATGGTAGCAGCTCAAGATAGGCAAAAGAAATAAGCCGATCCACACCGTAAAAATGTTGAGTTTGAACCGGGTAGTTATGTGTTTTTGAAAGTCTCTCCCTGGAAGTGAAAGATCAGGTTCGAAAAGAAAGGGAAATTCTTGTTATTCATTACTGATTCAAATGTTGAGCTTTTATTTCAGAAGTCTTTGATTCACTCGCATATTATTATATATTGTTATTTCATTTTTATACTTGTGGGCCATCATGCTCACTCTTGCGTAATAATAACATTGCAGTTAAGAACGAAAGGTACGACGAGCCTTCTTGTAACGCCCCAAAATTCGGTCTATCTTCACACCCGGATTCCGTACGTCACGAGTACATCATTCGTATCTTACTTACTACATTCATCAACGTCTAAGTCATAC